>JAGFMF010011659.1:4364284-4524252 GCA_019455555.1 Galemys pyrenaicus | reverse complement strand
GCTCTCTGTGGTGAATCCTCTCACCCCCCTACACCTCTGGCCTGTACCCCAGTGCTTGTATGCATAAATAAATAAATCTTTAAAAAAAAAAAAAAAGCAGCAGTAGGGAACAAGACAATGGAGGTAAGCCATTCAGGAGTTTGAGTTTCTACTTAAAAGAAATTGGGAGTTACTAAGTGATATAAAGAGAGGAATAGCATCAGCTCATCACTTTAGAAAGAGCACTCTGACTGCAAAGTGAAGAATGAACTGGAAAGAGAGACAGCACTGAAGGCAGAGAGACCAATTAGCTGTTGTGGTATTCTGGTGAAAGATGACTGGTCTAAATGAGAATAGCAGCAGTGGTTATACAGAGAAGTAGGTGGTTGCAGGAGATGTTTTGAGGTAGAAATGACAGCACCTGTTGGAAGATTAGCCCCAAGGGTATAAATTAGGGTGGTGGTTTTGACTTGAATATATGGATAAACACCTGGTATATCCACTGAGAAAGAGAATCTAGTTATTATTTATTTGTTTACTTAGGCACAGGGTGGGTGATAAATTCTGTTTTGCATGTGCTGAGTTTGAAGATGTCAAATAGGCAGCTAAATACATGAATGTCACTCTGGAGGGCAGATTCAAGCTTGAGTAGAGATTTGAGAATTATCAGTGTATTGGTGGTAAGTCCTAATAGTAACTATATCCACAAAAGGATATCTTGTCAAATCACTAGTTGGAATCCAAACACCATACGATTCATGTATTATCCTAATCTCCTGGAGTGGCAATATCTGTGATTGAGTTTTTTACTCCATGTGAGATGAAATGATTAGAATCAGGTTTGAAACTTGCCAGACATTTCGATTTCAGCTTTGTAATTCAGTTCCACGGGTTATCTGCCTTGCGCTGGCTGTTTTGGTACTGGGATACCATGGTAGTCAAAACAGACATGACCTCCACTACAGACAGAATGTGGGGTGGGGTAGTACTTAAGTATTTAAGATCATGAAGACACACACCATCTTCATCCCTACTTTCACCTGAACAGGGCTTGGGGGTGAGGAGAGAACACACGATTATTTTATGGGTTGTTTCTGCAGTTTCACCATTCTAAATGTATCCTCATCTGTTGCGGTGGGTATGTTTAGAGGACAGACGATAGCCTGGTATGTATCTAGGCAGCTGTTCTGTGACAGCACAAAATTGAGGAGTGACAAGTGAGATCGTAGAAACAGAAACATTATGCTAAAAATACCCTAAGGTCGAGTGGTACTGCCAGTGGCTCCTGGCAAGGAGTAGGCACTAGAGCTGCCTTGGAGACAAGACTCCACCAGGCTGCTGTTGTGATATTACTGTCAAAGGAAGCTCATTTAAACTCTCTGGGAGAGTCGTCAGTGCTCCTTCCCCAAATGCCCCCATTTTAAGTTGGTGCTTCTCTCCTCTTGTTTATGTAGCATTTTTTAAAAAAATGTATTTAATTGGACCCCAATCACAGAGACTCTTTTTTCAACAAATAAGAGTGATTGATGTTTCATAAGACTTATTTAAAACGCACAGTTGGGTCAGTGTTGACTTATAAACATCCATGAAACCATCATCCAATCAAGAAAATGAACATTCATTACAATTAAGAATTTTCTCCTGCCCCTTTGTAATTCTGCCCTTTCACTGCTCTGACCCTCGGACAACCACTAATAAGATTTTTGTTACAAAATATTAGTTTGCTTGATCCACTCTTACAGTGGAATGCTACTGAGTGATCAGAAAAGATAAACTCATGCCACTTACAGCAACATGAATGGAACTGGAAAGGATTATCCAAGTAATATCCAAAGAGGAGAAAGATAAATACCACATGGTTCCACCTATATGGGTTATATAGAGAAACCAAACAAAGGATAAGACAAATTTTAAATCTGACCATAGAGCTGAAGCAGTTAGGGAGGGGAGAGGGGATGGGAGAGAGGGAGGGAGAGAAACAGTCTGTGGCCTCTTTACAGTCTCTTCCAAAGAGAAGCCTTTTATTTTGATGAAGTTCAATTTTCCATTTGTTCCTAGATGTATATTCCTTTTGGAGTATATCTAAAGTCTTTCCAATGATGCAAAAATGTTGCTCTTTTTACTCTAGAAGTTGCATTGGTTTTTACATGTACATGTATAATTCATTTTGAAATAATTTTTGATATAATCCGAAAATGGGTTAAAGTTCACTTTTTCTTGGAATATGGACATCTAATTGCAAATGATCTGATATAACTTATATAAAAGATTATCCTTTCTCCACTGAATTGCCTTTGCATCTTTGTGAAACGATCAGTTTGGGTAGATGGTAGTAGCTGGCTTAGCTCTATTTTTGAACTTGCTGTTTATTGATCCATTTATCCTTTTTATTGGATAAATTATTCAGTAGTGATACCAGTACAATATTGTGTTAATGACGGATGATTACTTTATAATCTTGAAATCTGTCTTCTAATTTGTCCTTTTATTTCAGTTAAATTATGTGTTCTAAGTCCTTTGTACTTCCTTATGAATTTTAAAGTCAGTTTGTCAGTATCTACAGAGAAACTTGCTGAAATTTTCACTTGGATGATATTTAATCTACAGATAAATTTGGCAAAAGTTGGCATCTAGTAAGATTGTTTTCTATCCATGAGCATGATAAATCTCCATTTAGAGATTTTAGAGCTAAATCTCTAATTTTTCTCAACAATGTTTTGTGGTTTTCCTTATGTTTTCCCTAGTAGTTTTATGGTTTCAGGTCTTAAGTAATTCTTTAGAATGTTTTGAATAATTTTCATATAGGATGTGAAGTGAAAGTCCAATTTCATTCTGCATTTGGTTATCCAATTTTCCCAACAACAGTAATTGAAGAGACTTTCCTTTCTCCATTGTGTGGTTTTGGTGCCCTTTCTAAAGATTAATGATGGGTGCATTTCTTCCTGGGTTCGCTATTCCATTTGTTTTTATGTCTCTTTTTATGACTATACCATACTGTTTTGATTACTGTGAATTTATAGTATCAGGAGTGTGATGTGATTATCTCCAACTTTGTTCTTGCTCAAGATTTCTTTTGTGAGTCCCTGTGAGTTTTAAGACTTTTTTTTCCCTATCTGTGAAGGATGCCATTGGAATTTTGAAAAGATTACATTGAATCTCTATCACTTGGGTAGTATGAGCATCTCAATATTTCTCCATCCAGAAATATGGGCTATCTTAACATTTATTAGTGTTTTCTTTAATTCCTTTCATCAGTGTTTTAAAATCTTCTGTATCTAATTCTTCTACCTGACTAGTTAAGTTTATTTCAAAGTTTTTGTTATTTTTCTGTTGAGAGTAGGTTTATTTATTTCCTTTCAGATAGTTTGTTTATGGATAAAGTCATGACTGATTTTGTCTGTTAATTGTGCATCCTGCAGCTTTATTGATTTCATTAATTCTAACAGATTTTTGTTGAGTTTTTTGGGTATTGCAAATAGAGATAATTTTACTTCTTCCTTTTCAATTTGTATATCTTTATTTCTTTTTAAACATAACCTTGCTCTGGTTAGAATATCTAGAATTAGGTTGAAAGGAATTGGTGAGAGTGAGCATCCTCGCCTACCACCCAGTCTTAAAGGGAAAGCTTTCAGTTTCCCCCACTGATTGTGGTGTTAGCTATAGGCTTGTCCTGTGTGATATTTTTCTTTAGGATAGGTTTTTTCTTATTTTTTGATAGCATTAATCATGGATGGATGTTGAATTCTGTAAAACTGTTTTTTTTCTGAGTGTGTTGATGATTGCGTGACTTTCACTTACTATCTATTATTAATATGTTGGATCAAGTTGATATGCATATGCCTAGCTAGCTTTGCATCTCTCTTGGTCATCATGAAAGACCCTTTAAATATGCTGTTGAGCCTCCCTGGCGGTGCATTGGGTTAAGCAATGTACTATGAAGCAAACTACAGCCTCTGCAGCACAAGTTCGATCCCTGCCTCCGGCCAGGGAGGAGACCCACATGGTGTAGCAGACCTCTCCTCCTTTACCCGCTGCTCCCCTCAGCAGTGTGTTTCAGTCAGTCTGCCTGTTCTGCTCCCCATTCTGTCTCTGGTGAATCCTCTCACCTCCCGTGACTCTGTACCCCAGTTCTTGTATGATAAATAAATCTTAAAATAAAAATAAATGTGCTGTTGAATTTAGTTTGATAGTATTTTACCAAGCATTTTTGCATTTGTATTCATCAGGAGAATTGGTCTGTAATTTTTTTTTGTAGTGTCTTTATCTGGCTTTAATATTAGAATTATGTTGACCTATAAAATGTGTGTGGGAGGTTTTTTAATTTTTGGAAAAATTTAAGAAGACTATTTAATAAATGATGCTACGAAAATTGGAAAGAACATATAAAAGAATGACGCTAGATCACTTGCTAACACCATACACAAAAAATAAATCTTTGATTAAAAACTTAGATATAAGACCCATAAAATGCATAGAAGAAAACTTTGGCATTCTACTATATCAACAATGAAGATATTTCTGGTGATTCAACCCTATGGCAAGGGAATTAACCCCACTCCAAAAAAAAAGAATTAGGATTACTTCAAGTTAAAATGTTTCCACACAGCAAAAGGAAATAAAATTAGATACCCCACTGAATGAGAAAAAATACTTCTACAATGTATAACTGATAACAAACAATTCATACAATTCAACAACAAATCGCTCAGTTAACAAATGGGCAGCAGATAAGAGCAGACAATTCTCTAAAGCATATCCAGGGAGCCAAAAGATATATTTTAAAAATGTGCATCATCACTCCTTATAAAGATGCAAAATAAAACTACAATGAAATACCTACACATACGTAGGAGAAAGGACCATATCAAAAAGACCCCCAACAATATGTGCTGAAAATGTCAGGGAAAGAAACCCTACTGGTGGGAGTGTGAATAAAAACCATCACAGAAGGCTCTCTGGATTTACCTTAAAAAAATTAAAACAGATATGTGATTTTTTTCAATCATACTCTTGGGCCTAGATACACAGAGTATGAAACCATCAATGCAAAAACCCATATGGCTGTATTATTTATAGCAACATTATTTACAATAGTTAGGACATGAAGGCAGCCTAAATTTCCTTCAATAGATGAATGGATAAAAAGCTATGGCACATACATACCATGGAATATTATATAGCCACAAGAAAGGATGAAATGCAGCCATTTCCAACAAAACAGAAGGAATATGGAAAAGTTAATCCAGAAAAACAAGACAGATTGTTAAAAACAAATATTGAACATTCATATAACAGATAATTTGACAATGTAAGTACTTTAAAAAGCTACTGTACATCAACAAACATCCTGAGGACACTGAGGTTAAAAGGGATGGGAAGGGAAGTGACAAGGAGACAGAAGGGATGGCAGTGAGGGAAAAATTACTCCCCCCCCAAAAAAAAAACAACAAAGGAGAGTGATCTGGTCACACAAACTCTGCTTTTATTTGTGATTTTTCATCATTCTTATTTAATATGATTGTTGACTTGAATTGGTTATGTTATTTATTTTCTGTTTGTTTCTTATATTTTCTTCATTCTGCCTTCTATTGAATATTTGAATAGATTTTATATTCCTTTTATCACTTTTATTAGCTTATTATCTATAAGGTTTTATTTTTTGCTTATTTCATTGCTTACTTTAGAGTATATAATATGCTCCTGTAACTAAGCAAAGGCTAATTTGAAATGATATTTAAGCACTTTATGTATGCTAGAATACTTTACCATAGTATATTATTTTTTGAACTTTTTGCTATTTTGTCAATTATTTTGCCATTACACATATACAACTCTAATGAGGTAAATAGTGCTTAGTATTTAAACACTTGTATTTTTAAATGAATTAAATTTTAAAAAATCAAAGGAAACAACCTAAATGCCCCAAAACAGATGAGTGGATTGGGAAGCTATGGTACATATACATGATGGAATATTATTCAGCAATCAAAAAAGAAAAAACTAGATGCATTCACAGGAAAATGGATGGAACTGGAAGGGATTATGCTCAGCGAAGTAAGTCAGAAGGCAAAAGAAAATACCAGATGGTTCCTCCCCTAGGAGGAATATAAAGGCACCAAATAAGGATCAGGAAAGGAATAATAAGAACAATAATAATAATAATAACAATAAAGACACAAAACCAAAAATGAAAAGACGAGGACAAATTGGGGACAATTGGTGGGGAGGGAAGAGGGGGAGGGTTGAGGACAGCCGGGAGCATGGGGGACTGAGGTGATGGTGCACTGGTGATATGGTGATGGGGAATACATGGAGATTACAACTGATGTCAAATATATATAAATTAAAAAATGTTAATAAAGGAAAAAAAGAAAACTAAGTGGGGGAAAGGAAAAAAAATTAAAAATCATAGATGTTTAAGTATGCAGCTATCATTTCCACTGTACTTTCTACCTTTATGTAGATCCATATTTCCCTCTGGTGTCATTCTCCTTTTGCCTGAGAGACTTCCTTTAACATTTATGATAGTTCAAATATTCTTGCAAAAATGTCTTTAAATTTTTTTAAATGGAAAGCGTATTTCCTCTTTACTTTTGAAAATATTTTCTTTGGGTATGAAATTCTCAATTGATGTGGTTTTTTTCTTCAAATTATGATTCCACAGTCTTTGTATTACATTGTTTCCAAAGCATGTTTTTTTCCCCTTATCTTTATCATCTGAAAATTATTTATGTAGCTATTCTTAAGGTTTTCTCCTGATGTCTGGTTCTGAAGCTTTATTATGGTGTGATTTGGTGTAATTTTTTTATAATTTCTTCTGTTTAGATTTTTCTTAATCCTTGGATATGTGTTTTGATTATATTCATCAAATTTGAGGACATTTAAGTCATTCTTCAAATATTTGTTCTGACATCTTCCTGTGATTGGGTTTGTCAATTAAACATATATTAGACTGCTTGAAGGTACCCACAGTTTATTGATGTTTTTTCATTTTTAATTTTTTTTGTTTCATTTTGTATACTTTGTATTGTTGCATCATCACTGTTTGATAATCTTTTTTTTTTTGCCATGTCTCTGTTAATGAAAATCACTAATTTTTTGTCAATCAGCAAATTTTTGTAGTCTTTCTCCTTCAAGTTTGCATCACATCTTGTTTAATAATTTTCATGTTTTGAGTTTTAGGTTATCTGAAAAAAGGCTATAAGTGTTTCAATACCTTGTGCATTAATTCTAGTATTTGTATTACTTCTAGGTTATTTTCAATTATTCGATTTACCTCCTCCACATTTCATTTTTAAATTGTTTTATCGAATGCCAAAAATTATGACATTTACTGGGTGAGTTTTTTTCATCTCCTGTACTTACTCTTGGGTTTAGTTCTGGAACATGGTTACTTGGACATTTATATTCCTTCCTGTTTTCTTTTAAGATTTCTGAGGAAAAACTAAAGTAGTCATCAGTTTAGGACTAATTATTCCACACCACTGACACAAAAACCTTCTGATTAATCTACCTATTGCACTTTGAATCTTGATGTTTTCCATTCTGGGTGCTGAGAATAGACACTATTTTTTGTCCCTGTGAGTGCTGGATGCTTTTACCATTAATCTTTTTGGATGTTTTCATTTTCTTTCCTCCAGCCTTAGATAATTTTCTTACACACACACACACACACACACACACACACGCAAAATATGTTATTATTCAGAAAAATACTCAAGGGGAATTGTCTGCTAAGATCCAAAGTTCTCTCTCTCTAGATTTTTTTCTCTTAGGTACTCCTTCCTAAGTATTCTACCAACTTAATTTCACCAGATTCTCCATTGAAGTTTTTCTCTAGTTCCACCTATGGAAAATTTATCCAGGCTGCAAGCAGGGGTAATCAACTTATTTCTTGTGTGACTCACCATCCTTTGCTCCCTTGTGTTGACAATGGCTCCCTTATGTTGAGTATCTTGCAAACCATTTTTTCATCTGCTTTGTTCATTTGGGGAGAGGGAACTATTTTCTTTCTTTTTTATATAATTAAACATGATCCATGTTTCTCCATTTTCCCAGAGATTATTCCAGGGATTCTCTCTTAGTAAGTATGTGATTAGACTCACACATGGCTGAGAATCAACCAAGAGAGAGTAACTGCTTTAGGTCAACAAATAACCTCAGCAGAAAATGATATTTTTACTTTTCATGCTTAAATGTGCATTGCAATTCAGGGAAGTCCTGTTTTTCTATTTCCATAATCAAAATTGGAAGTGATTTCCTTCCTGCTGCTGTGGCCTTTGTCTAAAGTATAGTATAATCAATCTTATGTTATTCTCCTTCATTGTGAGATTCCAGCAAGAGCTTTTATACTTATCTTCTCTGTTCATTGACTACATTGCCCTCCCCATCCGTCACATATAGTTACTGGTCAAGTCCACCATTACCCTGTGACAGAGCTACATTGATTATGTTATTTGTTACTCTACTTTGTGACTGAACAGTTGAGGCCCAAAGGCCTGTGAATGGTACAGGGTCTCAACCCCAGTCAGAGGCAAATACAACAAGAAATCTTGTTCCCTCAGGAGTCCATAAATTTTAACACTGGAAGGAAGGCAACCCTTGCGGGAGGATCCAGTGCTGTCAGCCTGCAGCCTGAAACCTGGAGACTGATGTCCCTTGTAATTTTTCCCAGGCAAGTGCCGCTACAAATGCTATTATTGTCCTCAGGGCTCTAATTTGAGATGAAAACACAACAGCTTGTCTAACTGTCTTTCCACTTTAACTCTCACTGGAATTCCAGTTAGAAAACATCTCTTTTTTCACCTTCAGTAAACTTATGGGGAAAAGGGATACTCCAAAATGATTGCAACATCTTTTCATTGCCTCACAATTCCAGAATCAGAATCTTCTGGATGAAATGTCACTCACGCAGGCTCCTAAGGTGGGTGCAAATGATATATAATCCCATTTTATGAGTGTGGAAATTAAGACCCTGAGGATTTTTATGGCCATGAGAATGTGCTATGTTAAGGAGCACTAAGTGAATTCTCAGGACCTTGAACATTTGAAACGTTTTTCTATGGCTTCACATTAGACTAAAACACAAAATAAAATCAAAACACCCCTACCTGGGCATTTCAGCACTGTAATGTAGCTGCCAGAGAAGTTATCAAACTCTGCCCTTTTATGAAAGGGATTCACTGACTGCGAGTTAGATCAATTACAGCGCAATCAAGTTGAGCAAAACAGAACTTCGTGATACTTAGCAGAGCTGCAATTATGGCATTGGCCTGTTGCTGTCATTTTGAAACCAGAATTTTTATAACTTTGCTTATACCATGCAGTATTTAGAATTAGAAATGTGAAGTATCTATAAGATCACATTTAATAAAGTATCACACTTAGGTTATCATAAGAAATGTCTACAAATAGAAAGGGATGTGCTGAGAGTAGAGAATTTGAATCATGCTTTGCAAAAACACAAAGAAGAAAGAAGGGTCTTTCGAAGATGGTTTTGCCTCCTCTGACTTTTGCCTGAGTTCAGGTTTCTTTTTCTTTTCTTTTCTTTTTTTTTTTTTTTTGAGTTCAGGTTTCTTCTGATCATCATGTCACAAGTAAATATGAATAACAATGATCAGGGTTCTAGGTATTTAGTTGGGTGGCAGTAAATGCACATTGAATGAATTAATGGAAAAAGAAATGAATCTGGCCTCTATAGGACTCTGGTCTTCTCACCTTTTGTTCTTAGTCTTGAACACACTATCTTCCAGTTTTCCTCATTTTCTTGGTCTTTTTGAAACACTATCTGCTCATTTTTTCGTCTTTATTGTTTCCTTTGACTAAAAGCCCTTCTTCAGCTTCTAAAGTGATAGACTCTTTTAATGACCTTCCCCGTTTTCCTGATATAAAACAGCTCACTAGATATCATATCACATCCTCCTCCTCATTCACTTTCATTTTATCACTACTGGGTATTTGTATATTGTTTCCTATCTACTGCTGCATTAAAATGCAAGCCCTATAATAACCGACATTTATATGGCCACATGCCCTTGCACCAGTCTAGGTATTTTGTATGTAATAATGTATATGCTTAATCATAATAGCAACCCTGTGAAATTAGCTTGCTATTCTTACCTTTATTTTATGGGTTATGAAATTGAGGCAAAGTCTATAATGAAATTGCTAGCAAGTGACAGCAGGGCCTCAGTCCCAAGTAAGCTAACTCCAGAGTTCATGCTCTTCACTGTCCTTTTCATCCCCTCCTGCAGAGAGTTGGGGGGTGTGGTGGGGCCTTCCAAGAAGCAGACACCAAGATTGAGTTAGACATGAAGACACTCATTTGAGAAACCTCTTCCATTTATCATAGCTTTGCTTATCATAATGTCTTCAAGGTAAGGAAAAGGCGTAAAGGAACCAAGAAAAGCTGGGAGGAGGGGGGAAGTCAGACCATAATGGAATTCAGGCTTTTGTGAGGGAGACCTAGAAGGAGGAAGATAGGATGAACAGAAGGAAGACCGTAGATTGCAGAATAATCTTGATTGTTTCACAAAGGCCAGTCAACATCGCCCATCAGAGGGAAGCCTATGTCTTTGAAGACCTGCCTACCTTAGTACCTCTGCGTGTTCACACATTAGCTGGGAGCGGCCTGTGGGAAGCGCAGCCTCAGCAGGGATGTGGTGATGAATTTCTGATATGCTTCTGTGTCTGACACCTAGACCCATATCTAACATCTGGCACACGCTCAGTAACTATTTGTCAACTAAATTAATTGTCCATTGAGTACACAAAAGGTACTCCGTGCTTGTTAAATATGAACCAAAAAATGAATAAATTGAACACAAAACTAAGCAGTCACTTAAATCCTTTATGATTTTTCATGACCTTTATTGCTCTGGTGAAAAGGAAGAGTAGGGGCACTGGCAGTTAGGGTCGTGAGAGACATTTTATCTATTTCACCCCTTCCCCTTGGTAGTGCTGTGCTTAGGCAATAATTTCAGACAAGTTAATTCCCTCAGGGAGAAGAATGATTCTTGACTATGGTTTGGGCAGATGTACTTATAGACACTTCAGACTTACACATTTCAAGCACTTAATCCATGTGAAATAATGGTCATCCTCCCTCCTGAATCCATTCCAAGTTGGCTAGATGTATGATGCCTATTATAGAAGCTTCAGAGTGGGCTCCCAGGCTACAATTTATTTTCTCTGTTTACTTTCCTTTTCCTCTTAAAACAACAAAAATCTTGTTTCCCATAGTTCTGGAGACCAGAAGTCTGAAATCAAGGGAATCAAGGCATGTTACTAAGACTGTACGCCTGCTGAGGGCCTCAAGGGGGTCCTCACCTGCCCCTTCCTGGCCTCTGCTGGTGACAGTTGCTCCTTGGCTTGTAGCTGCGTCTCTCCAATCTCTGCCTCCACGAACACCTGCCCTCTTCCCTGAGGGAAATCCAAATTTTCCTCCTCTTTATTTTTATTTTTCATTCTGTAAAATAGATGTCACATACAACTTATCATCTTAAAAACCACTTTTTATTCCACAGTCAGGGGCATTAATTACATTCACCTTGGCACAACCATCACCACCTCCATTTCCAGAACTTTCTTGGTCTGGTGTCACTGAGATGACACCCTCCTTAAATACTGACTCCCATCTGCCTCCCCTGAGAAGGCAGCTGCCACTCTGACTTCTGAATTGATGAACTTGATAACTTTAGTGGAATCCTATAGAATCTTCCCTTTTGTGATGGGGTCACCAATGAGGATCATGTTTTTAAGGTGCCTTGCACCTTAAAAAAATGTCAGCATTTTCTTTTTAATGCTGAGTGATATTTGTGTGTTAGGGTCACCATTACAAAATAGAACAGACTGAGTGGCTCAAAGACTAGACATTTATTTTCATAGATCTGGCGAGTTCCAAGGTTGAGGTGTCAGCAGGTTTGAATTCTTTGAGGTCTCTGCTAGGCTTGCCAATGGCTGTCGTCTCAGTGTGTCCTCACATGGGCTCCCTCAGTCCACATTGTGTGCCGAGCTCTCCTTTGAAGGACATGAGTCAAATGGCTTTAGAGCCTCCCATATAACTTCATTTTACCTTACTTACCTCTTCCAAAGCCCTCTTTCCAATGAGTCACTTTATGAGGCACTGGGGTGAGAACATCAACATGGGACTTCTGTGGGAACTCAAGTCAACCCATAACACTTAGGTGCTACAAATGTCCAAATCAGGAAATAAGCTTTGATACAGGTCTGCTCCCCATTCTATGTACCTTATTCTGTGTACTTTATACTGATGCCGATTGTCATATTTTGAAGTATGGTATTTTCTTGATGTAAGGTCTATCCAGAATCACACAGTGCCTTCAGCTGTCTTGTTTCTTTAGTCTGGAATAGTTCCTTCCCTTTGTCTTTCACAACCCTAGCAATTTAAAGAGTCAGTTATTTTATATGGTGTCCTCAGTTAAGAAGGTGAGTCCCTATGATTATATTCAGGTTAGGTATTTTTTTCGAGAGAGCCACAGTGATAAGTCCTCAGTGTATCATTTTTGGAGGCACGTATGTTGACTTTTCCCACTACTGGTGATGTTGTGGTTGACTTCTTGATCATTTGGCAAGAGATCTGCTAGGTTCTTCCATTGCTTTTGTTCCCCTTTGTAATAAGTACTTTATGTGAAGATACTTTGAGACCATGTAAATTGCTTGTTTCTTGCCAACTTTTATCAATTAATTTAGCCCCATTCATGACTCTTGCCTGAACCATTGTCACTGAACCAATATCACTTAGCATTTCCAGTATTCCTTCTACATTTACTAACTGGAGTCTCTCGAGGAGATTTCAATTATTTGCATCTATATGGATTTGGATTTTATCCTATAAGTTATAACCCAACATTGCAATTGCTATTTTGCTGCTGAAATAGTTCTGCATTTGACCATTGATTAGGTGCCCTTGTGAACATGTGCTAATCTTTGATCTCACACAAGATGTTCCAGCTTTAATGTTCCCTGCCCAAGCCTTGAAGTGCCCTTTCTTCAGGGAGTCTGGATTTATTTTATTGAGAATCATTTTATTGAAATAGTTCTGTTTATTAGAGAGAGACTATTCATTGAAATGGAGCGTTAACTGTGTCTAGGTTTTCTCAGGGGACAGAATATGAAATATATGTATGAACATATACACACATGTGCACACACTTCTTACTATTTCTGTGTACATGTTTGTAAATCCTCCAGCTTGTCCTGATGCCTCCAATATCAGTCTAGGGCCACAGGCCTATTCTAACTTTTCCCTATCCCTATGTCCCTTTCTCTGACAAAGAGTAACCCAGCTCTCATCCACAGTATGTTTGCTGATTCATAAAATACACCTAGTTTCACAATATGTAACCAATATCCTGGGGGAAACAAACCAGCTGATGAAATCACAATATTTGTGTACAGTTTATTATTCAATTTTTTATATTCTTAGATTATGTAGTCAAACTGCTGTTTTCCAACGTTACTTTGTCCAGTTTATTTACCATTATTATCCCCTTCGGTGTGTTATGTTATTGGTAATAAGGTTTGGGTCATTCATTTCTTTTTTTTTTTTTTTTCAGTTTCCAAGAAAGCTATATTGATGAATACACACAAGGCATATGAACATAGGCATACATATATATACATGTACACTAGGAATATACACTCAATATCTCAATGCAATATGATTTTCATATCTGACAGCCTGAGCGTCATTCATTTCTGTTTATATTTCCTTTAGGGTCTTTATCCCCACCATTCATTTGACTGTATGAGATAGTAACATAGTTCTAAGTCACAATTATACATTTTACTTGAGAAGTGTCACACCACCTGCAGTCCCTACTACCAAGTTCCCTGTCTTCAACCTGTTTCTATCCTCTCTTGGGTAACCAGTCTCATTACAATCTAGTTCATCCTTTCAAATTCTTTTTTAAAAATATAAATGAGCACATTGTGTATATTTTCTCACTTCTTTTTTATACTTAATCAGCATGCTATCAGCATGCTGGTGCTTCTTGCTTCTATTCACCTAACATTATACCCTAAAATTATATTTAGTTCATGGATAATTTAGTTTTCTCATTCTTTTCTGAAGCTGCATAGTAGTGTATTATGAGGATGTATCATAGTTTATTCAGTCACTTTGTTATATTTAAGTAGTTTCTAGTATTGTGAGATTACAAACAATTTTGCCATGAAAAGTCTTATGTATTTTTATATTGCTGAGAATGTGTCTTTAGGGTAAATTTCTGAAACTATATCTAGCAATTACTTTGACCCTCTTGCTAGGTCAATAGGTGAGTGCATGCATATTTTTTTATATATAACGCCAAATTCTCCTTCCAAAGAGTTGTTCTAGTTTATATTCATACAGGCATTGTATGAAAGTACGTCTTTCTCCATAGTATCACTACAAAATGTCTTTTCATCTTTACTACTGGATAAGAAATGGAATCTCAGTGTAACTTAATTTTCATTTGCATTAATTAACTTAATTTTCATAGAATCTAATTGAGCTTGAACGTCTTTTCACATATGTGAGGGTCATATTTATGTTTTTGTGAATTGTCTTTTTGCCTTGCCTATCTTTTGATAGCTATTTTGACCTCTTTTCTAAGTTTTTCTGAGTATACATGTTGGGGGTATGTATACTTTTAAGATGTTGCAAATACTTTCTTCCAGTTTATCACTTCCCTTTTGTTTGTTTCTGGTGGCTTCTCCTGTGTAATTTCTGTTTGATGTATTTATATTTATCAGAAAGATAGGTGATTTCAAAACTGTGTCTTATAATGTGGTTAGAAGTTTCTAGGGAAGAGCTTAAGGAAGATTGTCATCAATATATTTCACATATTTAAGTCACTGTTTCATGGAAGAAAGAGTAGACTTACTCTGTTTCTCCCTGGGAAAGAATTAGTTTAAAAGAGTTGACGTTAAAGGCAGCAGCTTTTGTTATAATGCAATGAAAGACTCTTCTAGTGATGCATGGACATTAGTTTCAGAAGTGGCTTGTCCTATATCACTGGAGGAGTTAAATTAAAGGTTCCTGTCATGGTGTATGTTCTTCCAAAGGTCAGCTATTAGATTTGGTAGCAGTTAAACTGGAGAAGTGAACCCAAAATGGATTGCCAAAGACAGAAGTGCATTAGAGGAAATTTAACATTAAGCAACAGAGTCAAACTGAGATTGTACCAGTTCCAAAAATGTAAGTATTCTTGATTTTTATGAGTTCTTGCTGCATGTCCATTGGGGTAAATGGAGTCAAAATGAACCATACTAATGGTTGTGCTGGTTAATTTGCATATTCTATAAATATTTATTGACCCAAGGCCCTGGACTGTTAGATATTCTAAATATAGCAGAAAAGACCATTTCTTGTTTTTGCAAGGCATACAGTCCTGGCAACTGTTGCTATAAATCTATTTACCGTAGCATAGTCCCAGGTCAAATTACTTCACCTATCATGTAAAGATGTCAATAAATGTCATCTCACTGAAATTTAGGTGACTTATCTGGCTGTGGATTAAACTGAACCAATTATATACCCATACTTTTCATTCCAGATACTTGAAATATTTTATATGATTTTGTTATCATGACTCCTAGGAAAATTGTTTTCAATACCCTAAATGAGTTTCAAGAGCTTGAATGGCAGTAGTAACGTATGAGAAATGGTCAGCCCCAACTTGGCAAGGCATCCAAAGACCCAAAGCAGGACCAATGAACTCACACTCAGAACCGCCACTCAGTGGCTAAATTCCACAGCACGACAATCTGGAATCCTTGTACTTTTTTTTTCCATAGCAGCATATAGAGAGGTCCATAAAATTCATACAATTGTGAAAAATTGCTTGGAACATCAGGCTAAGTTTTGCTCTAAATAGCTACATTTCTCTTTACCTTTGATTTCAAGTTAATGGACCTCAGGGCCATGGAACAATTTGATGTCATTGACTCTTTCAACTCAGAACTAGAAGATTCTTTGCAGTCCATCTGCTGCAAACTCCCATACTATGATGACCAGGATTGGTGAGGAAGTCCTCCCACGACTTTTATTACTGGTTAACATTATTTCAGCCTCTCCCACACTGGGAGACTTCTGTGTACCTTATTTTCATCGCCTGCCATTTCCCCACATTTCTATGCTGTTCTGAATATCTTTGCATTACTCATTATGTATGATATGCTCTTTTGCCTCTGAGTCTTGCACATGCCTCCCACTGTTTTGATTCATTCTCCTTTATCTTTTTCTGAATAATTTTCACTTAATTTTCAGATCTTAGCTTATCCCTTAGACTAAATAAAACTTTCCTCTTTTATGTCCTGAGAGTCCCCTTTCCATCCTCCTAGGAATGCTTAGCACAACCACAATTCCATATTTAATGTTCATCTTCTCCAGTACATTTGCAAGTAAGTATGGGTATATAATTTTATTCACTGCTGTCTGTCTAGATGCTAGCCCAATACTTTTGCACATAGTGGTTCAATAAAGGCTTGTTAGGTTAAATGGAAACCAGAACAAATTTAGTTTTTCTGGCTTCCAGTATGACACTAATTACACTGTAATCCCGCCTCCTGATTGAATATCCTTTTCCTGTGAAGATATCAGGCACACAGACTGACAGCGTTCAAGTATTTAGTCTGAGGAGCCCTTGGGTACTTGTGGTACTTAAAAATTATCTGATGAGGGGCCTGCCTCCCTGGTGGCACAGCGGGTTGAGTGCCATGCTATGAAACATCCGTGGCACAGCAGCGTGAGTTGGATCCCCAGCCAGGGAGGGGACCCACATGGCACAGCAGACCTCTCCTGCCTCTCCTGCTGCTCTCCTCAGCAGTGTAGTTCAGTATCTGCCTATTCTGTTCCCCGTTCTGTCTCTGATGAATCCTCTCACCCTCCACATCTTTGGCCTGTACCCCTGCTCTTATATGCATAAATAAATCTTTTTTAAAAAAAAGTACCTGATGAAAGAGATTTGAGAGATTAGAGTGACTCAAAGTTAAGTGGATGTGACTTCGCATGCGTTAACAATGTCAGCAAGACAGTTTTCCAGTTTATAGGATAAAAAAATATATATTTGGTTTGGTCAAAACCTGTAGCACAACATCCTGGATTGGCCAGTCAGCAAGATCAACAATCAGCCCTGGCATTATATGGTATGATCATTTGCTCTTATAGCCCGAGTCGAGTGAGTTCAGGAGTCCTTGAGGAAATTCAATTAGGGGGGTCGCGGAAACAAAGGTTAGTTTGTTTACGGACATTAATAAATAAGTCAGATAGTCTTGCTTACAACTAATAAATGATTAAACTGAACAAAGACATTTTAAATAGACTTTCTTATTTTCTATTTAGTTTTTCTTTATATGGAAGTCATAAATATTGTAAGTTAATAAGAATGGATTTAGAGATCATTTCGTTCATGCATGCATTTTAGAGTAGAGTGAAACAAGGTCTTGAAAAATTAAGTAGACTTGGTCTATGGTCACATAGATAATATTAGACTCCTGCTGACTTTCTCTCTTCAAAATGATACCACAGTGGTATGTTTGGGAATATGTGTGGATTGAGATACACAAAAGGCAAAAGCTTTTAAAGAAGGGGGTTTCACACTTAGACATGTATAGACACATATTTACACATGACAGTCAATTACAGGCACACCTTGTCTTGTGTGATGTTAATTCTTGTACATAAATTGGGTCACTGCAAACCATGCCCAAGTGTAAGCTGGCAAACTTAGTAAATGATGCGTGTGTTGCTGTTGTTCTTCAAACAGCCATTCCCTCATCCTCACTCCCTCTCCTCAGGCCCTCCTATTAGCTGAGACACAGTGATATTGAGATTAGGCTAATTAATAGCCCCACAATGGCCTCCAGGTGTTCAAGGATTTTAAGTCAAAAGCTAGAAATGATTAAATGAGTGAGGAAGAGGTGTCAAAAAGCCAAGATAGGGCAAAAGCTAAGTCTCTTATGCCAAGCATTAGCCAAGTTGTGAAGAAATGTTTTCTAAGGATGTTAAACTTGCTGCTCCAAGGGGAGGGTGAAGAGGGAGGAAGAGTCAAAACAGGGGAGGGAAGATCACAAAAAACTGTGGTGATGGATTACAGGTGCTATGGTGGTGCAAGAACTATGAGGACAACACCAGAGGGGAGAGATCAAATGTTATTCAAAAATGAACAAAGTTGTAAGAAAATAGATTTTAAAAATACGCATAATTTTTAAAAAATGATGTTATTCCAGTGAGCACAGAGAACATCGTGACTCCTTATTTGCTGACATGGAGAGCATTTCAGAGGTCTGCACACAGTCAAACACAACATTCCCTTAACCCAAAGCCTAAGCCAGAGCAAAGCTCTCACCACTTCAATTCTGTGAAGGCTGAGAACAGAGGCAATCACAGAAGAAACTGCTTGAAGCTAGCAGAGGTTTAAAGAAAGATGCCATTTCCCATAACTTAAAATACAAAGTGAAATTGTTAAGTACCAAAGAAGCTACAGAAAGTTATCTAGATGATCTAGCTAACATAATTGATAAATGTGGCAACACTAGACAACATTTTCAGTATAGGTGAAATGATAATATTAGCATTCAAGTTTTATTATTGAAGTACATTTCATAAGACTATGACTACCACAGATAGCGATTCCTTTTATGGATCTGGGCCAAGTCAACTGAAAACATGAACAGGATAGATCATTCTAGATCCCATGGGGACTATAATTATGTAAGAAAAAAGTTCTTAAAAATTTAGTTATGATTCATGGGACAAAGTCAAAATATCAACATCAATAGGAATTTTGATGCCTTTGAATTTGAGACCAGTGGAGGCAGTAACTGTAGAGGTGGTAAAAATAGCAAACAAACAAACAAATAAGTTAGAAATGGAGCCTGAAGATGTGACTGAATTACTATGGTCTCATGATAGAACTTTAATGGATGAGGAATTGCTCCTTATGGATAAGAAAAAAAGAGTGTTTCTTGAGATTGCAGCTACTTCTGGCATAGTCACAGATAATTATGTGTAACAAACGATTTAAAATATATCATAAACTTAGTTGATAAAGCAGTAGCAGGGTTTAAGAGGATTCACCCCAATTCTGAAAGAAGTTCTAAAATGCAGTCAAACATCATCACATGCTCCAGAGAAATATTTTGTGAAAAGATTATCAAATGATGTGACAAACTTGATATCTAATTTTAAGAAATTGCCATGGCCACCCCATCTTCATCAGCCACCATCTGCTCAGTCAGCAGCCATCCACATAAAAACAAGAACCGCAGCTAGCAAAGATTACGACTTCTGAAAACTTAGGTGATGATTAGTATTTTACAGAATAAAGTTATCTTTAATTAAGGTACATACATTGTTTTTAGACACAATGCTATCACATATTTAACAGACTATAACATCATATAAACATATTTTCATATGTACTAGGCAACCAGAATATTCATGTGACTTACATTATTGGGATAGTTCTTCTACAGTGGTGTTTTGGAACCAAACCCAAGATATGCCTGTGAATTCATGATACTCTGTGGCTCTCTGATAACAGGAACCCTTTAATCTCATCATAAACACAAGCTAATGATGCTGGTTACCCAATAGATTCTTTTGGAAAAGTGTTCTAGAAATCAAAATCAAGAAAGATTACATGTTCAGGTGGGAAATTATGATGGCTTGCATTTTCCTTTGGAAGAAATCCACTTCATTTTCTTCTGAATATTTACACAGGATACTCTGGTTAGCTTGTGATACTATCCTTAGGTATAGGTGGGAGAACTCTATAACTCAAGTGGTGAATCTTTCAACCAAACAGGTAGTCATTGGCCCTAGGCATGATTTAGATGATATTCATATTTCCAAAAGTAATGTTCAGGCATCCTAAGAATTCATCAGTTCTGAATTTGTTTCAACAAACCCTGAGGTCTACCTTTGATTTATCAACCCTCCCTTCGTGGAGAGCACAATTTAAGTGTGCTAATAAGACTTCTCAGGGGTTAATCAATCCAGGAATCAGAAAAATATATTCATTTGTTTTCATAGCACTTTGCCCTTTACATAAGCAGATAAATATAATACAAACATTTTCAGTGTGGAAGAAAATAACATTTTACTAAAGCAGGAAACACTACTCTCCTTGTTACCAATGGAGGCATAAATAGGACTGGTCACTTGTTTAATTAGAGACTTTTTAAAAAATATTTTTTCCCTTTATATTGACATCAATTGTGGTCCCCATGGATTTTCTACCACCGTTTCACCAGTGCACCGTCACCTCAGTCCCTTGTGCTCTTTCTGCCCTCTTCCCATTCACTCCCCTCCCACCCCACACACACTGTTTCTGATTTATCCTTGTGTTTTGTTGTGTTGTGATTTTGGTTTTTTTCATTGTTGTTATTCTTTTCCTTGGTCGCTTATTTGGCTCCCTTATATTCCTCCTAGGAGTAAAACCATCTGGTATTTTTCTTTTGCCTTCTGACTTATTTTGCTGAACATAATCCCTTCCAGCTCCATTCATGTTTCTACAAATGACTCTAGTTTATCTTTTTTGATTGTTGAATAGTATTCCATCATGTATATGTATCCCATCTTCTTGAGTCAGTCATCTATTTTTGGGCATTTAGGTTGTTTCCAGGTCTTACATATTGTAAATAGTGCTGCAATAAACATAGGGGTGCAGATATTCTTTTGAATCAGTGTTTCTAACAAATTTATAAATTTTATCCCCATCATTAGAGTCACTGAAATTTGGGACTTCTGATCTTTCTTTTAGTGAATATTTGCCTAGTTTACTGCAGAAGGGTTGAACTTGGCAGAACTATTGAAACTTCTCTAATGAAGGAAATGCCCTATATCTTCACCATCTGTATGATAGCCACTAGACATATGATTCCAGAAATTTTAATTTTATATAAGATTAAACTTAGTGGCCACCTAATTTGACAGTATAAGTGCTATGCATAATCACTTCTATTCCTGTCTCATTCATTGGCCAGCACCCCTTCTTATTGTTCCAGACTATAGAGTATACTAGGAAATACGGTCCTGTGTGCTCAGGAAGGAAACAGGATTGGGAGCATCAAGTCTGCTATAGACTATATAGCTCATCTTAGAAGTATTTTCCACTCTTGCTTTTAAACACAGAACATACTTATCAAGATGGCCACCAAAGTGCCACCCAGTTACTCCATCCCATTGAAACATAAGGCCTTTGGTGTTATATAGTCCTGTTCATCAAGTGCAGATGTTGCTTTTCTTACCTTGCTAGCTAGTATGCTATAAGTCGGTCAAGTGCTTCTCATTCTCCCGCCCCCTGTGTGCATAGTGTACGCTGATGGAACAGGGCTAGGATAGCCACAGTTTACACCGTCACAAAGAGAAGAGTGCAGACACAAGGGGTTGAGAGCCACATGTGGGGCTTCCTTGGCCACTGCAGCTCTGAGTTCGATACCTAGCCAGAGAGGGGACCCACATGGTATGGCAGTTCTCTCCTGCCTCCCCCTCTTCTCCCCTCAGAAGTGTATTTCGGCACCCCACTCTGTCTCTGGTGAACCCTCTCACCTCACCCATGCCTCTGGCCTGTACAGCTCTTGTATGCATAAAGAAATAAATAAAAACCTTTAAAAGGGGAAAAAAAAGGGGGGGGGAAGAGTGGAGGTCCTTGTTAGAAGCAATTTTGGAATCCTGTCAGGCAGATGTCCTAAGGCCCTCTGCCCTTGGGATGGGCTGATTCCTTAATTAGACCTTGATCCTGGGAACAATTCCCTTATTTGTTGTGCGCTGGGACTCCTGTTTCTTCTGAGACCCCCGTGGGTGTTTTCTGAGGCACATCAGAAGTTTCTTGAGGATGAGGGAGAATATGCAGTTTTTGAAGCCTGTGTGTTGGTGGAAGTTTTGAGGATTTTAAGTTTTGAATAGTCAAAGTATTTTAAAAGTAAGATTCATGTTTTCTTTTTTAAGCATCTTTATTTTTCACAATAGAGGATTCCTCCCTTCAGGTGCAGTCACCAGTTTCCCCACCGCTGACTTGCCCGCAGTCTTCTCTGTTCCACTGCACTCTCCTCCCCACGCACCCCCTACTCTTCCCCTCCTGCTCCCTCTCCCCCACCCCTGGAGGTCTCCTTCCCTTCTGAACATTTTAGATCTATGGTCTGCTTTTATGGGTCAGTCAGATTCATGTTTTCTTAGGTAATATAAAAATGTAATGGAATTCTAACATTTCTAGGACTGATCCAACCTCTGTTTGGCTCTGTCACTTAATATTAAGTTTCTTCTAATGCTCTCCTGTCCTTGACAATCCATTTTGTGTTCACTTCTCCAGTTTAACTGGTACCAAATCTAATAGCTGACCTTGGGAAGAACATAAACCATGACAGAAACCTTCAGTTTACTCCTCCAGTCATTTAGTACAGCCACTTGTGAAACCAAGGTCCATTAGGAAGCCCTTCTTTTCACTGTGTAAAGAAAACAAATTAGATTGGATATCATTATTTTTTATTGAGGTAACATTGGTTCATAACATTTTTTGTGCTTTAGTGGTCTAGAATCCCCCCTTCAGGTGTTTCTGCTCCACTGCACCCATCACCACATCACCAATGGGCATTGTGCCTCCTCCTCCCTTCCCTCTGGAAGCCTCAGGTTTATAATCAGATTTTTAGGGTTTGTTATCAGTTTGTCTTTATCTGACTCGTTTGGTTTCTCTATATTCCACATATAAGTTAAACTATAAGGTATTTGTCTCCTGATTGTTAAACCCCTCCAGTGCTATCCACGCTGCTCCAAATGGTAAGCATATATAATTTTTTAATATCTGAGTAGTATTCCATCCACTAATCTGTTTTGGGACACTTAGGTTGTTTCTATAGCTTCACTATTGCAAACAGTGCAGTAATGAACATAGAAGTTAATGTTCCCCTTTGAATGCATGTTTTTGTATTCTTTGGGGAGAAAACTGGGGGTGAAATTACTGGGTCATATGGTAGGTCTATTTTTTAAAAAATATTTATTTATGCATACAAGAACTGGGGTACAGGCCAAAGATGTGGAGGGTGAGAAGATTCATCAGAGACAGAGTGGGGAACAGAACAGGCAGATCAAGTGAAACACACTGCTGAGGGGAGCAGCAGGTGAAGCAGGAGAGGTCTACTGCACCATGTGGGTCCCCTCCCTGTCTGGGAATCGAACTTGTGCTGCAGTGGATGCGAATGCCTTACAATGCAATACTCAACCACCTGTGAAATATATATATATTTCAAAATATACATATTTTGAAAAAGCTCCACACTTTCACAGGTGCTAGACCAGTCTACATCCCCATCAACAGTATGAGAGGGTTTCTTTTTGTCCATATCCTCACCAGCATTTGTTTCTGGTCTTTTTTATATAAGCTATTCACATAGGTGTGATATGGTATCTGATTGTGGTTTTGATTTTCATTTTCTTGATGACAGTAATGATGAACATATTTTCATGTGCCTATTGACCATCTCTATCTTATTTGGAGAAGTGCCTATTTGACTATTCTGCCCATTTTTTGATTGGGCTATTTTTTTATGTTGATTTATATGAGTTATTTGCTTGGATATCAGCCCCTAGTTGGATATGTGCTGGACAAATACTTTCTCCCTCAGCAGGGTATCTTTCTGTTTCAGTGGCAGTTTCTTTCCATGCAGAAGTTTTTTAGTTTGATGTAGTACCAATTGTTTATATATATATTTATATATTTTATATATATTGTATATTTATATATGTTATATATATTATATATATTTATATTATATTTATATATTTTATATATATATAAATATATATATTGTTTTCCTTGCTGTTGGAAATGAATCCACAAAGATGTCTCTGAAGCCTACATCATGGAGTGTTTTGCCTCTGTTTTCTTCTATGTATTTTATGTTTTCAGATCTTACATACAACTCTTTTATCCATTTTGAGTTTGATTTTGAATGTATAGTATGATAGTGGTCTAGTTTCATTCTTTTGCATGTAGTTGTTCAGTTTTCCCAGTGCCATTTATTGGAGAAGCTTTCCATTCTCTGGTATATGCTCTTGCCTCTATTGTTGTAGCTTAACTATTCATACAGGTGTGGATTTATTTCTGGACTCTCAATTCCATTACACTGGTCTGTGTGTCTATTTTTGATCTAGTACTGTACTGTTTTGATAATTATGGCTTGGTAATGTAGCTTAAATCTGGGAATCTAAGAGTGATTCCACAGTTCTTCCTGTTTCATCAGGATTCTTTGCTTATTTGGGCTCGTGTGTGGTTCCATATGAGTTTCAGTAATGGTTGTCTGCTTTTTTGAAGAATCATTGAAACCTTCATAGAGATCACATTGAATCTGTATATTACTTTAGGTAAAATGATAATGTTAATTCTTTCAAACCATGAGCAGGGAATCTTTCCATTTTTTGTATCTTCTATTTCTTTTAGCAATGTCTTTTATTTGTATAGGCTCTTCACCTCTATTTTTAAATTTACTCATAGGGGGGCCTCCCTGGTGACGCAGTGGGTTAAGCAACACACTATGAAGCAAACCGCAGCCACTACAGCATGAGTTCAATCCCTGCTGCTGGCCAGGGAGGGGACCCACATGGTGTAGCAGACCTCTCCTGCTGTGCCCGCTGCTCCCCTCAGCAGTGTACTTCTGTTGATCAGCCTGTTCTGCTCCCCGTTCTGTCTGTGGTGACTCCTCTCACCCCCCCCCCACACCTCTGGCCTGTACCCCAGTTCTTGTATGCATAAATAAATAAATCTTAAAAAAATAAATAAATTTACTCATAGGTATTTCATTCTTTTTGATTTAATTGTAAATGAAATTGTTTTTCTTGCTATTTTTCCCTCTCCTATTCTAGGTCATTATTTGCATATTGGAAGGCAAATGATTTCTGTGTATTGATTTTGTAACCTACCACTTATTGAATTGACTTGTTGTTTCAACTCGTTTTTTAGTGGAGTTTTTAGGATTCTTTATTTATATTACCATGTCATCTGCAAATAATAGCTTTATTTCTTTTTTCTTAATTTGCATTAATTTTGCATCCTTCTCCTGCCTAATTGCTCTAGCTAAAACTTTCAATACTATGGTGAATAGTAGTGGTGAATGTGGACATCTTTGTCTTGTACCAGGTATTTGTGGAAAAACTTTCAGTTTTTCACCATTGAGAATGCTGTTAGCTTATGGATTTGTCATTATATGACCATTATTATGTTGAGGTATGTTCAGTCTATCCACAAGTTTTTGAGGGGTTTAAATGGATGTTGAATCTTAGCATTCTTTCTCAACATTCTGTTTATATGATCATATGGTTTTTATCTTTTTGTGATGTATGGTGAATTATATTGATTTTTTTTAAGATGCTGAACCATCCATAAATTCCACTTGGTCATAGTATATAATCCTTTTAATGCATTGTTGATTTGGCTTTGCTAAGATCTTATTGAGGATTTTTACCTTCTTTTGAATGTATTGAACATTTTTTTCTATAATCCTACTTACATTTTTCATATAAATCTTTTTGTCATTTTAGTTTGCCTAGAACTAACTGAAAACTTCCTTAATTTATGACTTTTCCATTTTCAAATATTATACCACTTCTCATAAATAAGGTACTTATAATAGTACACTTGCATTTAACCCTTCCTGATTTTTGTGCTAATTGTCATAAATTTTGCTTTCATAGATATCATAAAACATAAAATATAATAGTGCTTTTATTTAAGTATTTATTGAAAATGCATAATTAAAATATTTTCTGTTTCTCCATATAGTTATTTCCAGTGCTTTTGTGTGCATAAATTCATATTCCATTTGGTGTCATTCTCCTGTTTCTTTCTATTGTGGGTCTCTTCAGTTTATATAAGTCTAAAAAACTTTATTTCACCTTCATTTTTAAGATATATTTTTCTTGGAGAAGGAATCCCAGGTTTCTTTTTAAGTTAGTATTTTTTATTGGCTAAGTGTCTTTGCTCACATTACTTCCATGAGAAATCAGTTGCTCTTTCCTCTGTTCTGTTTTCTTATTTTATTTTTTTAAGGGAACATTGGTTTACATATTGAATACTGTATTTGTTTCAGAAATGTAGTTTTTTTTATTTCCTGATGTGACAAATTTATGACAGCTATAGTAACTTAAAAGCAGCAGAATTATAATCTTACAGTTCTAGAGGTTAGAAGTTTGAAGTAGGTCTTACTGACAAGGCTACATTTTCTTCTCAAGAATGCATTTGCTTGCCTTGTTTTAGCTCCTAGTGACCGCTTGAATTTGCTGGCATGTGAGCTCTTCTTCCGCTTTAAAAGTCAGCAATGTCAGGCTAAGTCCTTCCTACACTGTCATCTCCCTGGTTCCCTTCTCTGTCTCCCTCTTGCTTTTGAAGACCCTTGTGATAACCTTTGACCCACTCAACTAATCCAGGATTACTTCTCCATCTGAAGGTGTCTGATTAGTAAAGCTTATTACATCTTCTTTAATCTCTTTTGCCATATAACCTAACATATTCACAAATTCCAAGGATTAGGACTTGGACATCTTTGGGAGCTAGTTGTTCTGCCCACCACAAGTTGTATGTATCATGTATTTTTTCCTCTGGATGCTTTTAAGATTTCCTTATAGCATTGCTTTGGAACAATTTGACTTTGATAGTCTTTACTTTCATTCCTGTGTCTTTAATGTTTTTAGCTTATGTTTTCTTTTTAGTAAATGTAAAGTCTCCTCATTTATCTTTAAAATTTTTTCTCAAACTTGCCACACACTTTTCTAAAATCACTATTTATATCCATTAATATATAGTGAATATTGTAGTTGTCTCAGGGCATTTAGGGATTGGGGGTTATGGTGCCATCACCAAATGACCAGAATGTTTTTTTTTTTTTAATTGAAGTAAATTGCATTAAAGCATTATGTAAGCTTTAGGGGTGCATCATTAAAAATCAATGTCTGTATGTCCTGCGTTAAGATCACCAGTCTGAATCTATTGTTCACCATACAGTTGACCCCTTTTACCTAATTTTGCATTTCCCTTCACCCTTCCCTTCTGTTAACCACTATTCTGTAATTTCAGTCTGAGTGTTTTTGTGTTATTTAGTTCATCCTATTTTCTTGCTATGCCACATAAGTGAAATTATAGTTTTCTTTCTCCATCTGACTATTTCACTAAGCATAATAACCTTTAAGTTCACCATGTTGTAGCAAGAGGCAGGATTCCAATCTCATTTTTTTTTAATATAGCTAAGTAATATTCCATATCGTTTGTATATACCACATTGCCTTTATTTGTCTCCTGAAAGACCTTTAGGCTGCTTCCTTATTGTAAATAGTGCTGGAAAAAACATGGAGTGATATATTTCTTTGAATTTGTATTTTAGTAATTTTTTTAAGATTTTATTTATGTATACAAGAGCTGGAGTACAGGCCAGAGGCGTGGAGGGTGAGAGGATTCACCAGAGACAGAGCGGAATGTAGAACAGGCAGACTGACTGAAGTACACTGCTGAGGGGAGCAGAGGGCGAGATTGGAGAGGTCTGCAGGGCCTGGTGGGTCCCCTCCCTGACTTGGTTTCGAACTTGTGCTGCCATGGCTGCGGATGCTTCATAGTGAGGTTCTTAACCCCTTGCGCCATCAGGGAGGCCCGTGTTTTAGTATTTTTAATGTAAATAACCCAAAGTGGAATAACTGGATAAATCAGAATTTCTATTTTCATTTTTTTGAGGCCTCTCAATACTCTCCTCTTCCACAATGGCTGCAGGTATTCACATTCTCACCAACAATGTACAGTGTTTCCCTTCTCTCCACATTCTTTTCAGCAAATTGTATCTTATGTTTTGAATAAGTCATTCTGCAAGTGTGAGGTGATTGCTTACTGTTTTAATTGCACTTCTCTAATAATAAGAGATGATGAACAGTTTTTCATGTGCCTATTGGCCATCTGCATGTCCTCCTTGTAGAATTGTCTGTTTAGATACTCTGCCTACTTAAAAACTCAGGTTATTTGTATTTCGTTAAGTTTTATGAGTTCTTTATAGATCCAAAACCCCTTGTCAGATGTATGATGTCCAAATATCTCCTCCTTTTCAATATGGTGTTTTTATTTTTTTTTCATTTTGATGTAAGTTTCTTTCACTGTGCAGAGCTTCTTAATTTGGTATAGTCATATTTGGGTTTTGCTCTTGTTTTCTTTGCTGTCAGAGTAGAGTTCCCAAACACATCCCTAAGGCCAGTGCCAAGGAGTGCATTGCCTATTTTCTTGTATGTATATTATGGTCTCAGGTCTTACATCTAAATTTTATGTGATTTTAAATTACTTCTTTTGGCTTGGTGTTAGATAGCAGTCTATTTTCATTGGCTTTTCAGTTTTCCAAACACCATTTAATGAAGAGACTATCTTTGCTCCATTGTATGCTCTTGGTTCCTTTATTGTAAATTCATCATTTACATATGTGTGGTTTTATTTTGGGGTTCTCAACTCTGTAATATTTTTTTGTGTGTATGTTTTTGTCCTAATACCATGCTGTTTTGATTACTGTCATTCTGTGATGTAATTTGAAGTTAAGGAGCATGATCCTTCCATTTCTGTTCTTTTACTCACTATTGTTAAGTTATTCAGGTTCTTTTGTAGTTCTAATTAAATTTCACCATCTTCTGTTGTATGTCTGTGAAGAATGCCTTTGCAATTTTTGTAAGGAGGTATTGAATCTGGCTTGTTTCACTGAGCATAATCCCTTCTAGCTCCATTCATATTGCTGCAAATGGCATGAGTTTATCGTTTTTCATCGTTAAATCGTATTGAATGAAATTTTAAAGGCATGTGCATTGGTGTTTTTGAATATAGAAACAGATACTCTGTGCATTCCTTACTCATTGCCTTGCAGCTTTCACAGAGAATGTAGTTTTGAGGAGATGCTATAGTTCTTTCTAAAAGTCATTCTTTCTCAGCAGCACATGTTGCTGTCCAGCAAGCTTGCTCAAAATAAGGGGATAATCCACCCATCCCCAAAAAACCATGGTTGTTGGTTTTAGAAGGAAGAAAAGTTTACTTTATGAATATGAATATTTGTAAGAGGACTATGTTTGGGTAGGATGCTGACAATCATTTGTAGAGGTGGACACACCACTCCTGTGTATGGACAATCGCTTTGGGCTGAGATGGCAAGGGTAGTCCAAATATACACAAAGAATACCTGTCATTCCATTGCTTTTGACTCAGACTAAGTGGTAATAAATAAGGGCTTTTAAGGGAAAGTTTTTAGCAGAAGTTATTTTCAACATTATTTAGGAACTATTGACTTACCCATTTAGTTATTTTGTAAATTTGACCAGGATTGGGAATTGACTTCTGGTTTCTGTCTTTATATACTCATCTGCACGCGTTTGTGGCTGATTCAGTGGATCTTTGTTGTTCTAATCTCTCAGGCTCACAGGGAAGGCTGATCAGTCTAGAGGATGAAAGGCCTTTAGGGAACACCTCGATGGGTTTATTGCTCGTGACTAATCTCATAACTAATTCTAAATATATGAAGCTGTGGGAGCATGTCAAAACTTCCCTCAAGGCAAAGTACCTTTTGCTTACTAGTTCAGTGTAGTTTTTAGAAACTGCAATATTTACCTAGAGGCCAAAGAGAGAAAATCTGTTAAAATCCAAACAGTAAAAATTTCCTTTTTATGCTTTCAATACAATGCTTAATATGATAAACCAGATTTAAGTTAAAGGGTGAGGAACATAAACTCATATTTGCTAATTCACTCTTTACCTCCTCTTTTCTTCCCCTAGTCTTCTTTATTTATATTGTATATGAACTTTCTATATACATAAATAAGTCAAGATGAAAACTTTATAGAAATGGATTAAATAAAAATGTTCTAGCTGGACTTCTGTTTAAAACCATTGTCTGAAATGACAAAATTAGAGCAAATCTCCCTCCATGAGCCACTGGAAAAGTAGACAAAAATACATGTGCTTTAGTATGTTTGGGCTATAATAAATAAGCATAAACTGTGGATTTTAAACAAAAGCAGTTCATTTCTCACGGTTCTGGGAGCTGTGAAGGCCAATATCAAGCAGCACCAGGTTTCGTGGGAAACTACTTCCAGGTTTATAGAGGGCCATCTTTTTGCTGTGTTTCATTTAGTAAGAGGACTAGGAAACCCTATGGGATCTCTTTTATAAGGGCACAAATCTCATTGTTGAGGGTTCCACCCACCTGAACTAATCACCTCCCCATCGTCACCTTTACCCTGAACATCAGATTTCAGCATATGAACTGTAGGGTGTAGAGGGCATGACCATCCCATCTATGGCAATATAGAACAACCTTCTTCAACACTGTATAATAATCAACACAGGCGTATGATCCCTAATAGTTAAGTGGAGGGAAATAAGTAAAAAGCTAAGCCAAATAATCACTTTGGATTTCTGCATGGAGGCAAATTCTGTACTGTGGCATGAGTCGGAGGTATATGTGGGATCTACCCAAACAGTGTCTAGACTCAATGAATTCAGGAAAGAGCAATTTAAGATTTTCTCATTTCTAAGGTAGTTGGACATTGCCATACATACTGTCAGAAAAATGTGATGTGAGCAGAAAAAGAACATCAGAACACTGGTCTTCATGAGTCTTTGCTGAGTACTACACAGCGCATTCACAGCGAATTCTACAAAACGAGGCAAAGAGTGCTCAGTAAGCTATACTCAGAATATTGAAGCTATGTCCAAAAAGTTAGGAGAAATCCAGTGGTAATTACTCCAGGACATTCAGTGGAGACCCTATGGTTTAGCAATAGGGTGAAGAGTATTTTAGACCTGATCTAGAAGAGCTCAGGCCTCAAAGGAATAAAACAGATTTGCAAATTACTTTACTGCCTGTCCCAAACCCTTTAAGAATTTCTGTAATCTTCTCACTGAAAACTGTGTAATCCAGAAGACAAGAATAGTTGTTTTAAGGGTTACAAAAGGAAAGAAAAAACTTTTGGTATAATTCCATATTTACTGACTGTACCTTTCAAAAATGAAGGTGAAATTCATTTTTTTTCCAGATAAACCTAAGGTGAAAGAATTTTGTCACCAGCAGGCATACACTATAGGAAATAGTAGGAAATTCTTCACAAATAAAGAAGATAAAAGGTACATACAAATTTATACAAAAGAATAAGGAGCCCACAGAGTTAAATAAGAGTAAACATGCCTTCCCCCCCCCCCCGCATTTTCAACATTCATGAAAAGATAATTGACAATTTGCAGCAACATGGATGGAGTGAGAAGGGATTATGCTCAGGGAAATAAACCACAAAGAAAAGAAAAAATATTGGATGGTGTCACTTATAGGAGGAATGTAGAGGAAACAAGGGACTAAGGAAAAAAATTAATTACAATAAATTGAAAATAAAAATCAATAGACAACTATAAATCTGAGATATTTCCTAAGGGAGGAGGAGGGAGAAGGAACAAAATGGGTGGGAAGAGCACAAGGGACTATGGTGATGGTGCATGGGTGAATAGGTGAGGGGAGTTTCATGGGGATGAGAAATATAGACTGTTCAAAAACAAAAAATAATGTAAAATATATATGACATAAAATAAATCTTTAAAAATGTATAAATAAAAATGAATAAAGTTTTAAATCATAAAGAAGATAATTGACAGAAAAGTCAACACTTTAAAAAATAATTACAATGTTTTATGGAGTTTATTACAGAAGTAGAAGTAAATTACATTATACAAATAGTACAAGAATGTAAGAGCAAAATAGACTTCTATCATATAGGTCTATACATGAAATAGTACAGTGTAATTAGAAAATGAATTGTGAAAGGTTGAAAGTGCATTTTGTTAACTTTAGCAGTCACTAAATTTATAAAAAATTCTTGTTTTTAGGGTAAGACTGGAAATTAAATAGAGTAGCACAATCTATATGGTTAATCTTTAAAAGGCAGTCAAAAGGGACAAAAATGAAATAGGAAGATATAGCTTTATATCTATTTACATTGTATACAATTGTATATTGAATATTCTACCTGAAACAGATATTTTCAGATTTAATTTTTTTTTAAATGGGGGAATAAGATTCCATTGTGTGCTTTTTATAAGATACTCATATTCATCATTTTAAGGGAGACAGTATGAATACTCTACAAACATTTTCAGAAAATAGTGGAGGCAGGGATATTTCCCATTCATCTTATAAAGCTGGCATTGCTCTTATTCGAAAATAAACTATTAACCAGTATTTCTCATGAACATAAGTGTAAAAATCCATGTTTTATTACTAAACTGCAATTTATAAAATCATTCCAGCAGTGCATAAAAGGATTTATTGTAGTAATAATCATAACAAATGAGTGAAGAGGAAAGTGACAAACTGATTCTAAAGTTTATGTGAAAATACAAAGAGCCTAGAATATCTAAAATAATTTTGAACAGAAGTTGGAATTCTCACAGTACCTACCTTTAAAGTTTAATATAAAACTGTATTCAACATGCACACCTATGTTTATATCAGCATTATTTATAATAAGACTTGAAATCAACCCAAATGCCCAAAAATAGATGACTGGATCAAGAAGATGTGTTTTATATACACAATGGAATATTATTCAGCCATCAAAAAAGATGAACTAGAGCCATTCATAGAAACATGGATGGAGCTTGAAGGGATTAAGCTCAATGAAATAAGTGAGAAGGAAAAAAATACCAGATGGTCTCACTTATAGGAGGAATATAGGGGATCAAGGAAAATAAAAACAAAAATCCCAAAACAAAACAAAAAGACAACTACAAAACAAAGACATTCTGCAGGGAGAGGAAGGATTGGATTTAAGGCAGGGACGAGAAGAATACAAGGGACTATGGTGACAGTGCATGGGTGATTTGGTGGTGGAAATTCTATGGGGACTATACCTAGAAAAGAAAGCAAACGTAAGAAAAAAAAATTAATGAAAAAATAAAACGGTATTCAAAACAGAGTGGTAACAGTTTAAATATAGACCTATAGAATAATGGAATATTATAAAGACTCCAGAAATAGACCCATGTACACGTGTTCAACTAATCTTTTCCCTGCTGAAATAGAATATAATTTACAGAAGAAAGTGTAGTCTTTTTTTTTTTTTTCTTAGTTGTCCTGGAAAAACTGAATAGCTATGTGGAAGAGAAACATTTAATTCCATGCCTTAAAAAATTATAGTAGGCAGAATAATGACCCTCCATGGATGCCCATATTTTAAACCTCAGAAGCTATTACTATGTCAGATTATAGGCAAAGGGGAATTAAGATTACTAATCACTAACCTTTGCAGTGGATTATCCGAGTGGGTCATAGGACCCTTAACTGTGAAAGAGGAGGCACATGAGAAAATCAGATTCATATTGACTTAGAAGATAGGGGGCCATGAGCCAAAGAATGCAGGAGATTCTAAAAGCTAAAAAAGACAAGAAATTGCCTCATTTCTATAACCTCCAGAAAGAAATTCATCATACTGACACATTAACCATAGTCTAGTGAGATGCATGTTGAATTTGTTTTATAGAACTCTAAGATAAATTTGCTTTGCTCTAACAGCACTAGATTTTTCGCAGTTTATCATAGCAGCAGTAGAAGACAAATATTTCCTGCCGAGGGTAAAGTCTCTGGCAAATTCCTACACTGACATGGCCACATGCTGTACCATCAAATGCCTAATCCCAACTTGGCCACAACTAGGTGGTGCATGGAGGACATCTTACGTAACAACATTCTGTAGTCAAGCAAGTGGCCTATCCAGTGCAGATTGAATTGGATTAATTCAGCTTTTCCCCTTGAGCCTTAGAACTAGAGATAGAGGAGTGTCAGAGTTCAGCAGGAAAAGAAACTAAAAGACCTAGATGGAATAAGCACCGGAGAGAGAAGCAGAGACAAGCTAATGGGGCTGTTAGGGTTGTCTTGACTGGAGGGCCCGTTCTGAGGTGTCAGCATTAGTGGTGTATCTGTCAAGACATCAGCACTCTGCAGAACCATGCAGTTCTCCCCAGTTCTTTTTTTTTTTAATTATTTATGCATACATGAGCTGGGGTACAGGTCAGAGTTGCAGGAGGTGAGAGGATTCACCAGAGACAGAGTGGGGAGCAGAACAGGCAGATTGAAACATACGGCTGAGGGGAGCGGTGGGCGAGACAGGAGAGGCCTGCTGTGCTATGTGGGTCCCCTCCCTGCCTGGGGATTGAAGTCATGCTGCTGTGCCACAGATGCTTCACAGTGCAGTGTTCAATACGCTGTGCCACCAGGGAGGTCCCATCTTCCCCATTTTGTTGACACCTGGATGTGTGGTCAAGAACACTGTTGTTATTAGGTCCAGATGTAGTCCTATTATATTCCCTCTGGTGCCAGACTCCCTGTACTGAATACAGCTGTTCCTAGCAAGAAGTAGAGTTGAGATAATGCTAGTCCTAGAATTTCAGGAGTTCTGATGATTCTTGTCATCCCCTAGGGATTCTTTGAATCCTCAGGCTTTGTTTTGCTTTTTATTTTATTAGGGCATGGCTTAAGTAAAGGTTACAAAGTGACCCCAAACAGAGGAAGTGAGCTAAGTTATAGGGTTATATATCCTCTCTAGACAGTCCAAAGTCAGGTAGCCAGTCCTGGCAGGTGAGACAGCTCTACCCCACACCCGGGAAACTAGGTCCCTTTTATCTTGGTGCTGAAAGAAGGTGGTTTTCTTTCTCCACATATTTCAGTCTGTCTTATTAGCAACACAACTACCTTCTAACACCACCACGCCCACGTTCCCTGCAACCCCCACCCCTGCAAATGAGGGGCAGTAGATGGATGGTGAGCACTTCCTTCCATGGAAATACCTCTTGTCACTTTGCTTGCCTTGCCTTGGCGACTACTTGGTCACTGGCCATGGCTGGCTGCCCAGTCAGTTGAGAAATATTTTCTCAGACTTAGTAGTCATCTTAAAAAATATTAGTGTGGGGAGAATACTGTTCTTGAGAGAATAAGGGAGAATAAATACTGGAATGTCATCATTAGTGATTTGCCCAATTTATATTTTTCGTCTGAAAGTATGCCTAACTAGGTGCATGGTCAGGTTGTGCTAAGGATAAACAGTGTTAAAACGTGAACACAGTTTTAGCCCTAGTACTGCTTCCATCCTAGCAGAGTGGACAAGTGATAATTTGGTGTGATTTTTCTGCTATTGTGACAACGGGGAAATGCCGGGGTGTTATGGGGATATGTGGGAAAGGCACTGCGCCCTTACTTGACTCTTTGGGGTTATTTCCTGCTGCTTTTCTTCCTGAAGATTAAGTAGGAGAACAGACAAGAGGTAGTTGGGAAAGATTTTCTAAGTAAACAAAAGTGTGCTTCTAGACTAGAGCATGCTACAGTAAGGAAAGCTCAAGAAGGTCAGTGATTCTTTTTGGTCACTCTGGTACATTCTAAGCAAGTCATTCATTTTTTTTTCCATAAAATATTTTTAGTGTAAAATATTTCTAGTGTTATAAAATACTTTAGGTAACTGTTGTGTCCTAGGTGGTATTCTGGGCTCTGTAAAACTGGAATGAGAGGAGGAAGAGCTTATTTTTAAGCCAAAAACTTCAAACTCGGTAGCTATGTGAATTTGGGTAAGTTACCTCTCGTGGCTCCCCCCTCCTATTAATTAAATAAGACTAGACTATCTCTCATTTTTCTTCCAAGTAGAATATTAAGTAACCGGCAGTTTCCCAGGGACTTTATTTCCAAACATGACTCTCAATACTTAGTGAGCTACTAGAAGATTTGATGTCCAAATATAAAATCTCATGCTCCATATCAGGATCCTGGTAGAAGTCTTCTGTACAAGAATAAATTACATAAATGATCATAAGATTAACAAGCACTGGTGTGGGACCAAGTTCTGTTCTAAATGCTTTATATGTTAGTCCATATGAGGCAGGAGCAATTATTGACCCCTACAGTCAGTAAGAACTGGGATTTTATCCCAACCAATGCAGTCTTCAGTTACAGTATGCAAGTCTGTGAAGTGTGTGGCATATTAATAGCGTTAAAACAGTGTCATTTATCTCTATGAAGATCATTGTTCCTTTCTGTTTTTTCCTATTCTTCTATATTGAGTTCTTATACTATCCAATAGCTCTAGTCTCACCATATAGAATGAATACTTTGTGAATAAATGACAATAATTTGAAAATAAATTGATTGGAATAATGCTTAAAATTATGTTTTGGGGGGCCTCCCTGGTGGCACGGTGGGTTAAGCAACACACTATGAAGCAAACCGCAGCCACTGTAGCACGAGTTCAATCCCTGCCGCCGGCCAGGGAGGGGACCCACATGGTGCAGCAGACCTCTCCTGCCTCACCCGCTGCTCCCCTTAGCAGTGTGTTTCAGTCAGTCTGCCTGTTCTGCTCCCTGCTCTGTCTCTGGTGAATCCTCTCACCTCCCTGGACTCTGGCCTGTACCCCAGCTCTTGTATGCATAAATAAATAAATCTTTAAAAAATTATGTTTTGGGGGTGATTAAGATGTTCTTAAATGGATCGTGGTGATAATTGCACAATTCTATGAGTATTGTAAAGCCATTGGATCATAACTGTAAGTGAATGCGCTACATGATATGTGAATTGTATCTTCCTAAAATTGTAAAATAAAAAGACTATGAAACCACAGTTCATAAACAATGTTTTTGAAAAAATAGTATGCATGTGTTTGAACCATATGCGATCCAGCCTGGAAAAAATTGTTCATACCAATGTTCGGAGTGGATTATCTTTACATCTTCATGTGATTTTAATTTATTGTCCCCTCTGTTAAAGCAATCCCCAGTCTATACCTCAAAGGAGGGAGGCATAAATGCTCTCTCCATCATCTGCATTGGTCCCTTTTCTTTCTTTCTTTTTTTTATAGAGAAGTAACTTTTAATTTTTTTCCTTATTTATATATACTTGATGTCAATTGTGGTCCCATGGATTTTCCACTACTATTTCATCCGTGTACCATCACCTCAGTCCCTTGTGCTCTTTCTGCTCTCAACCCATTCCTTCCCCACTCCCCACAAAATATCATCGATTTGTCCTTGGCTTTTTTGTTTTATTGTTATTCTTTTCCTTGGTCTCTTAGTTGATTCCCTTATATTTCTCCTAGGAGTGAAACCATCCAGTATTTTTCTTTTACCTTCTGACTTATTTTGCTGCACATAATCCCTTCTAGCTCCATCCATGTTTCTATGAATGACTCTAGTTTATCCTTTTTGATTGCTGAATGGTATTCTTCTTGATCCACTCATCTGTGTTTGGGTATTTAGGTTGTTTCATTGTAAATAGTGCTTCAGTATACATAGGGGTGCAGGCATTATTTTGAAACAGTGTTTTTGTGTCTTTTGGGTATATTACTAGGAGTAGGATTGCTGGATCATATGGGAGTTCCATTTTTAGTAGTTTGAGGAACTGCCACACTGCTTTCTGTAGTGGTTGGATGAATTGGTCCTTTTTAACAAACTCTTTTTTTGTCTTAGAAATCATCAAACCTCCAAGTGAGATGTATCACTTCTTTATATCTTCCCCATCCTGTTCTAATGATGGATGCTGGTGAAAGAACCCTGACGAACAGGGTTCATTTCTGCCTGATAGTCTTTAAGATGACAATAATATTCTGGATTGCACCTGGAGGAGGCATTTGCAAAGAGGACACCTGAATAAGTTAGGGATGTTTAATCTGGGTCAGTTGTGATAACGGTCTTCAAATATTTGAAAAATTCAAAAATGTTGAAGTTGACTTAGGTAGCTCTGGAATATAGGTCTATGAGCAATAGACGAAAGATACACAGAGGGGCAATAAAATGTCATGAAATGGGGCTCATTCCAAATTGCCTCCGTTTTAGCCAGAACCAGTTTAAAATACTACTTTCTGAAGTTTACCTTTGATATTTAAAGATTGGGTCTGCATGGTATGGGCAAGTCGGACATGAGCTACAGTGACACAGATGCCACAGAGTGCAAATTTGGAGACCGAATTAAAGGATTTTTTTTTTTTTTGGTGCGTGTGTGTCTAACCCCAAGTGCCTTTCTAGTTGATATCCTTTATCTTGACTGAGTCCTTGTGAGGTGTCGAAATTCAAATAGGAAAGTGGTTCAAGGCAGCTGATGCTTCTAAGACCCTCCTCAAGAAGAAAAACAAATCCTTATTGATTCTTTTTCTTTGCAGTTGACCTGAGTTACTCTTTTTTTTGAGAGTTATTGGTCTGTGGTTTTTTTGCAGTGTTTTTAATGGTTTTGTTATTGGGACAATTCTGATATTTTAGCACGACCATAAAGTATTTATCCTGCTTTTTTTAACTTTAATATTTTTTAATTTATATATATTTGACATCAGTTGTAATCCCCATTACTCTTAAAAAAAAAAAAAGCAAACCCTGTAGTATGACTACCTATGACTATATCCAGTAAGTCTCAGCTTTCCTTTTTCTGACAAATTTTCTCTCAGATGATATTTTCTGGAAGGACAATAATACAGACTTTTACAGAAAGGAAGGACCATGTGGCCTCCAGATGCTAACGTGAAAGGAAACCAAATATGAACAAGACATGGGCACTGAGAAAGCAGAGGCAGAGCCAAGGAAGGTAGAAGTGCCTCAAAGAGCCTGTCCTCATCCCTTTCCCACAATGGGATTCCCCTTCTGAAGCCCCGCTCCAGTCCTTGGACCAAAAAGGATAATTTCCTTAGGATAAAATCTTTTTTCTCCTAGCTTCTTGCATTTTTCACACACAAATTACCCACCAGGAACATGAGGTAAATATGCATATTGCCCTGTCTGAAGATTAGCATAGCCCCCCCCCCCTCAAAAAAAAATGATGCGGGAAAATGGGTTGCTTCCACCATCTGCTTGTCTCAATGCAGCCTCCTTACTGAGAAAACCCCACCCTCTCCACACACTGTGTAATCAGGCCCTACCTGGAGAAGGGGTTAGTTGGTTTGAAGAAGCAGCTACCCTGAGACCCCTTTATCCCCCAATCTCTTCTTTCTGGCTTAACCCTCAGTTTGGCCTCAGAGGATATTTTTTTTCTGCTGTGTATTATTAACTGTAATTTGGATCAGGAAGGGAATGGGTATTTGAGATTTTATTTTAGGTCAGGTTGTAATTGGCATAGTGTGACCCCAGGAAGCTCAGGCTTCTTATCACTAAGATGAGGGATTGAGATTAAATCCCTGCTTCTCAAACATGACTTCTTGGACCATTGGTAAGATCAGAATCCTCCAGAGTGCTTATAAAATGGAAAAACATGGACCCCCCCCCCTGCTACAAGACCTACTGGATCAGAATTTCTGGAGGCAGAACCCAAGAAACTGCATTTTCAATAAATAGGGGGGGGGGGGACACGGGGAGGGGGTCTGATGCATGTTATGATTTGAGAATGAAAATGATAATTACTAACATCCTTTTCATCTGGAACATTTTCTCATGCAATTATTTTTCTGCATCTCCACTATGGAGAGCCCTGGGAATGCTTTTAAATAAAGATTTGCTCTTGCAGCTTACCCTTTATGAAGAGGCTTAGAATGGTAATGATTACTTTGCCCAGGGCCAAGGGGATTTCCAGGATGCAGGGTTTTCAGTTTGCAAACAAGGGCAGCCCGGGAGAAGGAAACAAGTTGGTTCCCCCACCAGGGACCCAACTACAGCTGTTATTTCACTGGGGAGACCTCCCCTTCCATAGACATGCCAGGACTTGCCAGCTACAAGTATACAACAACTACGAAGAGAATTCCCTGGCACAGTCAGCAGAGGGCCAGGGAGCCTTCATACTCCTTTCTGGTCTGAGTAACAGCTCAGAATCACAGGTACCCACTCTGTGGTCCAGGGTTTGCATGGCTCCCAATGAAGATGGTAGAGGTGGGGCCTTCAGTGTCTGGGGAGTTGGCAGGGAGACTGGATCAGCCGCTCCCAGCCATCTGCACAGCTCCTAAGACGGGCAACCCACCGTGAGTCATCCCTGCACTGTGGTGCAAACCACCGTGGGGAGTCTGACCTCGCCTATTTCTAGAGATGCATTTAATGAAGACTGACCTAATTCAAGCAAAAATAGGTCGCGATTAGTGTGTGACTAAACCTGCTGATTTTTCTAATTACAAAAAACCTTTCTTCCATGTTTGGCAACTAGATTGGGATGCTAAGTAATGGTCAAGTTACACTTCACTTGTGTTAATACTTACGTTTCCTTCTCTTCCTCCCTCTTCTACCCCTCCTTTCTCACTCTCTCGCTCAAGGAAACGTATGCTGCTGTAATGACCAGTCATGATTCCTGAAAACCCTCTCTGAGTCCCTCCATCTTGCAGTGCTGCGGCCCTAGGAACTCCAGTTACTGACTGAGGTTCAAGCCACCCTCTCTGGGCTAAACTGTGAGGGGTAGCTGGTTGCTGCCTTTGTCCCCTGGAGTTCCTCTCAGGATGCAAATGCTGTACATGGACTGTCTCAGTGGGGAGCCAGCCCAGAGGGGGTTGGCAAGGGTCCCCTTGTTAGCTCATGCACTCTTAGCACCTCCAGTCCCCCCAGTAAGCAATCAGGTCCATGCAAGATAACTAATTTTGAATTGATTCTGGGAAGTAAGAATATGTTTAAACATTTACTGAGACTACTGACAATTACGATCTATTTATAAATACCTTTCCATCTTTACTAATTGTCCTGTAGTCACAAAGCAAAAGAAAAGAGATTGGAAAAGAGTCCCTGCAAAGGCTCTTAATATTACAAGTGGGGATTTCTAATAGAATTGGTTAACCTTGCAACTCCTTTGCTTTTCCTGAAACAAACATTTGAGGTATATTTCACTTTATGCTTAAGGTGTGCTCCTCAGAGTTTATGGGTCAGTTTATTGTTAACTGAACCTTATTTTTAAGCAGAAAGAGACCACTTTAATGATGCGAAGAATGCTTTGGCAACATAAACTTCTATAAAATAGTTTGACCACTAGTTACCATTTTGACATTGGATTTTCTTATTAGAAAATGACATTCTTGTTCTGATTTTTTTTGAGTTCTTGTCTCACCCTGTGAGGAATGTTCTAAAGAAGCTGAACATGTGAGTGATGCTGTAGGTGCCATGAAATCGTCCTGCAGAGGGTCAAACTCACAGCCACCTAGTAGGAGGTACCAAGACGTGGTGCACCTGTTACTTCAGGAAACGAAGGACACCTTCTGTGTTTCACTGAAAAAAATGCTCCTGAAGAGTGTCCATTCCTAGTATACAGAAAACATAAATGTCACCTTATGTGGAAAAAAAAAGACTGCAAATGTGTAATTTTGGTGTAATCTTGAGATGGAGAGACTATCCTGGATTGTCTGTGTGAATTGATATAATCATGACGTTTCTTACCTGGTTAATGAAGGAGTTTGTCAGTGGATACAGTGTGATGTTGGAACCAGAGGCTGGAGTACTAGGAAGGAGGGGACTACTAGCCAGGGGATACAGGTGACCTCTAGAAGCTGGAGAAGCTGATACTTGCCTTTGGCCCAGTGACAACTGCTTTTGGATTTCTGACATCCAGGCTATAAGAGAACATGTGTGCCTTGTTCTAAGCCTTGAAGTGTATAGTTTTATGCAGTAGAAAAAGGAAAATAGGCCATCTCAACTAACTCACTTCTTACTTGTAAAGCACAAATCCCTATGTCAGTGTGAAACACCAATCATTCACAAACCCTGTCCGTTCTACCCCTAAGCTGATGCCCATTCAGCCCACTGCTCCCTTTTCACCTCTGCCATCACTAGCCAGGTCTTCTTGTCTGCTCTTCTACAGTGGATTCTGCTCTGGGATCCCATTCTCTTTCAGTGTTTTGTCTTGTCTTTATAAATCTGACCTTTTCATTCTTCTTCCCCAAACTCCCTCAGTGGCTTCTCTACGCCCTCAGGACAAAGTTTGGGGATAAAAGAGTGACAGGCAAAAAGGCTCCAGGTTCCTTTGCACTGCCCTTGGCAATTAACTTGAGCTGGATGGTGTTAGGCTGGGGAGCTACAGGGATATGGGTGATAGACAGGAGCAGGCTGCTGCCTGAGGAGTGCGCCCTGCACAAGCCCAGGTGTGACTTCAAGACTGCACCTGTGGAGACCTACCTGGACTTTCTCCCGATCAACCTACACAACACAGTCAACACTGTTTATGAGTGAAACCTAGAGGGGGTGGTTGACCCTCACAAGATCCCATGTGATCTTTGCTCTGTCACATTATCATCGTTAGCTCTGCAACCCAAGTGCAGAATTTGGTGACCAGAAGTGTCTATTTCTGACTCTCTTGGAGAATATGGCCTGACTCTATGATCTAAATGGACTGACTTTCTTTTTTACCCTTTAATGAGCAAACCTAACTTGGTTCACCTGTGTGACATCTAGTCTTCTCGTGATTTAATACTTGCCATTGCATTGGCCACCACAGGGGTTGTGTGAAGGCTGAACCCTAACCTGATGAACTCTCCCAAGGCTGGACGCTTCAACCTTATTCCCTGAGATATCCTCTCAAAGTTTTGCCTTTGACGTAACAGCAAGTAGTTTCTCCCACACCTGTACCCACTTGTCTTTCCCCGATCCTATGACCCAGCAAATCCCTGTTACTCCTCAGGCCTCAGCTCAAATGCCAGTTTTCCCAGTAGCTATCTGTGACTCTCCCTGCTCACTTCTAGGGGCTTCCATCCTCACAAGAACCACACTGTGGTGTAGGGATTAGTTTCTTGTCTGTAGCTTTCATTACTCAGTGATACTACTTCACCTGGTACAATAGTAAATGATTAATAAGTATATTTAATGAATGAGTATACAGATTCATGATAATAATGATCATATTTTATTGCCTTTTATATGACAGCTACCATACTGGATTTTCTGTGTGTGTGCGTGCGTGCGCGCATGTGCGTAATCTCTCATCCTGTACACAACTGTGCAAGTTTGGTCTTGCTATCCTAATTCTATAGTTGAGAAAAACATGAGCTAGAGGCTAAGGAAGATGACAGGGGGCACTATTTCATGCACAGTCTGGAATTTGGACCTAAGTGTGCGTCAGCATATTTACCAAGCTGTGTTTATATGTGCCAACCTTTCTGTTCTCAGCTCTTCCAGCCAGCCTCGCTGTACCCCATCCAGGTCAAAGCATTCAGTCTGGAAGCAGGGTTTCCAGTATGCCTGGAAACCAGCCTGGATTCCATCCTTTATTTCCAGACTGGCAGAGATTGATCTGTCTAGCACCTCTTTTGAGTTCCTTTTGAGCAAGTAGCTGTTTGGGGCCTGGTCTTTGCCTCCTGTAGCCTGAGACTATCACAAGGGGTCTAAACAGTCTCTGCAGGGGCTAGAGGATGTTGATGGTCTTTTCAAGGGAGAGGGTCCATACCTTCCTTTAGGTTCTCAAGGAGTTTTCTGCACAGTGAGCAAAAGGACCTCCAGAATGTTTGTCTCCCCCCCCCCCTTTTTCTTTTTGGTAGGCTATGCTAGGGTTGTGGGGTCACCTGAAGAACCTACTTTGTCCAGATTCACAGGAGACTTCCTTGACCTCTGGAAAACCCATGCTAAGAGTTTTTCTAAATCCCAGTCCTTCACATTTGAACAGATACCACTTCTTTCTTGCTTTTACTTGCTGGGTAGTGATGCTTGTGTATTACAGAATCATTTAACTATCAGCATATAGATGTTACCATTGTTTTTCTGCACACATGGAGTCTTCCATACAGGAGTGGCCAGAGGTCCAGAACAGTGCTGAGCCAGAGGGTCCCCTCTTCTGGGGTGGGCTCAGGCCCTGGCTCATGTCACTTAGTCATTGTGGTACCCTCAGCCCTACCCCCCCACACCTGCATTGCCCTGCAAAGCATCACACCATTTGTGTTCAGAGCTGATGCCTTAGCTCTCCAATGATCACTGAGGAATGGCCTCTTTAAAGGATTATTTTTATTTTTTTCCCTCCTTTAATAGTATAACAAGTAGGCCATTGATGCTGAATTTATGATTCACTTACATGTGCCATTAATTTGTGAGTTGTTTGATATTTCAAATTGCCTTGAATATTGCTATGTTTATATGTATACAGTATTTTTAATGTTGCCATTAACTTTATTGCCACTTTTACAATTACTATCTCCCACTAATGTTCCTCTCATTTTGTTATTAAATGAATATGGAAATTAGAAGCAAAGAATAAGCAAATTAAGGGCTTGTTTCTGAGACAAGAATGGAGGCATTATTTAAAAATAGATATATAATAATGATTTGCTTGCTTTTTAAAACTAATTTATTCCCTTTTCCTTAGAAATTTGAGGATCAGATTGTCCTTTGTGTTTTCCTAAGGGGAATACCTCCCCAGCACACTGTTCCAGTCTCGAGTGTCTCTGAAAAGCTCATGTCCTCAGGTGTGGGACTGTACTTTTATGTGGCCATAATGATGGGGGTACCTTTCTTCACCAATTGCCTATTTAAGGACAGGCACTGGCTGTAATCTGTTCATTCCATACAACCACCCTATGAGTTAGTTGCTACTATTTCCATTGTAAACGAAGAAAATGAGTTTTAGGTTACTTGGCCGGCTCAGGGCGCACTGTTAATCACTGTTGCTACAGAGGTGAACTCAGTTGGGCCTGACCGTGCATTTGCATTGTGGTTTCTATTGTCTTCCTTCGCTTGGTTTCGTTTAAGGTATTCTAAAGTCATAGACTAGTCCCAAGAGTTTTGTGTTTATTCTAGGAGTTGCAACCTTGGTTGAGGCATTTTCCTAGCTTATTATCAAAGGAATGTAGCATGTAAAGACAAGTTTGTAATATCTGAAAGGCAATATTTAGATTGAAGAACATGGTCAGGGGAATCACCAGATGCTCAGAGGCACGATGCAAACACCAGAGAAAACTTTAGCATGGTGTCTACTTTTCATTGTATGTATTGCCTAGTGGGAAATAAGGAGACTTAAGGTCTAGATTAGAAGGAAACTGTGAAAAATGAACTCATCAATCTATGGGAAAATTCCTTTGCCCAAACCAACCATCAAAGTACAAAGTCAGAGAAACAGTTGCTCAGATTCCATCCTTCCTGCTCCAGTGGTGATGAGACCGTTGCAAATAAATTAGTTTGTAAACTTACACACAATCTGAGAGGTGGAGGCAATTTTAGAGATTTCTGAGTCAGCCTCCAAGAATCCAGCATGTGGCCACCTACCACAAATTTTGGATGGCTTTAATTATCAGCTAACTCTTCCATAATAACATCATCTATCTTAGGGCTTACGAAGCTATCTTGATTGAATTGCAGAAATGGGGAACTTGTCCTAGAATGCTGGCTTCTAGTTAATTCACAAAAGAATTACTCAGATTAAAATAATAAACCCAATACTAGGACAAGAAATGTTTGCAGGAGAATCCATGTCCCAAGCCCTGACTGTTTCTTTCCTTCTGTTAAAGGCTGAAGAAGTGATACAGGCAAAAGGAAAGAATGGACAGTGTCTCCTGAAAGTTCTGGGGAGTCTGTTCCTTCCTGAACTTGTCAGCTAACTGGTGTCCCATAATCCTATTTAGGAGAGGAAACTGGTTATTGTTCTAGTCATAAAGCCCAGTGTTCCATAAAGAGATTCTCTACCTACTTTGAACTTCTCACCTGGAGATACTTTTCTGACTAGAAAATCTACTCAACTCTTTTTTTCTTTCTTTCATCTAAGACAAAGGATGCTTTGAGTAACATTTTCCAGGGGCAGGATGTCTTTAGAACTTGGAGGAATGCTGGAACTCCACATAACTAGTTGAGCGGAGCAGCCTTACCCAACCAGCCACATGGCAGGCAGGCAGAGCACCGGCATCCCCAGCATCTTTGGGACGCTGCACGCCCCGGGCTCTCCCTTTTGGTAGGAGCAAAGAAGCGTCGCAAGTGAGGGGAAGCAGGCTGAGTCTTTCTTTACAACAAGTTTTTATTCTTTTCTTTGACCCCCCCAAAAACATTATAGTTCTTTCTTTTGTTTTTAATGGTTTTCCTTTTGGATCCAAACGAGCATTTATATTACAGGGCACCCACCTGGTCAACATGCAGTGCTGAGCTCTGGCTTTAGGAGTGATGCACCGATACTCTGGACGGGCCAGCACTGTGCCATTCAACAGTGTGACTGGAGGGGCACCCGGCCGGCCCACCACCGTGGATGCTGCCCATATGGAAGTGTCCCATGCCATGTCGTGACTGCCATGTTTTGTAATGCAGGTGGCAGTGTTTTAACATCCAGAGGCAGAGTGCCCAATATCCCTCCTGATCCCATCCAACAGGCTCATCCTTGAGGAGTAAACCACAAAGGGAATGGCCTGATCTTAGGTTCCAAAGGACAGAGGGCATGATTTAGACACCCGGTGGTCCATGCCCTCTTGAGGTTATCCTTTGGGGCCAGTACCGGTGCACCCTGTGAAATTTAAAATCGATTCCTGATAAAGCTCACCCCTAATCCCACTTACCCCTCTTCCCTCCCAGGGCGTTTACACCACTAGGAAGATCTGAACTCTCTCCACAGTGGCCACTACCCCATTGAAGAGTCAAGATCATAACGATTGTCTTCTAGCTGCTTTAAAGCAAGAACCTCCTTTCTCACCATCTCCCAGATGTGGATACATTTTTCAGGGACCTGTTAAACCTGAGGCCTTCAACTCCACTATTTTAGGTGAATTCTATGGCAAGAACACCAGGGAATCCAGTATTATGCTAACATGATCCACGTATGAACGTCAATGCCAGGTGAGGCACCCATGTTGAAGCCCCCCCCTTCTTAGGCCTCACTCGTTTTCCACCTCAACCTTGTCTTCATCTCACAGCTTCTCTTCCCTTCCTTTACCCCAGCTGTCCTTGCTAGGACATGCCAAGCATACTGGTGCATTAGATTTTTCTCCTCAATTTGTTTTTCTGGATGCCTTCCAAATTTCGGACTCTGAGTGGAGTTGGCCTGCTCACTAATGTCACCAAGAGGGAAGCCCCTCTGCAATTGCAGCACTTAGGGTGGCTTTGTATAAATTTTGGCTTGTTCACAAAACACCAGGATAGAAAAACACTGATTGAAGTTTGGCTTGCAGGCTAAGTATATATCCCCATTGGTAGCCATGAAAATTCAATACGAATGTTTTTACTAAATCTGCTGGGATCTGCTTAATGTTATACAACTCCATATCAAATGTAACTAAGACCAGAACTACTAGACTTTGATTGGCAGTTAAGTTAAATTGGTTAGCCCTCGTTGCCTTTTACCTTTATTTTTAAAAATTGTGTAATGGCACTTTAAAATTTTGGAGTGTTTTTCCTGCTCATCCCTTCTAGAGATGTCTAATAGGCTAGCTTTGAGTGGTGGTTCTTTTGCAATATAGGCTATCACGATAAGAAATCAGAGTCTGAGAAAGACAGCTAAGGGACCAAATAAGGTCAAATTTGGATTTGGGAACTTTGATTTACTCTCCTCTCTCTCGGGGGCCCCCTTTCTATGTGAACAGAGGAAGAAGTGGTAGACCTCATACAAGTTCTAGAACTTGGCTCCAGAATACAGAAATAGGCCCATTCTTAGCACTGACAAACATACACAACAAAAGAGAGAAAAGACTCATGCAGATTTCCAATACTTGGAGAGAAAAAGGCCTCAGTGAGGATCCTAAGTGTGTGTTTGTAGTTATTTTGTCTAAGATTGGCTTAAGAGTCCATCTGGAGAAGATACTGAGAAATTCTGAGCATGAATACTCAACTTCCTTCCTGAATTAAAAAAAAGACTAATTTTATTATCATGAGAGAAAAGAAGGAGAGGAAGAGAACTTGGGAAAAGTAGTATGGAATTAAAATCCTGGATTCAGGTTCTATTAAACATGAAATTTCTTCAAAAAAATTAAATACAGCAATGCCAAGAACACGATACATCTTAAGTGGGAGATAAGGAGTGGAGATTATGTAAATTGATTTTTGGAGACTATGTGCTTAAATATTGTGTTACTTACAAACATCTGACACACCCACCAACTAGCCAAGTGCTAGTCTTTCCATCTTCCTAACAAGGGGAAAAAAAGCAAGCAATGGAATACCCTCGCTGAAGGCACAAGTTAGTACAGAAGGCTGGAATATAACTGATTACTTTTGACTTCCAATCACCTGCATCTACCACAAATTTTCTCATTAAGACAAAAACTTCATATTCATTGGTTAGACATCCTGAGAAGAGTCTATATCCATTCTATTACTTCCCTCACTTTCACTGAAGTTTCCAACCAGTTTTTCATTAATCCAGATTATATTTTAAGTCCCTAGAAGAATGAAATTTCTATAAGATATGAACTGAGAAACAAGAAACAGAGGCTGACTTAGAAGGAGAGAGAAGACAGAGCTAGTACTAGGTAACCTCAGATTTTTTTACTCAAATAATGTATTATTAAATTTGATGGAATTTATTTCCCAAAAGGCTGCTGATTCAGAAGTTTCACAGAGCACAGATTGATCCTTCTTTGCCTTTCTAGAGCAGGTCTGTTCCCAAAAAAACCCACCAAACAAATGACTGCATATAGAAACATAAATACTCTTTTTACGTAACCTCCTCAACTCTTTCATACCCCTAGAAGCAATAATTCAAACTTCAATAATGTATTTACATAGAATCATGGCTTATTATAAAATCTTTTTGCAATTAGAAGATCAAGAGACTAGCCCCCTATGGAAGCAAGATGACAAAAGTGGAAGGCAGTTTGCTCCCCCGACCTTACCAGCCCCCCTGAAACTCTGAGGTGAGCCCCACCCACACTTCTCCACCAATTGACTGGAGAGGAGCTTCCCAGCCCTTCGGTAGTTGGGGACCATCTATGGATGTGGTATCTTTGGTGTGGAGTGATTTCTGGGATACAAACGGCTCTGACAGTCAAAGCAGAAAGGGTTCGATGGCAGAGAAAGATGGCCCCAGAAACCCAAGATAGTTCTTTTCTGACCCCAGTCTTTGGTTCCCACAGGTGACATGTCTCCTACAGGCAAGTAGCAGCACACGGCAGCTGAAGGTCTCCTCAGGAGTCTGTAGCCGGCCTGACTCTACAGCCAGAAGTCACCAGCTGTAGCTCTGCTGGGGCAGACCTGGCCCAATGTAGAACAGGGCGAAACACACAATGAAGAAGACACAACTATGGACACAGACAGTGCTTGTTAACACGGAACCTCTGATCTACCTCACACACAGGTTAGTTCCTGACTCCTGAGTTACCTTTGTTAGGCTTTTGTTAAGAGTCTCAGTGTGGCGATGTTTAAGTGATAAATGTTACTTGACCTGGAACCAATTTCCTGTGGCGCACTTGGCTGGGGTTAAGCCATCACGCCTTGACTGGCCACTTAGGAGGGGCCACTTTCCTCATTTTCTGTATCAAAGTCCTCTTCCAAACCTCCTGGGCAGATCACAACACCCTGGGACCCGGAGGGAGGGGTTGGACAGATGAAAAGGAGAGAGAGTCCCCTGCAAGGTAGAGACGTGCCCCTCCCCTCACAACTCTTCACAGCACCAGACCTTTGAGGGTCTCAAATGTAAAGCCATGAAACTGATTAAAACAAAAACAAAACCAGCAGTGGAACTTTCTTAACCTCCAAATCTCACAAAATTCCTGCAAGGTAGGTGACTATCTGGTCCTTTCCCATTGTCTGTCTGCCTTTATATACATCCTAGCGTATTTATCGCTGTGTAAATCCTTAATTAAATCGCCAGGTTTGTCCCTGGCTTGACCCCATACTACTTGGGCCAACAAATGAATATCCTGAGCAGGCTTTAGAGATAGGATGGGATGAAATATTGAGAACTATTCCTTAGAACCAAATTGTGCATAATTTTGGTTTTTTGTTATGCCTGCAGAGAACTTTTCCTGCAGAGGGTTTTGATGGAGTCTGTGCACATTTCGTCCATAACCCCCCTCTCACTGGCCTGTGCCTTTCACTCTTCTTCAGATCATCTTGTGACTATGACATAATGAACTCCCAGCTTTTTTCATGAGAAGAAAGTGTACCCTGACAGCAGAGAGCACAGCAGAGGCAGGCAGGTGAGCAACTACGCCGGGACCTGATGGGTTTAACCATCTTGGGAGTTAGGTCAGAGGTACATGCAGAAAACGAGGGCTGGGGTGAGGACAGAGGGTGCATCATTGGGACCCTTAGGGGGAGGGAAGGGAGGCTGGCCGAGTAGGGGAACAAGGAGTTTCTCTTGCCATTGCCAGAGGCAAGGGAGGGCAAAATTGAGAACATCAGAAGTTCAGTCCTAGAGAAGTGTTGTGTGTGATCTCAGTAGCCAGGGGATGAGAGGAAAAGATTCTTCAGCTAGGACAGTCAGGCCCTTACTGGGCAGTTGTGTTCATGGCTTGGGGTCTTTCTGGGGACATTCAGGGCACTGTCTCTTCCTAGTAGAGAGAGCTCTTTCCTGACCTTGGCCTAGGGTCGATGGTGCTAGCCCCCACGTTGCAGGCCGGCTGGTGCTCTGCCCTCTTGGTGACTCAGAGAGGGACAGACATAGGAATTCCCCACCAGAGGTCTGTCTGGGGCCTGATGTCAAGGAAATGAGTTATGTGGATGCAAACACAGTTAACACCTGCCCGGGATGATTTTCTTTCCCTCTTCCTTTTCCACACCCTCCCTCTGTTGCTTGTTTAGGAGATGCTGAAGATTAACATTAGCTAAGCAAACCATTCACAAAGCTAAAGATTCCTCTGAAGGGCCTACTATACTAAATGTTAAGCGGTGTATCTAAGCCTGCTTTTGCTTAGATTGAAGGGTCTTAAGATGCTGTCATACATCTTAACCCAAAGAGGAAGAGGATTTTGAGATCTACAGGGATCTAAGAAGGGCTGTCCCAGCCCACTTTTGGAGGGGAGGTTGGAATTCATATCTATTCAGAGATGGCAGGAAGTCATTTATGAGAAAGAGATCCTTGGCTTAATAGAAAATTCTTTTTACTTTCTGGTCTTCATAAAAGGGTAAGTGCAGGCTAAGGGATAAGAAACCCAATTCCTTGAGTCAAGGAAACAAGGTCATAAGTTCATTGGTACTAGAAAAACCCAGATGGTCGGTCAGGGACTGCACCTGTTGCTTTACATCACTTTATCCAGGATGAAACGCTTGTGCCTGGAGTTAAGGAGTTTGGGCCTGTAAGGTGGTTTCCTGGCACAGTCAGTTTAGTGCTTGTAATGTGTGCAGGCAGATTCCACTTCTGGTAATTGCTCTGCCAGCCTAAATTCCTCCCACTGTTGAAATGGCATAAGGTATCACTTCAATTCTCCTTCTCAGACACAATGCAATAGACACACTGGCTCAGAATGGCCATCCTGTTGCAGGCCTGTCCCTAGGGAAAAGCTGTATTTCCAAAGTGGAAGAAAGCAATTTCATGTACACAGAGCAGCCCATAGCAGCACTTTGGCAGGAGATGATGCTGAGCAGAGGAAACTTTTCCAACACGACATGGCCCAGCAGCTGATTCTTACATAACTGTCCTGTCTTGTTGGGATTGGGGTATGCATATTCCCAGCTGCCCTCTGGCACGCATGTACTAAGCAGGAGAGGAAAGGGACAGTGGAAGAGGGCTTGAGAGTGGAAGGCCAATGTCTTCACCTGGTGAGTCTCCTGCCTTGGGACAACTTTGGTTTGGGGGCTCACCGTGGGTCATGAAGCTCCATCAATATCTAGAAGGTGGGGCCATGGCGAGTGGCGCTGGAGCCACAGGATTGGGTTTGGCGCTTGGGGGCTGGCGTAACGATTACAACCCAAACGAAAAAACTGCAAACCAAAATGTCCTCAGAAAAATAGAGGTCTTCTCAGATAAATAGCAACCACTGACTGCTCCTACTCCAGAGTCTGGGCTGGAGGAGGCTAAGAAAAGGTGCTTATCCACTGTGATCTTTGTCCTGGGCCTCTGAGTCTCCCAGGGAGGGCCCACCTGGCCCTTAGCTGGGAAAGGGTGGCCTTTCCACACCACTGGACAGGACTGGAGGGTGAGGAGGGACTTTCAGGGTTGGTGCTTCTCCCATAGATGTAGATAGTCCAGACTGAAGGACACTGATTAGCTAAAAGGGCCCACTTTCTGAGGTTTATTTTTAGGGGGTGAGGAAGGACATAGTGACCTCAGGCTGTCATCTGTTCAGCTCGCTCTTAGGGGAGGGGGAAAACCCAGTACTGGCCCAGGGCCCCGCTTCGTCACATTGTGTGATGAGGCCCCATCAGAGCCTGCTTTGCTAGAAGGAGCAGCCCAGGCTGAAGCTGAGGTATATTTACTCATAACCTTAAAGTATCCTGACAAACTGACCCGCAACCACAAACCAGCTGCAGAAGCTGCCACCATTGGTCCCTCCTTGTGGGAGGGCCTAGGGGAAGTACAGACTGACTTTCGTGGAAACTTCTCTTCTCTCTTGGCCTTGCCCGTTTCTGTAGGGGCTCCTTCTAGGCGATGCGTGTGGACCTCTTGGGGGAGTGGCAGGGAAGGCTGGCGAGGCCCACGATCTGGGCTCTGACACTGAGCGATTGTGTGCTGGGGCGACTGCCGTTCTGGCCACAGACAGAGTGACCACTGTACTGACTGGAAAACAGATGCCGCCTAAGCCCCCCAGCTGCACTTAGCGCTCCCTCACTGTTCCCCCATGACTGGTATCCTTGGGGCGAAGGCCTGGCCTGGGGCTCCAGTACTGAGACTGGTGACTGGCCACAGAGCTATTAATGCTTTTCCGAAATGACCCTTACCAGAGCTGTAGGGGCCCCCAGGAGGCCCCTTAGCCTATGCTGGTGCTCGCAGCACCTACTGTGTACCAACAGGCCTGCTCCCCCAGGACCACACTTTCCTCCATGACGTGGCTGCTGGGCTATGGCTTTGCTCATCCAGACCAGCCCTTGCTTCTGCTGCCACAGTACCCTGACCCCTTCCATGGCAGCTTGTCCTCCCTCCCTGGCTTCCCCCACCTTTGCAGCTGATGCTCCTGAACTTAGCCTGTGCTTCTTGGGGGCAACAAGTCACAGGAGGAAGCATGAGATGCTGCTGTAGCGCCCTGGCGGCAGTGGTGCGGTGGAGGAGAGTCCTCTCCCACAGTCTCCACGGCTCCCTAGCAGAGAGCCAGAAAGTCTTCCAGGCCTCTCGGGGCAGTACACACAGACACAGGCCGGCTCGATCCCTCCACGGCTTGTAGAAAAGTGGGAAGAGGCAAGGGGAAGCACAGCCATCCTCGTGTCCCTTCTCCTGTGGGAATAACCTTCCGTGTTCTTGGAATTTCTTTCCCCAGCAAAGAGGCAGAACTATGGCCGTGTCCATCTTGCAAAGGGGAAATAAAGCAATTAGGTAGGTCTGACCGGTATGTCTTTTCCTTCCTCTCCTCTGACATTGCATGGTGTCCTTCCATTTCCTCCTCCCTCTTCCTCCCCCCCGGGCCGCACAGGCTTCCCAATTCGGTCTTGATTTTCTCCATGTGAGAGAAGAGCATGCATCGGAGGGGGGAGCAGCCTCTAGCATTTGTCGTCTTCTTCTGTGTCACTTAGGAGGTCGCTGACAGCCCCGCACATCATGCCCGGCCCGGGCCCCCCACGCCTCCGCCGCCGATAGTGCCCGTTGGGCATCTGCCAGCTGTGCCGCAGGGGCGGGGCCGAGCCGATTGTGTTGGACCGGCCCAGGCTGGTGGCCACCGCCGCTTCGAAGGTGAGCGTCTCCTCCTCACCACAGTCCGAGGTGTGGGAGTCTTCGTGCAGGGCCAGGTAGGGCTCAGAGATGTAGCGCTGTGGGGAGGCACGCTGGCCCTGCTGTGCGTGCCGGGAGCTGGAAGACTCGGCCAGGCCAGCCTCGTTGCTCTCCAGAGCTTGGGAGGCCAGCGGGGAGCCGCCCTCGCTGCCATCAGCGGGGGGAGAGATGCTCCCTGTATGTCGCATCAAGGAGCTGTAGGAAAGGAGGGGCCGAGGCTTTGGAGGGACAGGTGGGAGCTGCCGACGACTTCGCCTTGGGGTGCTGGTGTCCGAGATGGAGGGAATGGAGCTTTCACTCAAGGAGCCTGTGCCCTGCGCAGTGGGAGAGACGTAGACCGTTTAAACTGGGTTTGGCGTGATCCCGTCAAGGTCTCTAACGCCTCCTGGGGAGCTCTTGGTTTGAAGTCAAGAGCAGTGGGGGTGGGGGGGTGGAGGTCTGAGCTGGAGTCTCCTCTCTATAACGCACATCTACTCGGGTGTGAGGATTAGACAGTGGTGGGCGTCATCTAAACCAGGGCATGGCCACTGCTAATATGTTCAACTGAAGACCAAGGAGATGTGAGCTGAGGCTGGGGATTCTGCATTTCTAATGTGCTCCCGGGGCCATGGGACAAATTGTGAGCAGCAAGATCTGAAAGCTCTAGCTACCTAACAAGTGGCACGCTGAAAGACAGATTTCAAACTTTGGAGAAAGACCACTAGGTGAATGAGTTTGGGAAAACTTTCTTGGGGGGTGAACTTGTAAATACGTTCCATCGTCTTCACTTTGGCCTGTCTGCAGTGGCTTGCTGAGGTTAACTCAGCTTCTGTATGCCACCTGCTCACCCATTCCCCAAGGAACCTGAGCTCAGGTATTGAGAAGTGAACCTTAAAAATCATCTGCTCAGAATGTCCCAAATACAGATATCTGGGTTTTGCTTACATGTGGATCTCACTACAGAGGTGGAATATTCTCGAGGTTCCAAGAACATGCAGTCATCACAAGCCCTAGGTGATTCTTTTCTACACTGTGTCCTCCCCTTCTCCCCATTGCCATTGGACACACCATCTAGACTGAGAGGCAGAGGTGGAGGTGAGGGGCAAGACAGAGCCAGAGAATGTTTCCACATGGCACTAGTGTTTCAGTAAAAGGCCAGACCTCACTTCCTCTTGGGCTGTGGAAGTTAGGTAGATTGTGTCCTTTTGATGTAGGAACCTTACAGTAGTGATTCATCTTGCAGCCCAACTAATCCTGAGGCGCATGCAACTGATCAAAGACACTTCACTGGACCCAGAACCATTCTTTCCTCCCAAATCACCGAGAGATTTGTGAATTTCCTTGTGCTGACTGCACCTCTGGTGTCTGAGAACTGAGCTGGAAGGATCTCAGACACCATCATCTTTCTTAGGGGAGTTTTGTGAATTTGTATCAGTTCTGAGTACAGAACATTAAAGAATAGAGCTCAGTGCATAATGGATGCAGTTTCCAGAAACCAGCTTGAGTGGGGTGCCCACAAAGTGCACTTTGGGTTGAACAGACCAGCCTCTCTCTGCAGAAGGTTCGACTTCCCTGTCCCCGCTCACCTGTCTGTTGGGTGTCTGTGACCTTCCTTCACTGGGAGACCTTGACTGGCGACGCTCTGGGGACTCCCAGTCGGCCTGAGTCCCCCGCTCCTCTGAATTGCAGCGGGAGACATCAGGAGAAAGAAGGTGCTTCCGCTCTTTCGACCGCCCTCGTTCTCTGCCCCCTGAGCGGTGGGTGTCAGACTTGTGGCCTGTGAGATGACAAAAGAAATCGTCATAATCCAGCCCATACCCATCATGGAGGATAGCTAGACTTCTCAGAGCCTGGAACCTGCTCCTTCGAGAATCCTGGCTTCCCCAGGCATGTCAGTGGGTGGTCTGAAAGAGACGCAGAGGAAAAGGCTGAAAGTGTCCTTTTGTGAAGAGGTGAGTGTGCAAACTACCATTGGAAAGATCTTTGTGTTAAAGGATGAGGTCGTTTCTCAAAGCATGATGGAGACGGATTCTTTGCCAACAGTATGGCCGAAGAATTCTCTATGTCCTAAATATGGTAATACATCTCCCTCCTTCCCAGCAAGTATCAGTAGAAGGGAATTAAGTTGCTAAAAACTAAAACAATGACACAGCTGAATAATGTCAGGATGAGAACCCTGGGATTTATGCTAGTCAAATAATTTCAGTTCTAGTGCCAATTCTATGACCTATTGGCACATCACTGCTTTTGAATCTTGGTTTCCTCATCTTGTAACATAAAGAGGTTGGACCAGACTAATGATTTTCTAACTCTTGACCAATAGGACTCCTTTCCTTTAATTCATGTTTTTGAGCGTTGGTTTTTCAGCGGTGCTGGTGGTTAGAAGCCCAGCTTCTGCTGGGGGCCTCTAATTCTTAGGGAACCCCAGCAGCTTTATAGGAGGCCATTAGAAAGTTTCAATCCTAATTCTGTAGTCCTGCTCTAGAAGACGGGAATCCTATCAGTCTTTGTGATGAATACAGAGGGCTTTGGGGGCCTGAGTCAGGTATGGAATCCCCTTTGTTCTTTATCTGAATTCTGTTCCAGTGATTGCCAGTACTTGCCAGAATGAACGACATGTCAGGTCAAACAGGGAAGCCCCCTCACCTGAATCTGAGTTCAGGCGATGGGCTGACAGCCGTAGGGAGGAGTGGTAACTCCGGCGGCGTGACTTGTAGGTGTTTTCACTGCTTCTCTCCATGGAAAACTCCTCCAGCCATGAAGAATTAGAACGCTTATCCCGAATAGTGGAAAAGGATCGTCTCATGGAGCTGGGGTCTGTCACCACCTAGAAACATGAGCCCCCAGTGGAACACAGGTATGAATTAATTACCAAAGACATTTGTAAGTAAAGAAATGGGACTGAAGTTGTTGGGGACTGAAAACTGTAACCCCTACAAACGGCAACATCCCTTGAATCCATCTTTTTCAGACCTTGGCTAGAGGAGGCTGTGCTAGAAAATGTCTATGTCATATTAACATTGTTCCTGGGGACTGACCAGTCTTCTTGTGTTCAGGAGAGCACACCACCCCCACAGAGACATCTACAAAGGAGGTTCAGCCAGGCCCCCCAGTGACCAATCCCTTTTGAATATGTGAGGGCAATTCAAAAGTCTACACCAGGATACTTGGGTTTTTTTGCTCTGCCAGAGGAGGTCCCATCGATATCATTGGAGAACAGGAGATTCTGTAATTTACCAGCTACTGAGAACGCAATGCTTTGCCTTAATCAGTCCCACTTTGTTCTGCCTTAAGCTCTCCCGTTCTGATTTGCTACAAATGTTAAAACAGATCCACAAAGTTCTTGTCTCTGTCAAAACTGGATGTAAGACAGACAGACAGAAAATAGAAGCCAGGAAAACAGACAAAGAAATGAGGCGTGGCCCGCACTGGTTAGGACAGACAGTCCTGACACGGAGGTGCGTATGTAGGTGACTACATATTTGCTGAAAGAGTCAGGAAATGGGAAAAGGAAGGAAATATACCAGGGAAATCTAAGAAAATAGATCTGACATGGCTGGTTGAGTCTTGAGGATGTTGCTGTCAGGGAAGAGGCTCTATAGAGAGGTCCATGGACCAGATTTAGCTTACTGGGGAGAAGAGGGAGAGTAAGTCAAGGGCTCACCTGAAAATATCAGGTGTTATTTTTATAACCCACTGATTCAATACAGCCTACGATGCCACTGTGTATGGTAAGTGATGGTTGCTTTTTACCTGGGGATCCATGGTCAGACGTGGCATAGAGGATGCCCTCCCAGATCCCGCATGCTCCTGGGTGTCCGAAGGAATGTAGATGCCATGGTTAGAGGGCTGCACACTTTTTAATTCACTAACCTCTGGCTCCTGGAAATAAACACACAGCCAAGCTTGTGGGACTTGGTTCCATCTCATTGCTTCTCGCTTCCAGTGGATTATTCTGCCTCCTTCATACCAAAAATGGCTTTTAGAAGAGACACATCTTTCAGGTTGGTTGTATGTATGTGTCTATGTGTGCATATACGTGGTATACCAGATGTCCCAAACTGAAAGCTCAAACTGGTTGGGAGGTAGATTACCTTTTCTAGTCTTGTATTACATTACTTTACCAACTAGTAAACAATAGCTCATATTTTATAGTTTTGTGAAACACTGGTGGCCATAATACTTTTCAATATGTGAAGTTTACTTTTGGAAAGTTGGTATGTTGGTTTTTCTTTAATATGAAGCCACTTAATTAAATAGGAATCAGCAATCTAAGCAAAGCCACCAATTCCAGATGTCACATAACTTGAGTTTTCTTATAGTTCAATCCATCCCAAAATGATGATGGATTGCCATCTCTTGAAAACTCTATAGTCTAATAGAAATATAGTGCAAATGACTTACGTAACTTAAAGAACTCCATGAAATTTTTTTAACCCAATATATCCAAATACTCTCAAGCCTACGTAATACCTAAAAATGAATGCCATTTTACATTTTTTTAATACTAACTCCCTGACATTGGTTTGTATTTTACACTGACAGCTCATCTCAAATTTTGAGCCATATTTCAAGTGCTCAGTTGCTATATCAGAGGTTATTGTAGTGGCCTATGCCCCTATACAGTTAGAAGGCTGGATTAGAAATTTTTAAGGTCCTGTCCAATTTTGTTATTTTCCTGATTAAAGAATGCTAATTGCAAATGCACATCCTCTATATAGCTAGCTAAAGTAACTGCATAAAGAATGGAGCTGACTTAGAAATATTTACATGAGCCACCAAATAAAGAACATCTTAGAGGTTATACCAGGGAAGAGAGAAAAGCTATTCTCTGCTATTCTATATTTAGAAAATGACACCCTAAAAACACTATTGTAGGAGTAGGGCACTGCCAGAGGAAAAGGGGCCCCCTCAGTCTCCATGACCATTTGGTTAAATGGTGCTGGTGTAAAGGGGGGGCTGCCTTCCCAGGACATGTGTCGTGTGCACTGGGGGAAGTCAGTGTTTTAAGAGGACATGCTTTGTAGAGCACACAGGTCTGACTTGAAACACATGTGGTAACACACACCCCATATGCACGCACACACATTATGGCCACGCCTCAGGACGTGGAGCAGGGGCCCCGAGGGATGGGCAGGAGCACACAGTGGTGAGTGTGTAGCACAGGCCGACACTCGGATCGAATTACAGACACCAGTACTGACAATGAGATGAACACACATCCAAAGAGTCCTGGCACTACGGCTCAGCCCTGGGGAACCCGCAGAAAGGATGATGGAGGAAAAAGGGCTTCCTGTGGAAGAAAGGACACGTTATTGAGGTTCATCTTCCCCAGACACATCACCAGGCAGGCAAGCTGTAAAATGCTGAGAGGCCCTTTGACAAATCAAATGACCTGTACCAATTAGTCCCTGGGCCTTGGTATCAGGTTCCTCAATGGGAAGAAGGCAGGGAATTATGCCAAGGATGTCTGCCCAACTTACCAAGAACACCCCCAGGCAAGCACATGGTAGGGAGGTTCAGTCTAGCTGTCTGCCCAACACAGCACAATTTCCTGTGTCAGCAGTCACTGGGGATGGAATCAGCCATTCATGCTTGAGATACTTAAGTGTTCTAGCCCTCTGAAGGGTGCCCGTTCCATCAGACGTGCACTCCACAGCTGGCCACCCCTGTCACCCATTCAGGATGGCCCTGAGCTACTGCAGTAATGGGGAGATAAATCACAGGTGAATTAAAATCAAAGCAATGTGGACTCATTCAGCTCTAGCTGTCCACATGGGCTTTGGCTTATGTTGGGCTTTGTCTTTTTCTCTCCAGGCCAGTGAACACTGGGCTTTCATTCTGTGTCCAGAGGGGATTTGATCTCATGGCTCCTGAACAAAGACTCCTGGTAAAGTTTATCTGTTCTCTCTGAGAATCACATCACCCTTGTATGAGCAATGTCTAAAGTTCAATCTGCCTGTTTTTTCCCGAAGCTCAAACAATTGTTTAGGAATTTTACCAGTGACAGTATTTCTTACCTTTAGGGACTTCTTAGAATGTATCTGATGTTATAGAATTGTGACCAAGAGGGTCACTTTGCCTGCACTGAGGTCTCTAGAAGGGCTGGCGTGGGGGCATTCCTGTGTTCCCACAAGTAGCCCAGCTGGTGCCACTTATTCTATGATGATTGACCCTAAGGCTCCCTACATCAAAGGCAAGATATTATTTGTGACTTCTGCTTCTACAGTCCATGCTAAAGGGAATAACTAAAAAGACTGGGCTAGAAGCCATATATGTCCCTGCAGCTGGTCAGGGGCCTCTGGGATTGTAGTAGTTGTACATGGGGCCATCCCGCAGAAGCTAATGGGAACTCAGTTATGGAGGAGGGCAGGAAACCCCCAGGGTAACTGGTTGGACTGTTAAAAAGGGCCTCTGATTGACTATGGTGATGAAATAAAGTTTGGAAATGCAAGCAGGGAGGGATCAGAAAAGTCTACAAGTATTTTTGAGGTCATGTAACTCATTCATTCACCAGAGATTGCTGTTCCTGGAACTGTCCATCATCAGCTGGGTCCATACAAGCCAACTGGAATATTTCCTGGGGGGAGAGTGGACTCATCGATGTGTACCCGCTACGGCCACTCCTGAAAAGCAAAGTCAAACTCAGAGGTAATGTGCGCAGGCGCGATAGAGAAATAATCATGCCAGCTGTCACCACCAAACCCACCCCACAAGACTTGTTCCTGGCAAGGGAAACACCTGTTAACCCTGACTGTCTTGTAAGCCTAGTGCTCCTCTGGAGCGTTAGAAGGTTGGGGTGGAAATCTAAGATGCTGTGCAACAATTTTTCTGATTACTGGGAGCTAGGCTAGGCTACTGGCCCTAGAACAGAAAATTTAAAAAGAAAACAAGAGACAGCACTGGAAAAGAGAAACCACTGCTTTCAACCTGCATATGGACCCACTCATTCTGCTGGCGACTAGCATATCTGTGACAAATGACATCATTTGTCACACTGAGCCATATGGAAGACCAATGCTAGCTTGTAAACTTGTTTCTGCTCAGTTCCTCCAATTCGGCAGAAAAATGCCATAGTTTAAACAGTGAACAGTTTGTTTAAATATTAAGTAGGCATGGTCTTTCAACAAATTTCTTCCACACTCGGTAAGAATAGGCATTTATTTTAGTGTCAATATCTCTGGCCAAACTAAACACTTCAATGTCACGGACATTTTGTGTGTCTGTTTGTGACCATCAGTGGTGGGATGGTTTCAGAAGGGTGTCGAGGAGGTAGCACGTCTGGGCAGAGGGCTTGTGGGAGGATGCTTAAAGGGTGGTAAGTGGCCAGAGGCCTCTGTAAGAAAGAGATGGAACGTGCCGCCTGTTGTTCTAAATCACTGGCACTGCCAGACTCATAGCCCAAGGCAGAGCCAGCCAATCTTCCCTGAGTGTGGTTGCTGCTGCTTCTGGGACAGTAACAGTAACTGGGACCTGCTTGGTGGTACAAAGTGAGCGGTCAGTGCTGGGCAGCAGCTTCCTCTGGGTGGGGATGGAGTTAATGTCAGTCTTCTGTTTCAGGGAGCGCCATTTCCTTGTGGGGTCAACTGCTAATGGAAGACTTGAGCAAGGAGTGCTAGTTAGCATAACCCGCAGGTGCAGCGGCAGCACTTGGACTGGGGTTGCAGGAGAGACGTGAACAGCAGAGAATCCCCAAACCTGGGCTGTTGCCTCCAGGGAGCTGAATTCTCTCAACTGCTCCAGAGGGACTGACCGTTAAGCAGGTCACTTACATGCCCGCCATCGGCCGCAGTGTGCTCTCCTGAGCCACTGGGAACGTGAATGCTGTGACGTAAGAAATGGGTCCCTGCAGAATTACTCTTGGAGTCTCTGAACCACCACCTCGAGTTGAGTAATTTGCACTCAGTCACCTCTCGAAAATCTTTGAAGGGAACAAGACCAGATGCTGAATGTGGTCTGAATGGTCCCTGCCTCACCAGCCACCCTGCAGGCCTCTTTCTGCCTCAGACACAAAAGCCACTTCCTTGAGGAATCTCCCCCTCACATGCACTGAGGTGATGCTGCATTTTTTTCTTCCTACCACTTACCAGACCTGTAATTAGATCATTGAAAATGACAAGTTTCCTTCTTTCCAATAGCGGTTCTAGAAACAGATCCTGCTGTTCCACTGGGCCCCTATTTCAGAAAAGGTAGCAGCAGCCACTTAAAGGCTCCAACCAGAAACCCAAGGGTCATCTTTGATTCCTCCTCGCTCCATGTACCAAATCAATCACCAAGACCCATCCACTCTAGGTATTAAATATGTCTGACCCTCTCTCCGACTTCTGTCCTGTGAGTCCAAATCATTAATAATTTGCACAATTTCTGTCACCTACTGAAAGTGTCCTGTCTTATGAATTCTGATCTACCGCGTCCACACTGGATTCAGTGATCTTGGAACGCCCCAATTTGATCATGTCTGATGTGTAAAACCCCACATTTCTGGAGGAAACTGAGCAAACATGTCTTACTTGTAACATCTCTAATTCCTGGCCCCCGTGTGCCTCTTGAAAGTCATTTCCTGCCTTCTCGGCTATGCCATCTTGAGAGTTTAAAACTTCCACACTGCTTGACAGCTTGCCTTTGAGTGTCAGGGTACCTCCTTGGGGAGGCCTCTGCAAACCAGGGGCGCGCTGCTTCCTTTACATGGCACTGCCATAGCTTGCCTTTGTGCATTTTAACCATCATTCTTAGGATCGCTTTGGTACGATTTGTCTTCTGTGTTGATGGCTAAATCCTCAAGGCCTGAGTCACATTTTGGGTCACACCTGTTCTCAATAGATCTTGGTCTGAGAGACGTTGTAGTGATCCTATGGTGAGTTGGTGGAGAAAACAGATCTAGATGAAGTGTCCTCCATTTGTAAATCAATACCATTAGAAAAATCCTTCCCACTAAGGTGTTCCTGCACAGAGCAGAGACAAGCGCGTGCAGGTGTTCTGAGGACAGGAGGCTGCCTCTGCTGCTTCACGGCAGCGAGTAATGGCCTTGGTCTGGTCGTGACTGGCTGCTTTTCGTCTCCTCCAGCAGTGTTGGCTTGTGACCTCTGAAAACGATGCTTTTCAAACAGGTCTCCAGCACCACAGGCAGGAGTTGGAGGTTCCAAATGACATTCTGACAGAGGTCTCATTCCCAAATCCTGGAGTTCCCTTCCTGGTCACTAGTGGACTCATGATATTAAGTGACTACTGGTTCCTTGAGAATTAGGATTGGATTAAATTCAATCACAAAACTCACTGACGGGGGTGGAGGACCCAAGTCCCTGAGATTGTCCCTCTGAGCTTGCTGGAGGGAAAGGTGATATTCTGAGGTAGGGGTGCTACAATGGATCATTTATGACTAAACCAAAATGGGGCCCAGAGGAATTTGAGCCTTCATTAAATTTTTGCTTCTACTTTTAACTTAGGCTGTTTGGTGTGTGAGTGATCTAAGATTAAGATTCCTTTTGTTCATTACAGTGCAACAGTGAGACTCTGGACTCCAAAGATAACGGACTTAAATTCCAGTCCGTCTTCCCACCAGCCGTATGGCCTTGGGCAACTCCCTAAGCCTGTTAAGAGTCTGCAGCGCCTTCATAAAGCAGGGACACTGACACACCCTCTGTCCACTCACAGTGCTTTGCTCCCTGTGCTTTTCTCCCTTACCCCATGAATGACCATCTTGAGATGCAGCCCAGGAGAAAGGCTCATTCAGCTCAGAGCTCGTAATTTCTCGGGCACCTCAGGTGACTGGTTTCTGGGCCTGCACAAGGGACAGGAGGGCTGTAGACACCGTCATACTCACAGGCCCTGGTCCTGCTGGAGATAAGGCAGGGATTTGGCATTAGCGATGATCTCCTGGGGCAGGGAGGAGGGCTCCATGCGCTGGAACATGGGTGCGTTTTTCTGTGTTAAGAGTGGGAAGGAGAAAATAGGAAGTCAACTGATTGTGAAGGGAAATACAGCTTACTGTTGGGGTACAAGAGGCACATGATCCAGACCTGGTGTGATCAGATGAATCTTCTGACAGGCTGGGATTTTCATCCCATACCTTCTAACCCCCCAACCTAGGAAAGTTCTTAGACCCTGCCCCTCCCCACCTTAACTCTGCTACAAATACTTTCTGGGTACCATCCCCTTGGAGGTACAGGCCTGGCCCTTTGGGGCCCTCAAAGCCCACCCACCATGCTGTCAATGACCCTACCTGTTCCTCCAGCTGCTGCCTCTGCTTCTTCACCTTACTCTGCTTGTAGTAGTCCATGATCATCATTGCTGCATAGATTTTGCCCACAGTCAGGTCGGAGGCTAAAAACACAAGTGTGGCATAGAAGAGAGTGAGGGGCCTCACAAGCTTCCTTCACACTCTCTGAAGCAACTGTGCCCCCCTCAACCACCTGAGGGCTCCTATGTGCCAGGCACTAGAGATACAAAGTGAATGGGTCCCCTATTCCCACAGCCCCCCAGTGCTGGCCTGATATGAAGTGGTGAACTTGTAAGTATCATCTCCCACGGGCCTAGATTTCTGCCTGTACATAACCACCTTTTCCTGGGTGAGGGCTTGCTGAGCAGTATGCTATGGAAGGGAGAGAGGTACGCACCTAAGAAGTTTACCTGCTATCATAGTGCCCTGTCCTGAGAAAATGTCTTTCCATTTCCAATAGCCAAAGGGACTTAATGAAGGATTTAAGTTTCCTAACGATAAAAGAACAGTCTCCCCTTATCTCCTTAATCAGTGTCCTCCCCACCCCAAAGATACAGCCTTGTGGTGTGCGACCTTCAGGAGGAGACCCCACACCTTTGGGCATGGGCACCAGCAGATCTAGCATCTTCTGGGACAGGTGAGGCCAGATGGCCAGGGTCTCCTTTTGGAGCTCCGAGTCTAGCTGCTGCCTGTCCGCACCACCTAGAATGAGAAGAGTTATCAATACACAGACGGAGCAGAGGTAGAAACGCCAAGCACTGAGGACCAGGTCAGGGCAGGAGCTGAGTCGGCAGGGCACCTCATTCTCAGAGGAAATCTTGGCCCTTGGTGATGGTGGATCTTGCCGTGCCTGGCCTTTCTGCTGAAGCAGCAGAACATACCTGGCTCCTGTTTTCAGTGACTCAGGAATGTCCCGAGGCCTCTGAGATGCGCTGTCAGTTTTCCCACCAGCTCCCAAAGCCTAGCGGGTGCTTAATCTATTAGAGGGGAAGATGAGAGGCGGCAGCAAGTCTCCCTGACTTTTTGTACGTGCATCAGTTCTTCTAGCAACTCTGACTCCATGGTCTGAGTGACCTAGTTTTTGAAAGAATTTGGGCCAGGCATGACCAGGGAGGCCAGAGGGCCATCTGGAAGTCGTAAACTTTTTGTTTGCTAAAGCACTGACTTAGAAAGCAAGAGGAGCAAATATTGCCGTGCCAGGGTTCGCCTCAAAAGCCTCCCGAGACAATGACACCGGAAGAAAAGAATGAAATTAAAATTCGTTTGTGGGCTTCCCTGGTGGTGCAGGGGGTTGAGCACTGTCCACAGCTGCTGCATCGCGAGTTCAATCCCTGGTCAGGGAGGGGACCCACAAGGTGCAGCAGACCTGTCCTGCCTCACCTGCTGCTCCCCTCAGCAGTGTGTTTCAGTCAGTCTGCCTGTTCTTGTTCTGCTCCCCACCCTGTTTCTAGTGAATCCTCTCACCCCCCACACCTCTGGCCTGTACTCCAGCTCTTGTACGCATATATAAATAAAATCTTTAAAAACAAATACACAAAAACCTTGTGTGTGCAGGACACAAGTATTTCCACAGTGCCCGCTACGTGTCAGTCACTGAAGATCATGTACTGTTCGACGCTGGAAGGAGCCTCAGTGATGTTCAGCCTATCCGATTTGTCAGGAAGAAATGGCAAACATTTAAGTGACAATCTCAGAGGAGAAACCAGGATACTAATGTTTGACCTCTGGGTCACCACACTGCTGGATGCTTTGCAGCGCATCCCTCTCCTACATCGCCCTGCTTAGATTGTTCCAGCATCTCCCTTCCCTCCCCGTGCTTACCTTTGGCGATTTTGATGTCCAGGGCGGTCCGAATGAGAGCCATCAGCGTAGAGGTGAAGTGGACAGTCATGTCCTCAGCTACAGGCATGTTCATCAGGACCAACCTCTGTGTGAAAGAGAGAAAAGAGGCAGCAGGAGAAAAGATATCGGAATAAACCTTGGTGAGAGGGGAAGAAAAGTACAGAGGTCAAATGCCGAGACGAAAAAGAAGGGCAAGGATTCCCCACCCCCTACTCATCCCAATCCTGCTCTTCCCACAGCTCACCGAAGGCTCATTGGTTGCTGTTTGGCTTTGTTTTGGATTTTCCTAAGGGGTGATGCCAAATTGCAAGGGAAGTGGGGGCCAGTCATTCTGCAGGACTCCTCCGAGGTCCTCAGTATCAGTCACAGGAAAGGGAAGTGACTTCAAAAAGAGTGGCTCCGGAAAAGGAGGCAGCTCTGGGAAGCGGCCCCTTCCCTGTTTCAAGGCTGCTTGCCATCATCCTTCATCCCGCGAACACCCCCAAACTCAGAGGGAAAGGCAGTGGGGGTGGAGAATTTTCTTTGCTTATCTGACTTGAAAGATGCATCCTGATGCCCCCTTTTTGAGTCTTTAAAGATGGAATTTGCCAGCACGTCACTGAACATGCATAAATCCAACTTATCCAAAAGGATGAGGTGGAGCAGGAGGGAAGAGGGGGAGAGTGCAGACAGGGTCTCAGGGAGGGGGGCTGGGGAGAGCAGAGAAGAGAGGGGGGTGAGCAAGGCAGGAGCAGAGTGGGCAGGCCTGGTTTCCCCACCCAAAGGAAGAGGTCGAACTGAAATGGCCAAATCCACTTTCCAGAGAGTATCTTGCTTTTGGAATCCTTTTACTTTTTCCTCTACACCCCACACCCCATCAAGCTTCCTCCCTTCGGGGCCACATTCTACCACCTGGCTCTTGGATGTGGCCACCATGAGCAAAAAGGATGCCTGCCCTTGAGTTGTGTACGAGGTGCCGTGTACTGGGGTAAACCAGGGCTCCTACTGGCCCCGTTCCAACAAGATGCTCTCTGAGGCTACACAACTCGGTGGCAGCAGGAGATGGTCCTCTGATGGCACCACTGGTCTAGCCGGGAGGGACACGTGTCCCCCTCCCCCCCCGGCGCGATCTCAAGTACGCCACTGGGACACTCGCCTGTCGTAATTCTCCAGACTTGGCATCTCAGAGTGTAAAGTCAGTTTCTTATTTGTAGCTGAGCTCCAGCTCTCTCCTAGTCTTTTGAGCTGTGGTTTATTCCTAGGTGACTGGAAGAGCTCCTAGTTCTCAATGAGTCCAAACACCAATGGGCCACTAAGCAGAGTCACTATGTGGAGACAAATGCAGGCCCCTAAGCTGTGAGCACCCTAATGGTAAGTGACCTCAACGGCAGTGTTGCTCTGAGCAAGCCATCGGGACTTGTAACTCCGGGCCAACCCGGCCACACCAGTAAGGCAGCTCTAGTGCTGTCTGCAACATCAGCCCGTTGTCATCCTTTCCCTTGTATTTGCAAGAGAAATGGGAGGCTGCGATAATGGGGCAGGAAGCTGCACCCCTCATCAGCATCACGGGATTGAAGTCATGTCCCTCTTTTTGTCCCTTACCCAGAAGGAACCATGCTGTAGTTCTTTCCTATGCCATGGATGAAAACTCATTTGTTAGTTTTGCTCCTAAAAATTTCTTTAGGAGCTGTGTTTAGAGGAATTTCTGTATGATCTCCGTTGCTTGTCTGGTTGAAACTGATGGATTATTTTTATATATATATATATATATGTATATATATATATAAAAGCTCTGGCAGCTCTTTTTCTGTAGGCTTCCTTCTTGCCCATAGATGCTATTCTGCAGGCCACACTCTCCCTCCTTCAAAGGAAACGCACTGAACATTCCCTTGCTAGTGACCCGCTCGTGAGAAGCCAAACACTTGCAAAAACACAGAACACCACGTTAAAAAACCCACATGGAAGAGCAGAACCAGCCATCCCTGTATCGTTTCCTGGCTTACTCCTTCCTGACGCCTCCGCCTCCGTCTCAGCAGCTCTCATTGCTTCCCTCCTCCGCCTCCCCAGCCCAGCTTCCTCCCCGTGTTCTGGCCTCCCCACAGCTGGACCCCATTTCCTGTTGGTCTGTAGCCCGGAACAAAGGAAGGGGTGGTCTACCTTATATGCCACTTTGGAGGGACATCTCTTGCCGAGGCCTAGCGGTGGTGACATGAGAGTCAGCATTTCATACATCTCAGTGTAATGGATGCGGCCACTGCTCATGGAGGGAGGGGACGTTGGGAGGGGGGCAGGGTGGGGGTCGGCAGGGCAGTGGGAGAAGGATGCAGACAGGGAGGAGGAGATCAGGCATTCCCAGAGAGCCAAAAAACAAACAAACAAAATAATACAGAAAAACAAAACGGACAAACGGGAAAAGAACAGGAAACCTGTTAATCAAAGCAAGTCATACACGTGACTCCATCTTGGCGCAGATTTATATCACGCCCCACACAGACCCGGGAACACGGTGGCAGCCTTGGATCCCTCTGTCTGCACTGTGTCGGGGGGACTGGTTTTCTCCTCCTCGGGGATTGGCATCCCTGCTTCCCTGTTCACACCATCGGTCCCCCCATACAACACGAGGAGCTTGTTCACAATTCCCAGGGCTGTGTGTGAGCGGTATAAACCGGATAGACGGTGCTTCAGCCATGGGTTCGAACTTCTGGCCCCAGCTGGAAGGGGGTGCTGGCCTGGAAGTCAGGCCTCTGTCCTCTGAACCCACAGGCGGAGCGTCGTGTATCCCCCTGCAGTGTGTGTGCAGCAGGAGGCGGTCACTTGCACTGAGAGTGGGGGGCTGTGGCTGCTGGTGAGTCGGCCCGTTGCTTCCACCTGGCTCTGTGGAGAGAGAGCTCTTTATGCCCCGGCATGCCCCAGGGCCTTGGCATGCTGGGGACAGAAGAAACAAAACCAGGAGGAGGAAGAGCTTCTTGCATGCCATGCTGCCCTCCCTGGCTATCCCCACATGCGGCTGCAGGTTCACCGGGTGGAGTTTAAAGAGTCTGAGCAGAGGCAGCTGTTAGGCCTCCCAAGTTCAGGAATCACTGTGTCACCATCCCAAGTCAGTTCCTTTCCACACCCCAGGCTCGCCTCTTCCTGGGCCTAAGTCTTCTTCCAGCTGCTGGGCTGTGCCATCCCCCAGGGACCCCTGTTTCCCTCCTGCAGCACCAGGAGAGGGGCCTTATCTAGCAGGCCTGGGATAAGACTTGGTAGAGCCACTGGGACTTAGATCTCCCAGGTCTGGCAGAGTTGGAGAGGGAGGCCTTTTATGCCCCTGAACCGTGCCCTTGGTCTCTCAAACAAGCAGTTCTCTGGAATTTACGACAGCTCCCGCAGCCCCTCAGCAATAGACAGCAGGACCCTCGGGCGAGGAGTCTGTTAGGGGTCCTCGTCCTCTAGCGGCCTTCCCAGACCTCTGAGCCAGTGATTTCTTCCAGACCACACGTCAGTCCTCTCACCCCAGTGCTGTATTTCTTCTCACCTCCTGTCTGTCCTGGACATCATCACTTCTGGCCAAACTCTCCAGGAGCTGGAGTGTGGCAGAGATGGGGGTGACCAGAGTCACACTGTGCTAGGGTCTAGATGGGATGACAAGCAAATTTTGCCAGAAGGAAGTCTTCTATCTCCAGCAAAGGGAAACCAGGACTCTTTGCTAGATGAAGGAGATGTCTGCATTCTCTGGAGGGAAAGTCCCCTCTGATTAAATCTACAGACTCTAAGATGGAATAGAGTGGGAGAGTATGTACATACACGAAGAAAGGTGAGAGGTGGGGTGGCCTCCGTGACTAAGTCCTCAGTCCTTAATTCTTATTTTCTGCCTTCCCCACTCCCTCCCGTGCCCTTCTTCCTTAGGTAACAGCTGCTGGTTCTGGGAGGATCTGGACCTCTTTAAACTCAAAGGAAGCAACATGAAGGTCCCCTCATGTGGCGTGGTGGTGGGTGGTGGTGGCGCGGAAAGGAGAGGAGGGGTTCGGAGTTGCATCCCACTGCCGGCGCAGCTGGGGACTGGGAGGCAAACCTTGCAAGCCACCCTGTAGGGGCAGTTCTCTCCCAGGCCCAGAGGCGGCGAGATGACCCGCACTAATTTGTACATATCCTTATACGGGATCCTGCCGCTGTAAAAGAAGCACAGGTGGGTTAATAGGACACTCAGAGGAGGGTGGGAGAGAAATGACAACTTAGCGATGAGGGAGACAGTGGAAGAGGAAGAGCAGCTTTCTTCCTTGGGCCTGGCAATGCCAGGCCAGGAGAGACTGACAACAGCAGGCATTAGAGAACCATCGCCCTACCAAACTATGCTGCCCCCATTTCCAAAGGAAATCAGAGCCCATCCAGTGCCCCAAGGGATGGCCTGCTGACCAAGGGCACCCCGTGACACCTATCTGGCTCAAGTTAGAGCCCTAAAACATGGCTTGCTAATTCACAAACGCCTCTGTTGGTGGCTGGGAGGTGGATGCAGAGCTGCTCACTTTCCATAGACACTGAACACACACTCAGACCTGCTGTCAGGGACAGTGGGGAGGCAGCGTCTTTCTGCAGACTGCAAGAGACAAATTCCCATTAGGCTAATGAGCAAGGAGCACAGTTGGTAGGAGGGGACATTACAAAAGATTTGCTTCTCTTTGTGGCAGATTTTTCCTAGAGTTCAGCTTGGGCAAACCCTTCTCTGCTTATAGGCGCCTGCTGGGAGCCAGACAGCCAGAGTGGGAGCTGTGGAGGTGAGCCTCCCATCCCTCCACACCACCCCATGTCACCCAGCTCCATTCCTGCAGTTCAGCCAGTGGGCAGCTTGGTTGGATCTAGTCAGAATCGAAGGAACAATGTGACCTTTTCATGAACCCACTAGATTGCTGGTCTCCTGTGGAGAGGGGATAGAATCAACAACTGATTCATTTTTCAGGGCCTTAAACAAGGAAGAAATGACCAGGGATCTGCAGGTCTGGACACATCTCTGTATGGACTAGAGTTTCCACTGGGAATTATAACCCTGCTTCTCAGCATCCAGTCCTTGTCAGCCGTCATGGGCTTCCTTTGTCCCAGCTCACTCTTTATAGCCTTTTCTTGATTTTGATGTTGATTTGGTGTCAGTTCCTCCTTTCCTTCCCACGGCAGTCCCAAGCCTCTTGACTCTTGAAAAGAGGCTAACTTAAGGATTTATTTCTTCTTGAGATTGGGACATGGAACTCTCTAGAGGCAGGTTCTCGGCAACCTAGACTAGTCGTGTGTGAAGGTATTGCTTCACTTTGCCTTGGTGTTCCCCCTCCTGGTCTCATAGAGAAGACCCATGAACCTCTAAGCTCTGGACGGCATTGCCAGGCATTTCGGTGCAGACAGAAGAGGTTCTCCTTTGTCTTTTCACTTTTTCACAATGCACGGGTCTGAATCTCATGACTAGTCTTCATGAAATCACTTCCTCCCAGCAGCATGAATGAGTGGGGAAGAACATGTTTGATGCACATACCATGTGGGTCCCCAAATAATGCAAAACCACAAGAAACTGGGGTTCCCAGGAGCCAAGGACACTATGCAATGCTAGGCGAGTGATGTCCTGCTTTGCTGGCAGTTGGTTTCTTCCCTTTCAGCTAAGTGAAGAGGTCCCGCCTTAGGCTCCCAACCCCTTGGGACAGAGCCTGATTTTACACACTTCCAGTTGCAGTCCCACATGGGTGTTGCCAGTTACAACATGGGTACACAGTTTAACAAGTCCTCACAATCACCTTTCAAGTTGAGTGGGTATAACACCCCTATTTTTCAGGTGGAGAAAGCTTAGAGAGGCTAAGTGACTTGCCAAAGCCGTGCTGCTGAGCAGACGCGGGCCCAGAGTGCTCCCTGCAGCACACAGCTCTCTGAGCGGGCTGTCTACTACAGGGTGAGCCCCGGGCGGTAAAGCCACGGCGCAGTCACTGTACCAGGCACGGGTTTAGAGAACTCAGTGCCCTGAGTCATTCGTGATCACCAAGGGGAAGAGGAATTCAGATTCACTCTTCCAACTTCTAAAGCTATGACCCAAGTTCAACAGCATCCCAGGAGGACAGATTTGGGGAAGAGTCTCAGATTATGAAGGGTTTCCAGGTGGAAGCAACGTGGTCCATTCCTGTAAAGGATGGCATTTCTTGTAGTATTTTCAGAGGGGAACAAGAATGGAGATTGGTGAGACCTAACGCTACAATGACCTGGACAGAGCAGTTCCCCTGGCATGCACACCCACAGAGCTCTCACCCTGTCGGCAAGCACGAGGGCCCAAAGTGTTGCCTTTGCGCTGGAAAGCAGGGACCAGCCAACTTTTTCTACAGAGGCTCAAATCTAAGGAACTCACTGTCGCTGCCTTGTAGTGTGAAAACAGCTGCAGATAATACATGAATGAGTGAGCATGGCTGTGTTCCAATTAAACGCTTTGCAAAATAAGGCAGTGGGCCAAATTTAACCCATGGGTTCCAGTTTGCCAGCTCCTACTCTCAAGCCCAGAGAGCACAACATCACTTGAGAACTACTGGACAGTGAGAGGGACCTGGGCAAATCCCTACCATTTAACTAAGTTCCATGTAAGGAAAATCCACTACTGTTTAAGGGATCAATGGGAAGGACAACTTGCTTAATTTTTCTTATGTAACGTTAATCTCACATCGTACCTTTTGAGAGGAAGGAGAGAGGTGAAACACCAACGTCCCTGGCCATGATGGCCAGCTGACCCACAAGACCCTTGTCAACCCCCTCGGTGAATCACAGGAGTCTACTAACCACTGATAGGAAAACAAAGGTCATGGGAGGGGACTCTGGGGATTGAACCCAAACACTGAGTGAAGACTGTGGGAGGAGATTGGCAAAGAAAGGGAAAAGCCTGTCGCAGAAGGAGAGAGGAGAGGAAGATAAAGATGCCAGAGCCAATCCGAGCACCTGGCTTCTCCCAAGAGCCACACTATGAGGAATCTCCTCTCCTTCTGTAACAGGCAAGCAATTCCAACCTCGCCCTTGAGAGCTCCAGAAGCCCTTAATATGGGGCCCAGAGGGGTGGCCGAGAGGCCTACACACCACGCAGCTCTGTCATATTCTGCCCAGACGCGGACGAACTCATCCAGGTGGTGCGGGCCCAGGATGGACGAGTCCCGAGTCAGGTACTCGAAGTTGTCCATGATGACAGCCACGAATAGGTTGAGCATCTGCAGGGCAAGGGGGAGAAGACGAGCTAGAAAGGACCGAAGGCAGACAAACAGGCTTCTCAAGGCAAATAAAGAATCCAAAAGTCTCTAAGACTGATGCGCCAAACTAAGGCACTGCTGATGGTGCTTGAACATGATGCACCTTCATTATTTACACCACCCATTTTATTCTGTGGGCATTATGATTTCATTTTTCTATGCCAAAGTACTCCACAGTCGCTCTTATTATCTATTCAATTTATTTGTTAATAAATTGTAGCAGTAGGCAGTGTTCACAAAGGCCAGAAAAAAATCAAGGCCTGACACCAAGCCTCCCTTCCCAACCTTCTCCCACCCTCATTCACAAAACAAACCAGCAAGATAAGTAGCCAGATGTCTTTGAGCTGAGTGAAGGGACATGGGGTATGAAAACCAGACCCAGTCTGTGGCTCTTATGTGGCTTCCAAAACATGTTTCTCCTGCTTAGCTATTCAACAGCATTTCTATTCATATACCACGTTCCAGGTACTGGGGCTGGGAGTCTCGAGCTTCTTCTGAAGACACATCCCCAGGCCTACCGCATTGCTTAAAGCACAGCAAGACACTGTTAGATACAGCTACTTGAATATTCCTAAAGACTTATTTAATAGAATAGAAACTGACTTATAGGAGAGCATGTGAATGCCATTATTTCTTTCTTCTTTTTTTAAAAAGAACCATGAAATAGGTTATACATAACCTATACATAACCATGTATAGGTTACAGTGGGGACAGAAAGAAAGAAGGCATTACTCCTGGCCGAAGGAAAAAAAAGAGCGCTGGTGCTGGACGTGGATCCTCAAAGACCAGAAACTTCATCAGACAGAGCTGGGCACAGAAGATGGCGGCTTGTGGAGAGGAGCCGGCAGGAAGAGCACAGAGGTAGGCAGGGCCAGAACACCCAGACAGCCACAAGGAGATGGTACGGAACTCTAATGAAGAGTCTAGAGCTGGGTCACTGAACGAGTCAGAGAGCAAATACTGTAGACTTTGCCAGTCATACAACCTCTGTTGCAAGTCTTCAGTCCCACTGAAAGTCCAACTTTCATGTTGGAGCATGAAAGCAGCCACATACAACACGTATCAGGATGCATGGCTGTGTTCCAAGAAAGCTTTGTTTATGGACACTGCGATGTGAACGTCATGTAATTTTCATGTCATGAAGTGTTACTCATCTTTTGATTTGGTCGCAACCATTTGAGAATGTCAAAAGCACTGCAAGCTTGGGGGCTGGCTAGAAGTAGGTCTAACTGGGATTTGGCCAGTGGGGACCAGGCTGGAGAATGACAGGAGGGGTGGCCACATAGCTGCATGACCGCAGTGAACAGCACCACTCTGCTCTTCCTTAGCTGCCCAGCACCCATTTATTGCACTTTTGGGGACCCACCCCTTGCCTAGTCTCAGTTCCTAGGGTTCCATGAGGCACCACCTATGACCCAGGCCTCACCCAGGTCCTGAGCCCCACTCCCCCGGTCAGTGATGGAAGAGCCTGTCATTTTTGAGCAGACTTGCAGTAAGGACTGAGGTCTAGAGATGCTGCTCCCACTGTCTTGGAGCCACAGGATGGAGGTGTTTGAGAAAGAGCTCACAGGGAAGAGGCTGGTGGAAGTGCTCCATTAGAGAAAGAGGCCTGGTTCTGTCATCTGAGTCCCAGAATAAGCTTTGCTTAAGCCTAACTTGCGCCAGACTTGACATTCATGTGAGCCTATGAAATCCCTTTTTGTTAAGGCAAGACTTAGCAGGGCAGACTGTCATTTGCAAGTAAAGGCATTCTGCCTAATAGAGACTGAGTGGCAGGGGTGAGGGAGGCGGACCTCTGTGGCTAATTCCTAGGTCCTTAGCGGGAGACAGAAAAAGTCTGCAGGTAGGAGCTAGTTGGGCCCTTCCTGAAACAAAGACTGCTGACCGCCTCCTAATAACCAGGTTCCCTCCTCCCTCCTGGAATGCAAGTAGAAAGACTCCCCATGATAATGAGGGAATCTCCTGGAGGTGATAGAGCAGGAAGGAGCCACCAGAACAAGCCTGAGCTGCCTCCCCTCAGACGTCACAGGCACAGGAGGGAAACCAACATCTTTTTTTGGTTAAACCACTGTTATTTGGGGAGTTCTGTCACATGCAGATAACTCTAACTGTAACACGGGCCTTTCTTTGTGAAGCTGAGATTGGCACCAAAGTGATTGTACTCAATCCCTGCCAGGGTTCCAAAGGGTTTTCCATGTGTCCACACATTTCTTCAACCCTTTCACGACATTGCTTGTTAATGAACACTATTAGTATTCTTATCGCTTTAGACCTGCATAATCTTTTATAGTGTGGTGTGCACGTTCACACCAACTCTTTGTTTTAATACTCACTCTGACCTTGGGAGGCAGGTCTAATTACCATGTGCCCTTCAAGGACACAAGTGCTTCCTATAAGCGTCTATATTCTTAGTTCCAAGCGCCCAGCTGGCTGGCACACCACAGGGCCTCAGTAAATCTTTCTAGAGCTGTTGGTTTGAGTTGAGAAGCTGTGTGACTTGCCCAAGGTCACAAAGACAATCCCACATAGGGCTGAGATTTAAAAGCAGATCATCTCATACTGAATATAGCCTCTTTAAAAATAACATTAATGTGAATTATGCAGCACCCTCCATCTCAAAATTCTGAAAGTACCTTTAAAGTCTAATTTTCCAGTTATATCTTTAGTTTCTTTTTAATTATTTATTATTAAACACTTAAACCATGCAGGGTAAAATGGAGATATCTGCATGCTCATCTCCATTTCACCCCAATCAGTAAGCACTGGTACTCTCTGTATGCCTTTGCTCCTTTGCTGTGGGTGACAGAGGGGCTGCACAGGCTGACAGCTTGATCCCAGGGCCTTGCTGGGTGTGTCTTTGAATAGTCATTGAATAAAAACATGCAGAATGCACTGTATGTGAATGAACAAGCTTAAAGTGCCAACTAATATAAACTTAGATTTCCTTTCAGTTATTTTCACTCTACATTATACTTCTATATTTGTAAATAGGATACTGGTCTGTGTTCTCTTTCTAATTGATAAAAAATCTTTCAGGCCTATGAGAAGGAGGTACATGAAAACACACGTATCAGCTCACTGTGCAAATACACCAATTAAGTCATTTCTCTTCCCATTATACAGAAACCACAAAAGGGAAATGTTCTAGATAGGACAGAACAGTAACAAAGCCTAAACCACAATGAGGGCCCCCTGCTGCACTACGTATACAAACACTACAACTACTACAATATTTGTGAATTAGTTCACCCCCTGCTCTAACTGCAGTCCCCCTCCCTGCCCCTGAGAGCTGCACATGTGGCGGGTGCCCTGGGAACACTTTCAAGACGCAGAAATGCCGGGACATAAGACAATTCCATCACTTCTGGAAGCACAGCTGTGACACTGGCCACTTTTTGGTGGTGTTGCTTTAGCATTTGATTTCTGTATAGTTGGTGGCTTTAGCCATAAAGCATCACCAGAAAGACCAGACTGAGCTTTTACCGACCTGGAAGCAGCTGGCACCCCGATTATTGTTTTTCACCACTTGTCTGGTAACACAGGATAGAAACTTCTGGATGCTATGAGCTGATTTATGCTTTCTCCAAGAAGGCACCTAGGGTGTGTCACCATTTTACAAGTGGGTGTGCGCCACATATATTACTCAATATTTACTAATGCCCGAAGCAATCACATCCAGTCACGGCTTTCAAGCTGGCCAGTTGTCATCAAACATGGTGACATCTCAAGTTAAGAGAGAAGCAGATCCACCACACTGCATCCTCCTCCTGTTCATGCTATGTCGTCAAGGTACCATTCCACAGTGGTTTAAAGGTCTCCAGAGGCGAGAAGATAGCCTTAGCCCTACTTATAAGATGCATGAAGTATGGGAAGAAAGGATCAGTTCTGGGTCAGAACAGATCCAACAGGAAGCTCAGTGATCTGTTCCTGGAATTCTCCTCCATTCATTATCCTGTCACACCACCGCCCTTCCTGAGAAGCAGCAGAGACCGTCTCAACCACTGTGCAAAGTCACCCACTTGGGATAAGCATTCTGGCCCCCTGGAGTTCTCAAGGAGGATCGATGCTTCCTTTTTTAACATGAAGAGAGAAAAGTTGAGAGAGAGAAAGACAGAAAAGGGAAAGAGGGGAAGAGAGAGAAGGAAGGAGGGAGGGAGTAAAAAAAAAAGGAAAAGGGAGAGAGACAGGAGATAAAGCACAGAGAAAGAAACATCAGTTGTCTCTCTCCACGGGTCAGTGGCTGGGCCGCGTCCCAAGCCAAACACACAGGGTGGCTCACCAGGAAGGAGCAGAAGAAGATGAAGGAGACAAAGTAAACGTAGGCCAGGTCGGTGCCGCAGCGCTCATTCTCGTTCTGCCCGGACGGCGCCGTGGTGTCTGGCTCGCAGCCCTTCTCTCCGAGGCACGACAGCATGATCTCCTGCCAGGCCTCGCCCGTGGCGCTCCTGAGTCCGAAACACACATTGGTTAGCGGCAGCAGGTCTGCGTGGCTTGGCCTGTCTGTCGCCTATTTTCTCAGTTCTCCCATCCCTCGCCCTTGCCTGCAGCCACACGGCAGGTCCCCTCACTCCCTAGTTAGCCTCTCTCTTGCTTTCCGCCGAGGGGTGGAGACTCCAGTGAGACCTGTCTTGGGTTTGCTACCTCATCTGATTTCACAGCTGATAGATGTGGACAGCGGTGGGACCCCTCTAAAGCGCCACAGAAACCTGGCCATCCAAGGTTTCCACTCTACATAGACTCTTCTCTATGAAGAACTGCCCTCACCTCCTCCCCCACTCCCCCACCCCAGCCCTGGAGGACGAGCTGAAGCTGTGGCCTGCAAATTAAATACTCCTGAGTCTAAGACACTAAGGAACTTTTTAACAGCATCAGGACATCACTCTGCACCCCAACTCCACTGTCTCTCCCACCAGAAGCAGAGTGAGCAGAATGAGAGACAAAGGGGACCGGAAGGAAAGGCAGACCGACTCTGGCTCCGGCCGTGATGGTGGAACCTCCGGGTACCTGAAGAGAAGCATGAGGGACCCAAAGAAGCTCCGGAAGTTGTTGTGACGGTTGATGTGACTCTCCTCGTCTAACTTTATGTTTCCAAATACCTTGAGGAAAAGCAAGAGAAAACCATGAGCGTCACTGAGCAGTGTGAAGTGTCCCACATGGGTGTCAGAAGTGCCAGCAGGGCCGTAAGTCCACGCACATGGCTCCGCTCAGCAGCCCAACCCTGGAGCAAACAACGAGACTAAGAGGCTGTGGCCACTGGGCTCCTGGCCTGCTAGGCAGGAGTCACTGTATTTTCCCTGCTCCAGAGCAGCAAAAAGGATGGTTGTGAGCAAGGACCATAGAAGGCAAGATCTTCTGAAGTCATTCTGCTTATATGTATTTCCTCCCACACCTAATCAGGTCTTTTTATTTCCATGGTACCTGTCACCATGGTACTCGAACAGTCTGTCAAGGACATTATCCCACAATAGGAGTGCAGGGAAGACTTCACCCTTCTCTTCTAGCTCAGGGAGCAGTGATGGGAACATCTGTATTTGCAGATGTGATTGACAGCTAGGTCAGATGCTGCTCTGGACCTTGGGAGTCACACAGGTCCGAGAGAGGCATCTCCACGTGCCATGGCTATTCTTGTCCACAGAGTCAAATCTCACAAGGTCAGCGCATCTACAATTTGGAAGCACGAGAAGGAACGCACAAAAGGAGGCCCTGGCTAATAGGACGAAGAAAGTCAGGACAACCCAATACTTGAAAAATGAAGAAGACAGCAGATTTGGGCAGCTCTGGCTATAGAGTTTTACTGATCTGTTGGTCGCTGGGCTCAGAATGTGTTTACAGTGCAAGTTCACATGAAAAAGAGAGAGAGCTCGGAGACCCTTATCTGTAACAGGGAATAATGACAGCCTCTCCGACAGCCATCCTCAGTGCCCTTAGATGAGAAGGGGTCCTCCCCAGACCAGTCCTCCCCCAGCCACACTGGGACACCAGGATCTGTTTTTACAAGTCAGTGTTTGCATATCCGAAAGCTCACAGGTCACTTTCCAACCACTGGAGACAATCGTTTGCCTCTATTTAACATCACTTTATCTAATATATGCTAAATGGAACACATTCCCCCCCCCTCCAACAGTTTTTAGAATGTGCAATTGAGGAACAATCTCTGCCCCCAGCTATTTTGCTCAAATAACTCCCACTGACACCTGCTTTGGGAATTTGTTCTCAACGCTGTTTTTCAAAACCCAAATACTACTTGTCTCTCAGGGAGAATGGAGGTGGCAGCTCCAAGAAGAAGGGAAAGAGGAAGGTAAGAAGGCGGAGGACATATAGCAGCATTGAGAAAAATCCCACCCAAACAAGCAAATCTAGATCCAGACATGGGGGGAAAGCCTTGTCTTGCATGCAGCAACTTCTCTCTTCCTTTCATGGTCCTGGTTCAAGGTCCATGATGTACCCCTGATTCATTGCATAAACACAACCTACAGTGTTTTTCCTTCCTGTGACTCTCCTGAAGCCATCATGACTTGTCCTCATTAAGGTTTCCTCAGACACTTCACTCCATTATCCACTGGTGGGAAGGCATGCTAAGACTGTGCAGGAGGCATGTGTGCAACAGTTAAAGGAACCAAAGCTACTCTGAACCTACCTTAATTTTCAAGTTCAAAATTTATATTTATTGTGAAGTTGATATTTGAAAGATTTTCACTTTTTTTACAAGAAGCTTTTCACACAGTCCTTATCACTAATCCAAATCTCCACCATCAGAATGGCATGGGAAAGAAAGAGTGCTATCAAGACCCACCAGAAAAGTATAGACTCAAGTCATTTTCTGTTGGAATCACAGAATTTAGAACGAGAAGGTCCCTATGAAGCTACCTACCCAGCTCTCTGGCCCTGGCCAGGCCCAGAGGAGTTCAGTGACTTGATCAAGTTTGCTCAGTTGGTAAGTGGCAGAGCTGGGGATGAAGGCCTCACCTGCTAACGGCCTCTAGCCCCAGGATTCTTCAAGAACCCAGCCAATTACTCCTTCCTTCCTTCTTCAGATTCCTTTACAAAGTTTTGAGCCTCTGAAAGCTCAGAGTAGTGGTTCATGTCCCAGACATGGTCTATTGCTATTTATAACTTTCCAGTGCTGATCTCCTGCCCTTTTCGCTCCCTGTTTGTATGGATGTCACTGATTTGTTGTCACCACACTAGACACTGTCTTTCTAGAAACAGGCCCAGGTATTTGCTTTGTGCACAGTGCAGGGTCCTCTTGGGCACCAGGCTAAGGAAGGCCAGCTATGGGCCAATCCCAGTGGGAATTACCACCTCGGTCACTGAGGAATGGGGGCAGTGTGCTTCATTTTTGGAAAGAAATCAAAGGGTAGTTCAGTGTTAACCATGATGATGATCGTAAAGATCACACTTTCATAAGTGAGCAGCTCCCACTTCCCACCAGAGGCTCAAAGAAATACTTGTGTTTGCTTGTTGGTGGGAGGAGAGACAGGCCAGAATTAAGAACATCGGTTGTAGAGTCGACAGAGCTGAGTTTAAATCTCAGCTCTCCCATTTACTATTTGAGATTTGGGGCAGGTTCAAATTATTTAATGATGCTAAATATCAGTGCAGACAATTAACCCACATATAAACATTTTAACATCACCCCTGAATTCATTAGTCATATATTTTGAGTGTGTGTGCATGCATGCGTGTGTGTGTGTGTGTGTAGGGAGGAGGGGGGCAGGAGAGAGAAAAGAAGAGAGTGGGGAGAAGAGAGGGATGAAGGAAGAGAAAGAAAAAGGGAGGAGGAATGGGTAAGAGCAAACATTTAGCACCGTGACAGGCATGCAGGAATTTTAGTAGCAGTAAATAGCATTATTCTAATTATCAATAGTATTAGCAGCAGTTTTGGAGATGGAATTATTCTAGTTTCTTTTGCTTGAAGATAGAGGGTGAGAACTACTTTAAACACAGTCAAAAAAGAACCTAAGTCCATCAAGTTTCATGTAGCTACTCAAAACCATTTAATTCTATAGTCAAATATTTGCAAGTTAGAAGGGACTTTGCAGACATCACAAGCTCATCTTAAACTTCAGCAGGGCTCCTGCTTATAACACATCCTGTATGGTCTGGGTGTGTCTGTGCTAAGTGCATATGCTCTAAGTCCTTCTCCCTTTTTCTTTCTCTCTTTTCCTCTCCTCATCTTTCTACTGAAATATCCTCAGTGAAGGGGAATTCATTACTTCTCAACCTAGAATCACAGTTTTTGACACTTGACATTCTATTGTATTTTGGGAGAACAGTCATGAGATTAGAAGATGAACAAAGTCAAGAAGTGCAGGCAAGGGAGAGGAGCAAAGAGAGGAGACACTTCAGCATGGCTCTGGGAGGATGGCTGATGCCGCAGCCTAGGAGCAGTGTGTGGGGGTCCAGATGGCCCTCACTGTTAAGTGACAGCCAGCAGCACTGGGGCAGTCAGCCTGCCTGACTGCAGGGGATGGCCACTTGGCCAACAGTCTGCACTGAGGTTTCGTCTCAGTGTCTCCAAGTCAGAACGTTAATTTCCCCAAGACAAGCAGTATGCCTAGGCACCCTTGTGCACAGTGTTTTAGGACGTGTTGCTGGCTGTTTAAAGTAGGAATCCATCCCCTCAAAATGAAAGTTGCCTGTCTGCTCAGTGGACCTCTGGTTACCTGCATTCATGTCCAGAGTGGGAGCCTGATTCATTTCTTGTTTCAAAACCAAAATAGATGTGGTAATACAAGAGCATGGGCTGGCAGGCTTCATGGGCTTTGAGAGGAATTAGTTAGAACACGGATCTCCCTAGGAATGGGCATGCAGCCAGGAACTCAGTGGTTCACAGCAGAGGGTACAAATCGCAACTACTCAAGCCTTAACTCAGACACATTCTGTAGACACTGCATCTAGGACTTTCTTCCAGGCCTTGTCCAAATGTGGGAGGGACTGAGAAATGGATCATCATAAGCCTCACCTCCCTTCTCAGTCTCATGGGGAGGGGACTCCTTTGGCTAAGAACAAAGGTATCATCTTTCCTTCAGCCCTGTTGTGTCAAAGAGCTCGGCTACTTGAAAGTGGGCCTTGTCCCTCGGCAACCTAGGATGAAGCTCTTGCAGCAGACCTCTCTGAATACTTGGGCAATACCCAGGTCACAGTGCAGTAAGACTTCAGAAGTGTGCCCCGGGGCAAGAACAGGGCTCACAGCACCCTTAACCCTGAATGTTCAGGCTGGTAAGCGAGAGACAAGCTGAACAAGAGTGCCCTACACAGCCCAGCCCCAGCCCCTGATGCATCAACTCACCTGCATCCCAATGATGGCATAGATGAAGAAAAGCATGGCAATCAGAAGGCAGACATAGGGCAGAGCCTGGAAGGAAAGCAGAGACATGGCCATGAAATCAAAGGTCAGCAGGCTTATCAACCTGTCGTCATTGGCCACCCAGGAACTGTTGTCTGGAAGTTGCCTCACACAGAGGCCTAGGACTTTCTAATTCCCTAGAGCTGTTCTGGGGTGCCATACTTTTGCAGATTTCAAATATCTCCAACAGATGTGAAAGCTGTTGGTCAACCATTCAGAGGTTTGTAATATTTACCTTCTGTCAAGAATAGGTAGTACACAGAGTATGACCCATATCTCTAAAAAAAAAAGCTGGGAGAACTTCTGGGGCCAGGGCTCCATCCCACTTTGCATGCAGAACATAATAACCTGGGCAGTTGTGATGCAAATGACATGGCAAGCATCTAGAGTTGGCTCCCAGATCCTTGCATTACCCCTTTCCACTCCCCCTCGCTCAAAGTGAAGCCCAAAATCTGGCAGCAGTGTGAAACAGCTGGGGTCTCCATTGTTTATCAGTTCCTAGAATGCTCTCATCCTCTGGGAAGACACCTTTTCCCAAAGTTGAAACCTTGAGATGCTTCATTATGTGACGTGCAACATTCAAAAGAGCCTGTGTTAGGCATCACGAGACCCCACCAAGAAGCCTGTCGGCCTGCAACTCCACATCATGCACTCTGCTGCCATGTCAAGGGGATCACATTTCAATTATGGAGGAAAGGTCAAGTGAAACAGATAAGAGCAGCTTGGATTTGAGGCCAGGGTGATTACTATAATTCTGGGGTGACCCTAGTGCTGGCGTGGAGGTCTGACTTTCACATTTGGTGGGCTCCCTCAACGGTACAGTGGGGTCTTAGTCCATCCTGGGCGAGTTCCAAGGCATGCCAGGAGCCCACTGCGGGCTTTCAGACTGCCTGAGCAGGGCAGAGCTTATCAACAGAGCTAACTAAATGAAGAGCCCTGGGACATTTGCCACCTGAATAATGGATAAAATTAAGATGCAACTAAAAGTTGTGACAGAATGCCCTCTGCCATAAAATGCAGGTTCCTAAGGGCTATGAGGAGGAAAGCTTGCACATCAAGGGCTGGTGCGAAAGCTTCCCCTGCAGAAAGAAGACAGTAGGGAGGCAGGTTTCTTGCCCCCTGGGGAGCTGCTTCCTCTATGCCCTTTTGTGCTTGACCTTGGCCCATATTCTATCTTCTCCTCTCCAACGTTGTTTCAGATTCTGGATCATTTCTCCTCCCCAGCTTTGGCGAGAGGAACAAAGATGCATTCCACTCTCTTTCTTGTTGTGGTCTAAACTCTAACACGGCATAAGAGAAAAGAAGTGGCTTGGGTAGGAGGTTGTGATGGAGAACTGGGTGGTGCCAGGGCTAGGTGAGAGGCAGGCAGAGACGGGCAGGTGGTGTCAATGCTGTTCACACGTGGGGCTCTCGGCCGTGTGTTTGCAGAGGTAGCCTCGGTTAAACCATCTTTAAGAAAACAACTTCTGTATCATGTCCAGGCCTGCTCCCAAAAGGATACACCTGTCTATCAGCGTCATCTGGAGGCAGTTCACCTGTCTTCACGTTCTTGCTCTAGTCACTGGAGTAAGTGAACCATTTGGTCATCATCTTTTGACATTCTTTTCTTTGTCCTCAATAGTAGAGAGTCTTCCAGAGAATTGGTTATGATGAGAATATGACAGACCGACACATATTTCTTACGAGACTCCCCTTAATCGTAACTTGTTGGGCAGGTCTCTAAAAAAAGTGGGGTCGGGGGAAGCTTAAGAACATTTTGTGTTTCAAATTTTAAATCCGAATTCATCTGAGACGCAGATGATAAATTCTTGCTCAGCTTTTGACTTCTCCTCTGTCGCTTGGCTGTAGAAAATAAGTTTACATTGAGGTGAGGCCTCTGTGGGAGTCGTCCCAAACAATGACTCAGGACATGTTAAAAAATGTCAAGGTTGCTGAGGAGCCTGAACATCCTTACAGCTCGTTTCACATCTCGATGCCCCAGGTCCTTGATGGAGAACTATTAAATGGTAATGGTAGTGACCATGGCAAGGGGTGAATCCTTTTCAGAATGATGAGATGCTGTGAACTCACTGGCTTGTTGTCTTTAGTTCAATTTGTAATTAAATATGTATAAGGAATCAAAATAAGGGCAATTCAATAAATCCACAACTTCTCTGAACAAAATTTATTTTGAAAACATTCACTGACTTTTTGATAAGAGAACAACAGTAGGCATTTGAACAGCACTCAGGTCCTCCAAGCCTTCTGAAAAACAAGTAGGAATATATGCTGGAGTCTGAAATTATTTAAGTACGTTTGGAAAACTTTTTTTACTAGAAGTCTCTGCCGTGAAAGTGAGTCTCACATGTCTTATATGTGTTTAACTCATATTTCTGACACACACACACACACTTCAGTCCAGCCCCATGAGACCATCCAAAAGCCCTTCACTGTATTAACCTTGCCCAGAATCCAATTATTTTGTAGAACACAGGTGCCGGATATTCGCTGCTTCAGCAAACACAGTGAGACGACACGAAGTGTGGAAGAGGGGCCAGTGTGAGTCACCTCGCCATAAAATACAGCTTAGGGAGTTTTTGCAAAGACTGTTATGTAAAACGTAAAGAGCCCGTTAAGCCTTTGTGCATGCAGAAGACACGTGACCACGGGAGGCCGGCTGGCCACAGGGACGGGCTCTCTCAGGATGCTTTGGGATGCCTGAAGAGGAAACCACCTCACAAAACAAGATCACTGAGTTGCCAAGTTGCAATGTTTTGCAAGAATGAGATCATATCTGTGTAGCTATAAGTGGACCACTGCCCAGTCCAGTTATGCGTGACAAAGGGGAGCTGTCTTTATTGGAGGCTTCTGACAACTGGCTCCTGAGCTGAAGGGACCTGTGTAGTGACACCGTGTCACCCAATGTGCTGTTTGATAGGACAGCCTCAAGCCTCAGGTGGGGAGCCAGGGCTCTTACCTTGAAGGACTGCACGAAGGTCCAGAGCAAAATACGGATGGTGTAGCCCTGCCGCAAGAGCTTGATGAGGCGGGCTGCACGGAAGAGCTTCAGAAAGCTCATGTTGAAGCCACTTGTATTCACCAGCTGGTCGACCAGAAGGAAACATGTAACTAGTGACATTGTGATCATTTAGCATTTTTGTATTTATCACTCTTTCAGAGCATGAGAGTGAACATAGATTCTGTCTTTCATTTTCAACCCCAACTCCAGCCAATGAGACAGTTGAGGTCCAGCTCTAAGCCTTCCTGGACCTGCCCTCAATTACCAGGAAAAGGTTAGGGAAGGACTGATTTCCTAGCCACTGCACACGCTCCTCACTCTGCACTGGGAGGCCAAAATTGAATAATCCCTCTAGCACATGATGACTCTTCAATATTCAAGGAGAGTTACAATAAGTTACAATATACAAGGAGAGTTAGAAAAATATATAGAGGATTTTTTAAAATGCTATTCCAGGACCAAGCTTAAAGACAAGGATCTAGAAGCCACTTACCTTGCTGTCTGTCAGAATAATTTCTGTGATACTGCCGATGACGGTGATGAAGTCAAATATATTCCAAGTGTCTCGGAAATAGTTCTACCAAGTAAATTCAGTCACAGGAGCATCCCAAAAAGGGGGAAGAGAAAGGAACGAAAATGGAGAAAAGACATTTTTCATTATATAACTTTGCCACTTGGAATTAAAACTTGTCAATTCATGTACAAGTTCATTCTAACTTTGGCTTTGGTTTCCTATTTCTAAATAGAAAAGCACTTTTCCTTAGTATTGTAGGAAGTTCTTGTTTGGGAAGCAGTTCCATCATTATTTGGAGGCCTTGTATTTGAAGTTGTCACTAAAAAGCTCCTATGGAAGAAAGAGACTGATGACTGGATGTAAGTCCAAACAACAAAGATCATCAGTCACCCAGAAGACAATAAAATTATTTACCATATCACTCTATGGTTTCCTGCCACGGAAATGTTACATTATCTATATCATGTCACAGGACCCTATAGATAACATGGTCTGACTTTGAATTATAATAGAAGTCACAGAAATCTAAGTAACTGGAAACCACAGATGTGTGAGGAACCTCCTTCAAATGAAGTACATCGAGGCTTTTCAAACCAACTGCAGATCGGCAGTAAGTTGAGTAGACTTCATCGTTCCCTTTCCTCTGTTCTGCTATACCTTTTGAGGAGGAGTAACTAGATAAAATACAGGGAAGCAGTAATGAAATGAGTGGGCTGAAGGAGCTGCAGGAGAAATAAAGGACTGGAAAATCCACCAACCAGATAGCACTCTGCTTAATTGAGAGTGGGTTGTGTTCCTATCTCCAGAGCTCAGGTGAACACGCTTGGATCACAGTCCTTGAAAGAAACCAGACACCGGGTCTCCAAACAGTCACCACTTGTTTGGGAGAGCCCACCAGAAGTGTTCCCCTGCCCTCCTCACACCGGGCATTAGTGAACCCTCAACTAAAGGTGCCAGACATGGGACAGGTGCTGGTATTCTTTCAACTCATTGATTCTTCCCATGGATCCTCTAGTTAGTGATACAAACCCCACCTTCATAGTGTACTAAGTGGAAGGGCTGGCAAGTGGAGTAGAGCAGATGCAATAGGGGGCATGTGGGAGAGAAGCTGTACTTCCTGAGCATCTACTCAAAACAAGATGGCCGGGATACCTAGCATGCGTTACTTACCCGGATACACGCTGCAGCGTGTCTAAGGTAGCTGTTGTTCTCATTTTATGAATGAGAAAAGCGAGGCTTAGAGGGGCATCTGCTGGGCATGTAGTGAGACCGACGGCCTCACAAACTCACATCTGTTAAGGAGAGATGCCTACTCTTTCAGGGGTGGCGTCTGTGAGATTGTCAATTCTCAGGGGGTCTTCTATTCCCTCTATGGAGTGAGTGCCTAATTCTTGGCTAGTCCCCACATAGTACAGAGAACACAAATACAGGTCTCAAGAGGATGCTCTAAAATCACATACAGTTTAGAATAGCACAGCACCGTGCAGACTGGTAGACTGTGGTGGAGAGAAAGGGGACTGCAAAGGTAGACATGCCAGGATCTGCGCTAGGGCTCTGCTTTTTATAATGCTAGGAAGAGGACTGGTGATCCTTGAGCCCTGGCTCATTCATAAAAGAAAACAAAAATGCCTGTCTAAAGAGCTGCAAAACACTTGGTACTTAATGGATAACAACATATGCTAATTCTCTTTTTCTTCTCCTTTTTCCCCCCTCCACTTTCCAATTCTACAGCCTTTTGTCATATAATCTTTAAAATGGTAAGTTATCTTTTTGATTTTCAACTTCCTCATTTAAAATAACAATAATGATTTTATCCACCATGCCTATTTCAGTCATTGAGAGAGCCTGACAAAGCAGAGTATCTCATAGTATTCTGAAAACCTAGAGTGCTATGTCAACGTACAGACATTCAGGACTAGCAGTGCCTTTTATAGCTTGAAAAGCCTCCAGACCTTGAATGAAAATGTGAGGGTGAGGGTGGAAAGGAGGCAGGCTTTGGGGCCGAGTCATCTAGTTAAGCCTGCAAGTATATAGTCAGCATTCACCATAATTAGACACATAATTGGGGACTTCAGTCACAGACAATGTCAATACCACGTGCAAGTAATCAAGAAGCATAGAAAAACTTTCCCTGTAATGGCACCAGCTTCTCCCCGCCTCTGCTCCCCCCTGCTCCGGGCTACACTGCATTTGTTATAAACTATCTTTGCTGGTAGTAGTTTCTTTTAACATTTTTTTAAATTTCCCTACATCTCAAAACATTCAAAAGGAAGTCAAACAAACAACAATATCTACAATGGGTTGCCTTCAACTCGCTTCCGTAAACCATGAAATCCATGACTTTTCAAAGAACCATTAAGAGACCAAGAGCAAGCCTGAAATCCACGCTCCCAGCTCTCAAGCGCAGGCCAGGGTCCCCTCTAAAGTTGCTACCAAGTGAGCCCTTGTCCAGATAATAAGCAAAGGTTCTCTTTTTGCAGGAAAAGCTACATACACATATAATTTGAAATGGTAAACTCACGCACTAAATAGGTGTGAAACAGCTGTCAGGTGGATTTACCAGCATCCCAGCGACCTTGCTTATAAGCGGGGCAGAGCCCAGGATCGGTGGCAGAGGGGAGCTACTTAATTTATAGGACACTGAAGCAAAGGGCTAGGTTAACTGAACTCTCTTTCAAGCAGATGCAAGAATTTGCCAAACAATTATAATTAGTAGTTAAAGTAAAGGAGAATTCATGCTAGAAAAATACATCCCAACCCTCCCCAAATCCAATGCCAGCATGCTACCCACCCTTCTCTGCACATATTAGGTTATTAACCTTTGTAAGCTTAATAAACTTTTTTTTTTTTTTTTGCTGCTGGCAGAAATTACTCTTCATATGGCTAATGGGAAAAGAGCAATTAGGTAAAATCTATTCTCTGTAATGTTTGAGATTGAGAGACAAGATACTTTCCCATTTAAGTTGTGAATTTCTTATGCCTTTCACCAGTAAATAAGCACTCAAGGTTTAGGAGTCCGATCCTTATTATGTTCCTTTACGACACACAGACACTACAGTGCTTTAAGAACCCCTGACTGTCTCCCCTGGGCCCTGGCAGTATCTGACAGGACCAGAGCTGGTGACTTACAGGTTTGGGCTGGGGCCTCGCACACCATCTTGTCTGCATGGCAGGTGTTTGAACCGTTTCTGGAATAGTGATAAGCACCCCTTCCAACAAAAGTGGGGAAGGTACCCCAAAAGAAGGGAAGACAGCCTAACACTGGCGTAGGCTCTGTGACGTACCAAGAAGCCGAAGGCGATGACCTTCAGGACACATTCCAGGGAAAACACCATGGTGAATGCGATGTTCAGATACTTCAAGGCTAGCTCATAGGTGCAGGGAGCAGAGTAGTACTGGCACGGAGAGGAAAGAGAGAACGGATCACAGGCTTAAGGTGAGAGGGCCATTATGTGTCACCAGGGCCAGCCCTCTTACGCCCGCCCTTGGGGACAATCTGGTATGGGGGTGCAGGAGGAGAGATGGATGCCGAGCACCGGAGAGGAGGACTCCATAGTCTACACAGCGAAACAAAATTGAGGCAAACACAGACCGTGCTATGTATCAGCGAAACAGCCAGTCTTCCTAGAGTTGAAGGTGGGTGGGGCAGGAACAGTTTCTAGAGTTAATTACTATTTAGTATTAATAGGACCAAAGCTCTCAGCACGCTCCTTCAGAACCCTACACTCATCTGTCATCCCACATGCCCCACCCTTGTCCGAATCTGAGTGTCATCACCAACTGTGGTCTTGGGGGCTACTGGATGGTTATTGCGTGTTTCACTGCATTTTGCCCCAGAGACCCAGAGACTGGGCTGTGGAATCAGACAACACTGAAGAAGAGATTCCATGACAGGAAAGCAGGTAAGGAGGCGGGAGTGTTTCCTGTGTGTCAGGTGTCCGGCCCAAGGTGTGTGAGGGCATAGCCCTGAGAGGCAGCCACCCCGAGTGCCTCGGCCCACCAACTTCTCACCTTCATCATCAGCACCACGGTGTTCAGGGCGATCATGGCCATGATGGTGTACTCGAAGGACGGGGACACCACAAAGTGCCAGACACGGTACTGGAAGGTGTGCCTGTTCTGAGGCATGTAGCGGGTGAGTGGCTTGGCGCTGATGGCGAAGTCGATGCACGCCCTCTGTGAGAAAGTCACGGCTCTGAGCCCACGCTCACATCCCTAAGCCCTGAACACTGCGGGGCTCTCTGTAAGGTGCTTAGAAAAAGAGACTAGCACATGCAGGAAAAAAAAAAAAAAGACTCGCAAGCAAAAGTCGTGATGGCAAACGGGATCACCTGGACAAAGCTATGGGTGAGAAATGCAGAATACACAGAACTGGAGGGGTTTAGTCACATGGTCATTCAAGGTGTCCCTTTACACAGCTGAGATTACAGCAGAAGTCTTACCTGATGCTTCCAGTCAGAAGTAAAAGTCTGTTGCCCTGTGCATCCTCACAACTCTTAGCAATTCTCTTATAATCCCTGACAGTTTCTAGTTCAGTTCCATTATAAAAATACTGAATACCAGACTATGCCTGAACTATGCTTGTGGCTAGAAAAACATTAATAAATCAAATCATACTCCCTGCTCTCCTAGCAAATACACACTGCTGAGGGACACAGCCAGGTGAGTGGACACTATTTTAATACTCATACATCGTGCACCACTACTCTGCACTGAGCAAAGGAATAGACAGAATCTTAAATACCTGATACTTTCTGGTTCTCTGTGCCTACTGTCTGGGGGCACAGAGCATGCCCCAAAATGTTCATTAAATGACTGAATAATTAATATTCTCCATTATCTCTCTCTAGCTCTTAAGAAAATTCAGGCTTCCTTCCTTCTCACCACCAACCCGCCAACCCATGCTCAAGATCCCTCGTTTCACCTCATTCTTCTCCAGGCTGCACTCCTCCATCATCTTGTCCCCTTGCTCCTGGAAGGTGATGATGATCAGAGCCACAAAGATATTGACAAAGAAGAAGGGGAAGACCACAAAGTAGACCACGTAGAAGATGGACATTTCCATGCGGTTGCTGCGGCTGGGCCCTCGGTCTTCCTCTGTCACATCTACGGAGTGCTGCAGAACTCTGTGGGTGGAGGAGCCCCGGAGGGTGGAGGCAGTGTCAGCAGCTGCTCAAATTCGAGGCTTCATTAGGGGATTGCCACCTATTCTATTTTCTGCTCTGACTTCCTTAACTGCAGATGCTCCAGTAATGTGGGGAAGGAGGTGAAGATGCAGTGAACCCAAGGCACTGCTCCTTCTAGCTCCTGTTCCATCGGGTATTCAATGACTAGGAATCAGAGTGACGTTATTATATAGTTTAGGTTGTCACACTCAATACCAAGAGAGTCAGGGTTTCAGTTGGCATTTTGTGACCAACTAGAAGGTGCTGTTGCCTGAAAAGGGTGCCTTGGTAACAGCCAAGTCTGAAAAATCAGACTTCAGCTATAGGCAGCACAAGAAACTGCATTCTGCTATCTTCTTCCAAAGAGGTGCGATCACAGAAAATGTCTCTGGGTTCTGCCAGCTCATTCTTAATCCTCAATCTTCAGGTGCAGGGCCAAGTTGGAGGGAAAACCTGCCTAAAACAGCCCCAGGGACTCTCCCCCGGGGTGGAGAGCTGTTCGAAATTCATGTGTTCTAGAAGAGTCAGATGGCTCCACTGAAGTTCTCAACAGTTGGCTAAAACACTGAGAATCTCAAACATTTCGCTGACTTTGTTATTCCTCTTGATTTCTGCCTGAAGGGTTTTCATTCTCCCTCTCTTCTGCCTGTCTCACCCACTCACAGCCACTCACTTTCCCTGGTACAACAAGAGGTTAGCCTTGTTCAACTCAGATCAGCTTCTCAAGGCAACCACGCAGCCATATCCCAGTGCACAGAAAAGCATGTTCACCCAGCCCATCACTCACTGCGGCCACCCTTCTCCTGTGGAGACGGTGAAGAGGGTCAGCAGGGCCCAGATGATGTTGTCGTAGTGGAACTCATGGCGCTTCCACTCCCGGCCTTTTACTTCCATCTTGTTTTTCTCATGATCGACGTAGTTGCCTCTGAAGCCAGAATATAAATGAAAGAGGGTCTTTTCACTCCAGCTCTTAGGAGCACAGGAGAGCCTGTAAACTTCAATGATGTGAGGTAGGAGTGGGCTGGCATAGAAACACAAGGAAGGAGGAATAAAATGGCATTTGGTATCCCACAGACTTGGACGAGTAAGTCCAACTCCTTTTACTAGTTACCAAGTAAGCTTGAACAGTTGACTCAAATTTCCTGAGCCTCAATGTCCATATCTATAAAATGCAGATAAAACTTGTCTCCGAAGGTTATTAAAAATGGAAGACTGAGTGTAAAGTACTGTGTACAAGTCTGACACAAAGAGGTGCTCTGTCAAAGGTAAGCAATTGCTGATGCTGCCTTTTCCCTAAAACAAAGTGGAGACAGGTAGGAGCGAGAGGGCAGACCTCGCCATGGAGGACGAGAGGGGCCCCCTGGAGCACACTTTGTGGAAGCGTGAGTGGCAGGACACTTACATGCACTCCTTCTCTGTGTCCTTGGAACTGTCTGTGCAGTAGAAGAACTTTCCCTTGAAGAGCTGAACGGCAATGACAGCAAAGATGAACATGAAGAGCTTGTAGACAATGAGTATGTTGAAGACATTCTTCAAGGAAGTCACCACACAGTCGAAGACAGCCTGAGGGGAAACGAGACCTGCTGTGCCTGCCCCCATGAGGATAGCGCGCTTGCCCAGAGCAGGGTCGGGACCACATCAACAGGAAGAAGTTCCCACAGCAGACTCCATCCCACTAAGAAGTAACAGTGGTGGCATTCAGGGCTGCCTTCCCTACTGGCCATAACAGCAAGAACTTACCTCCTGGGAAGGATCTACACCACGAATCTGAAGTAGACTGAATCAGCAGAGGGCCTCAGGCAGAAAGGGAGCTCTTTGTGGGGTCCTAAGAGGTGCACTGAGTGTGAAAGCATAGTACTGGCTGCAGAAAGGAATCTTCGAGCTCATTTAGCTCACTTTAGCCAATAAATACCATGTCCCTGATCTCCCATGGATTTGGTGACATTCTTTGACTTGGTGTGTATAATGGTTTCTCACATTACCTTTCTGAGTGGAGCAGAGTGATCTGAATGGATCAGGAGTAGTAAGAACCTATCTACCTTTGTTCATTTTAATAAAATGTGTAGTCATTTCAGACACATGCTCCCGTGAAGTTCAACACTGCATGCCAACAAGCTCCATTTAAATCTGGCTCTCCCAGGGACGATGCTTCAGCAGGGGTCATGGCAAGGAGAGAGAGCAGCCCTTCTGTCTTGAGGGAAGACAGCGGGACCAGGGACTTGAACTCCAGTGAGAGACGACAGGCCTCCCTCTGGGCAAACCCATTCTAGATCCTAAGCCATCAGGAGTTACATGGGAACCTGACACACTGCAAGCCAATTTTAGGTTATTTTCTAGGTTTTTAGGTTCAGCTCACTGGAGAGTCTAGATTCATGGTAGAGCCGAATTTGTGCAGTTGCTTCTTCGCAGCGGGCTGAGCATTCTGGTTTAATTAGTTCACCACTGCGGGGGAATGTGAGTGACACGCAGCCTTGTGGAATCATCGCAGCCACCTACATTTCCCTCAGGTTACGGAGCTGCAGAGAGGAGCCAGCCCTTGCTAATTAAATGGAATTAAACAAGATTGCATGTCGCTCTCTCCAGCCTGTTAACTAATGTCATCAGGCTGCGCTGCAATCTTTGGGGCCCCAACACAGTCCAGAAGAGAGGGGTCTCTGGGGCCTAGAAGAACTGACAACAGTGGTTAGGGCCCCAGGCCTCCTGGCCAATGTTTATTAGGGGCTGAGGCAGAAAGGAGTGACTGTTTCTGGGCTGACCCAGACCAGGAGCAGGACTGGGCCTGTGTCTGGGTGGGAGGGGGGGTTGTGACGAGCAGAGTGAATGGCTTCAGGACAAGCCTAGTGCCACCCTCCAGGAGGAAAGGGCGGCAGGGAGGGAGGAAGCAGTCCTAGGTCACCCCCTTTGGAGCCTGAGTGTCTCCTCAGGAATCCACAGCGGCGGACTGGGCCCTGGCTTGAGAGGAAGCCATGTCTCAGTCAGTTTGGCTCTTTCAGAAATGAGTTCCTTTCTGTCCCAAGTCTTTGAATGACTTAGTTGATGTTGCGACCTCTGCAGAACCAGCAGGCTGATGGGGAAGCAGGATCCCAAAGTTAGTGTGCTGGAATGGGTGAGGGTTGGTGGAAAAGGTCAGAGGTGACTGGAACCCACTGGGAAATGGTTACAGGGAGGGGGAGGAGGAGGAGCTGGCTGCACACTACAGGGGCTGCTGGGCCTCTTTACAGGGAGCACTCACACCAGCTCATGTTGTCCACACCGTTAACAAGTGAGTTACAGTGCATCTCCGGTCTCATTTCTAAGAAACTCAAAGAATAACTAGCCCCAGGCCCCACAGTCTCTAATTCTCAGAGCTGGCTCTGACACTCAAGTGGCTTCTTTACCATGTGAATAGGGATTCTCCAACAACTGTGCTACACAGTCACCTGGCGAGAGGTGTTGAAGGCACAGTCCAAGCCCTGCCTCAGTCCAGCTCTGCTGCTCTGGGCTGCACCCGACAATCTGCATTTTCCGAAGCACATATACAGGCGCACGTGTACACACAGCCTGTCACAGGTGGCTGTGACCCGCCCTCCAGAAGACTGCACTGCCCGTGTGTCTCTGCCAAGTGGGGAACTCAGCCTGCCCCCTGGCAAGCATCGGCGTGTTGCTGAAGACTGGCCCAGGCCTGGCGCTGTGCCTGCTGTGTGGCCTGGGCGGCAGCAGGGGAACTTCCGGGCTATGAAGTATGAGTCCTGGTCCCCCCCTGGTGGTGGCCGGCTCTCATTCACAGCAATTCAGGGAGGAAAGACTTCTCTCCCAGGAGGCTTCAGCTTCCCTTAATAGCAATGCATGTGTAGGGGAGGCGGGTCCAACACACCAGCAGACACAATTCAAATGGTAAAGCTCATCCTGACAGCAGGAGGACGCAGGGACTCTCCCCAGGGCAGTATGAGCAAGGGTTTGCACGGGGGTGGGGGGGGGGTAGGGGGGTGGTGGGGTGGGGGTGGGTGCTGGCCGTGGAGGAGACCCTAGTAATAAACCTATTAAGATGCAGGCCCAGGCCACTGAAGAACTTCATCTTACATCTACTTCCCCCAATTCTCTATTCTTGACAAAAAATCACTCTGTGCTCCAAGAACACAGAGTCAGGGCTAGGAAAGCCTTCCTTCCTGTTGAGTGATCAAGGAAAGAAAATCCCCAGCTGACTTGCCCTGACCCAGCGTGCAGACAGAAGACACAGGACTTTGGAGGCTTTCATTCTGGAGTACTGGGGGTCCCTAACGGCACAGAGCCCCTGGGACAAAGTCACACAGGGTTCTTCCTGCAGGCAGGGGAGAAAGAGGCCCATTTCTATGATGAAATGTCCACCAGCACACTCACCATGAGTAAAGAGGAGGGTGGGAGAAGGGGCTTGATGCGAAGAGACTTGGCAAAGGTTACCTTGAGCTTGGGCAGGCGTTTGATGGTCTTCAGTGGCCTCAGCACCCGTAGAACCCGCAGGGACTTGATGGTCTTGATGTCCCGCCCCTTGTTGGTTCTGCAGGGGAAGGCCCCCGGGGATCAGAGGGTGGGGGAGAAATAAAAGCGACATTCACAGGGATGCATGAACAGGGTAAGAAGGGAGAGAGGTGGGCAAGCGGTCAGAATGTGGATCAGAGGGAAGACCCCACTCCCCAGAGTCCACACTCGTGTGCTCATCCCTGTATACACACACATACCCTCAAGCACTCACGGAGGATTGCACAGGCACCCATACCCATACATGAGGTACTTCCTCTCCCTAACAGCCCAGTAAGGCAGCTCAGTGTCACCTGGTGAAATTAAAACAGAAGACAGAGTGACTGAGGAGCACAGCCAGCTGTCTACCTTGGATGCAAATCATGCCTAGTCCAGGGCTTCTTTAGTGGAAGTCTCTCAAAAATATCCACTGAGCTGGCCAGGCATGCATGGTTGAGAGTATGTCCATTAGGAACTTGGCCTGCCCTTTCTTCACTTTTAGGATTGGCAACTCCGCAGAGTTCATTATAATGTTGGGGTGTGGGGGGCACAACATGTGAAGAGAGTGGGGACACAGCCCCATTGCTCTGCTGGGCTGCCTATTCTGGGAAAGCATGCCAGACAGGCATGCTGGGACCTTGGCTCGCACCCCAATTATTTATGTGGTCTCCCCATTTCTGCTGCAGTACCTAGCACAACCTGCAGAGACCCATACACACAGTTGGAGAAGGTCCAAACTGCAGCCCTGCCCACCTTCATCCTTGCCTCACAGCTCTGGCTTCCTATCCACCCTTTTGCAAAAGTCTGCACGTAATAGATACAACATATTTCTCTTTTTTATTTTTATGAGAGAGATGAATAAACCAAGCTGCATTTCCCTCTCTACTTTGCTCATTCTGAGATCTTTGCATTCAATTCAAACTATTGCAGTTTGTACAACAGATGGTGGGAAATGAGACGCAATATAGTGAGTTCACTATACATGAGCCTGGTTCTTCCCACACTGGCCCAGATCAGCACCACGCTAACAGTGAGGAAATGGGACCCAGGACATCAGAACTCCAAGACTTCCCCCCGCTGTCCCCGTTCCTCCTGCCATACTCACGTCCCCAGGCAGGGAGAGATGTCCATCCACCCTTTCCCAAAAGGCCATGTGGGAAGTAATTTAGCATAGTTCAAAGAAGGTTGAGTTTTTCCTGAATTTTAACCCTTTGATCCTATTCATGTTAACAGGGCCAGAACTTCAAGTTAGTTTTATTAATCCTAGATCTACATATAGATCTCTCCCCAAAAACATTGCAATGATAAGGTCTTTTAAAACCAAGGACTGCTATAAATTTACATTTATCAATTCTTTTACTGCATTAGATTTTGATCTCTTGGACATCTATGAAAACATCTCTCTTAGGAAGTCACAAGCCCTTTTTCAATGGGCCAGTTTCCCTTTCCCCTCAATCGCATCATCTTCTTCCAAATCGATCCCAATATATTTTGCTTCAAAGAAAATGAAAGAAAATATTTACCCCAAAGCGTTCCTATGGAGGATCCCAGCAGAAAGCAGTAAAAAGAAAAAACAAGGGGGGGGGGTGAGGTGAGGGGGGGAGAAAAGGGAGACTGTCAGAAAACTTCAGCAAGGAAACAGAATCTTGCAATGACAGGAAACTGGAGATGTCCGGACCCAAGGAACCCTGCCTAGCGCCTTGACACTTACAGACAGACCCACACCCTTTGGGGCAGGGGGGTGAGCACACCATTTGCTCCCCACACACCTCTCCAACCTGCAAAGACCTTTTGTGAGCACCGACGAAGCTGCCTCAAGCCAGCTGGCATACGGGTATTGTCCTTTCTTCCTGGAAGCCTTGTTCATTCAAGTTTTCTGAATGCAGGCTTTTACTCTTACTTCCTTGGAGTCTTCAAACAAGCTGTTTCCAGTGAATTTATAAGAAACTAGAGGCATCATACTGCTGTGGGGCAAAGAAGACCTCTTGGGAAAGGTGTTTCAAATCATAGGAGCATCTTCCTGCTTATGCAGGATTTCATCTAAAGAGGGACACACAACCATTTTAAAAAAGTTGTTCTGACATTTCCCCAAAGGCCAGATGAGCCTCATTAAATGACTTCAAAGCATGGGGGAACACACGTATATTAAGGTCCTGATGTCACATACAAGAACTCTTTCTGATAAGTTAAATGACCAACTTTCCCATTAGCTATCTACTTTGCGTGAAGAAATATCATCCTGGCTGTATTGGTGAGGCTTCACGGCAGTAACACAAAGGGCAAGAACATACATATATTGAGACAGAAATAATGAGAGCTAACTTTCTGAGTATTTACTCTCGGCTAAGCCATTTTATACAACTCTTTCTTTAGACCTTCAGATAACTTTAGAACACAGGCATTACCATACCCATTTTCAAGGCTAAGGCCCAGTGCCAGCAGGGTGAGCTGGAACTAAACTCAAGCATGCATGGTGCTGAGTTGGGCTATCAAGCCTCTACATGGCAGGTTTTAGTTCCTGGCTCTGTCAACTAGCTCACCAAATTCTAGAACCAGGAAAGAATCCCAAAGTCCAAGGTATCACACTTCCAGATTTCAAACTTTACAAGAAATTTGTAAGAAACTAGAGGCATCATTACTACTGCAATAGTAATAGTAATTAAAACAATAGTAATTAAAGCAATAGTAATTAAAACAGCATGGTACTGGAACACAGACACACGGACCAATAGAACCATATAGAAAGCCCAGAAGTAAAGCCACACATTTATAGATACCTGATCTATGACAAAGGAGCAAAGAATATGCAATGGTGCTGGCAAAACTGGTCCACCACATGCAAAAAAATGAAACTAGACCATTACCTCAGACCATGTACAAAAATCAACTCAAAATGGCTAAAAGAACTGAATATGAGACCCGAAACCATAAAATATATAGAAGAAAACATAGGTAAAATGCTACAAGACATACATCTCAGTAACGCCTTAAAAGATGCATCCCTCCAAGCAATAAAAATGAAAGAGAAGATAAACAGCTGGGACTACATCAAATTAAAAAGCTTCCGTATAGCAAAAGAAACATTAAGCAAAACAAAGAGACACCCTACTGATTGGGAAAAAATATTTGCACTCCACACAACTGACAAGGGACTGATCACAAAGATATACAAAGAACTCATAAGACTTAAGAAAAACAAAGTAAACAACCCAGTCAAAAAATAGGCAGAACTTAAAAGACACTTCTCCAAAGAGGACACGCACATGGTCAACAGGCACATGAGAAAATGCTCAACTTCCCTCATAATCAGAGAAATGCAAATTAAAACCACAATGAGATACCACCTTACACTCATAAGAATGGCACATATCAAAAAAACTAACAACAACAAATGTTGGTGAGGATGTGGAGAAAAGGGAACTCTACTACACTGCTGGTGGGAATGCAAGTTAATCCAACCATTATGGAAGGCCGTATGGAGGTTCCGCAGTCTACTAAAATGGAGCTACCATATGACCCAATACCACAACTAGGGATTGACCCAAAGGACACAAAAACACCGATCTGAAAGAATACCTGTACCCCTGTGTTTATTGCAGCACTATTATAAGTAGTAAGACCTGGAAACAACCCAAATGTCCAAAAACAGATGAATGGATTGAGACGATGTGGTACAGATACACAATGGAATACTATTCAGGAATCAAAAAAGATAAACTAGAGACATTTGTAGAAACATGGATGGAACTAGAAGCAATTGTGCTCAGTGAAATAAGTCAAAAGGCAAGAGAAAAATATCAGATGGTTTCACTTTTAGGAGGAATATAAAGGAACAAAAAAAGGGGGGCTCAAGGAAAAGAACAATAACAATAAAAAAAACCCACAACAAGAACAAAAAGACAAAGACAAATCAAAGGTACCTTGAGGGGGTGGGGGGAGGGACTGGGATGAAGGCAGAAAGAGCACAAGGGACTGAGGTGACAGTGCACTGGTGAAATGGTGGTGGGAATTCCACAGGGACTACAACTGATATCAAATATATATAAATAAATTAATTTAATAAAAAATGAATCCCAAAGTCCACTTAATTGCAAAACAAGCAAACAAAAAACTGAGGCCACAGGGATGTTCTAGGATGAGATCAGTCAGCGAATGAACCACAGATGAACCTGCTGCCCTGAAGAAGTTGACAATCTGACTTCAGTGCTTAGCTGTTGCTTGTGAATGTTAACTCTTGGCCCTTTCATTTCTTTAATGCACTGAAACCCCATGTTATACCACCATATGCTATACGCAAAGACTTCTAATGACCAATTTACTTAGGAAATGATCCCATACTCAAAATAATATTCATTTCCACTGTAAGGGCTAAGTGATTGGAGAATGAAACCCAAAGCCTTTTAAGTCTTAAATCCCTAGTGTGATTATCTCCAGATGTTCAGAGAACACACAGAATTATCTCCCCTGGAATTCTAACAGTGTCTTCTCACACGTGAGAGTTGGTAGGTCAGCCAAACATACCTTCATCCCAATGAAACAGCATTGATGTACTCCTTACCGATGCTGGGTATTCTTCTAGGTGCCTAATACACCACTGTGAACAAATGAGGTCCCTAGCCTCTCAGTTATTACCTTGTCTAGTAGGAAGACAGGTCTCAAGTAAACAAACAAGGAGGTATCTGTGGCTTGTAAATGAAAGTAGTATGCCATGCTAAGTGTCACAGGAAAAATGGAATCATTTGTTTGAAAACTTTATCAAAACAACAACACAGATCACCCTCCACTCGCCGGGCGACATTCACCCAGAAGAAAAGCTAAGGGAGAATCTTGCATATCCCTCAAATGAGAGGGATGAGGGTCTGCCATGAGAACAAGGTCTAAGATCACACGCTCCCGCCTTCCACGTGCTGCTAGCCCAGGTCCTTAACTCCGAGACCTTCACCTCCAATAACACTTGAGTGGGTTCTCGGGGTTCATCCCATTGACGCTCATCTCATATCTCTGTTCAACTGTTCTAGTTAAATCATGATGCAAAAGGCAAAAGAGGTGAGCTTTGCTGTTTAAAGGGAAGATTCAGAATTTCTTGTTCTTCACATATCTACAGAAGGGGCAGGATTCGTAGTTAGTTTTGTCCCAGAATCCTAGTAAAAGATCACGCTACAGAACAAAGGGATCTCTGACCTCTGTGTGTGTTGGGGGGAGGAGGGGTGTCTGTGTGTTGTCCCATTTTGGAAAATGGGGTTTCTTGATGGTACACTCTGATCTTAACCGACTGAGGCTGCCAAAGTACAGGGTGGGAGGCTGATCGTCCCATTCTGCCTCTCACAAATCTGAGCCAGAAATAGCAATCAGACAGAGACCAAAAGTGAAATAGAGATTAGTCACTGTTCTGCACATCTTTCAAACAGATCTCTTACTGCAGAGGAGTCCCTGAAAACTACGATGTTGAGTAGATGGAGAAGAACACGCTCATAGTCTGTTTTAACATTATGTTGAGCGCTGATTTGAGAACTGCCATTTGAAATGAAGGGAATACTGGACCACAAAGCTAGAGTCAGGAGAGGCCTCAACATTTAGGTCCCATTAATTTAATGTATCATGCTTTACACATGGGCTGGGCCAAACTTCCTCCCTCGAATCCATGCACAAGAGTTATTTAAGTCGTTGTCAAATTTGAGGCAATAGTTATCAAACTATAGAGAACAAACTCTTCATTAAGTTACCTTCCTTTAGAAATAATTCATGTGCTTTTTACAAGTCATTTAAGTATAATCATTTGGTAACACTTTGCTAGTCTTTGCTGTTAAATGTATAATCAGAATTTTTTTTACACTGCCTAGCTAATTAGTGAATTTTTTATCAGGTTTAAAAATTGACTCTAATGCTAAAATCTAAGGAAAATTTCACATGCTCGAGTACACTAGTCCCATTTTAATGGGGAATCAATTGGGCAACCCATTTTCCCATTTATTTCTTACTTATTTGGAAAGTTCCTGGCTACTCTCCAGGAAAAAGAGCCACATTTCTCTTGTATCTCATCAGTAAAAGATGAGAATTTTCCAGCTCAATTGTCAAGCTTCTTTTCAGATCTTTCTTATGCAATCACTCATCATCCACTGCAATCTTGTTCTTCAGCTTCCAAGTCCCTTTTTCTCAAGACACGCTCCCAAATTGATCTCTGCCTGGAATGGACTCTCCCCCCCATGGTGGACAGAGCAGGGACATCAGGTTCTGAAGACTTCTTCCTCTTGAAATGGAAAGGTCTTCTGTCATCCCATGGGCCCAGGAGGGAACAGAACAGAGATCTGCAGGAGTCCCTTGCACCAGGGGAATGGACACACTGGCTAGAGGGCAATGGGCTGTGTCATGTCCTTTGCTAAAGGGCCTGGACTACGACTTGGTAGATCACAACAACTGTCACTTACTATGTACTTACTAAGCATTGGCACGATCCCGGACACTAAATGTATTTTACCATACTTGATTCCCACAAGACCAAATTAGAATTATTTTTAACTTTTACTCACAGGTGAGCAGGTGTAGGGTCATAGAGTTGAGAGTTAATGACTAACAGGGCTGAAATTCAGGCCTGTGTTTGCTGACTCTGCGCTCCATGCTCTTCCTTCTGATGTGACTCCATCTTTTCAGATGGAACCACTGGAGTGTTTCAAGCAACGAAGGAAACAGCAAACTAATCCAGTATTTCTAAGCTCAAACACTGAGCAATCTCTCTTAGAGCCCTTAGCCAGTCTAGGCTCTTTGAGGGCTCATGGGAAAAAATTGGTCCAGATGAACATCAGGACTGACAAGGTCACGGAGGCCCTTCTCTACCTGTTCATAGGCCTGGTTGCCTCCAGGGGGAGACAGGAAGCCCTGTAGACTGAGAGGGATCTAGACCATGCCACCACTTTCAAAGGGGTCAATGAAGCGAACTATAACACTGGAGGTAGAATGCAACTTAATGTAATGGAGCAAACACTGAACTTGAAGTAAGAAATTTCGGTTGCTTAACAACAACTGACTTGTAACTGGCTACTCAAACGAGTCAAATCTCAATCAATCCATTTTCAACCGCAAAACAGGACTGTGTGATGCATGAAATAAAGAGATAAACTAGAGAAATCAGAAGTACTTTAAAAATTCTCAAGACCCATGTAAAAAGGGGAGGAAGTTTTTCCTTTGCATTGAAAAGGGAAATTTGCATAGCTTGTCTCTAAAGAGAGAATTCTCTGGAACTTGGTAAGGCTAGTTCATTTGTTTGTGTGGAGAACTGAGTTCCTCACTTTGACTCTGCCACTGCTCAGCTGCTGCCACCTGGGGGTTATTTCTTCCTGACTCATACTCCAGCATCTCTTTGGGTCACTTATGATCCACCATCTTTCTTTGCCTTGAACAATTAGAGCCCTAGCTCTATGCTAAGTGGTAAGTAATTAATCCCTTCCTTCCTGCACACGGACCTTCACAAGCTCCCATTACACCATCATCATAACCTTAGCAAATTTTCTCCTTGACAACACATAGCACCATAATGATGGTATTTTTATCCAGGCACTGGAAAGCAGGAGAGAGCAAAGCATCGATCCATCTCCAAGCAGTTTTGTTATTCAGTCTGGTGAACAAGTGACCTGATTTGTCTTGTTTCTTAGTTGTCGTCTTCCAAACATATCCCCAAACTCCTCATCTGCTGGATCATTCTAAGACGGCCTTGGTGTCGGCTGAAGTCCAGCCAACAGACTCCCCCAGCTGCAGTCTAATCTGTAACGCCACGCTCCGCCACCATGAGTGTAGATGAAGCAGCTGGCAGGCACATCACACAACCTGAGCTGATACTTCCTGAGTCCCATCATGGAGTCATCTGCCCCGAGTGACTACGAAACCTACTTTTAAATCTGGAGGCCACTGTGAAGGGTTTTTCTCCTCACTCTGCAGAACTAGGCTCTCCTGCAACTGTGAAGGTTCACCTCCTAAACTGGGTAATTGCATCTGGGCCTGGCGAACAGATCTATGGGTTGGCATGCATATGGAGCCATGTTCTCTAGCTGGATCATTTCACTTCGCATGGTTCTGTGGAGATACCTTTCACACATAGGACCACCACCCAAGTGTGCACTTGTGATAAAGAGACACTTGCGGACTTACCTCCATTGCACCCTATGGCTAAGGTCTCCAAGTGCACCCTCTACAAAGGGCTCCCCAAAAGCATCATATGCAACAGGCAGTGTATTTTCCAGTGCTCACTGAAAGACATACATGCTGGCACTTAGTGCCAAGAGCAGGCAGACTGGAAACATCTTTCTTTCTTTCATATACTCTCTCCATGTGGCTCCCACATTGTCCCTCTTTTTCCCTCCCAAATTCCATTTGCAAGGCAGGTAGGGGATAGTACTGCAGTGGGTACCCCAAGAGCCCATGGCCATTAATCATCTTTAGGGTCTCTGGCTAGACACAGAATCAAGGTGACTTTAAAGCTGGAGTCACGAGGAATAACATCCTTCTATCTGCTCACTGCTGGAAATTTCCAACCCAGGTCAGCCAACATCCTAAGCCCACACTTAATGGGTTACCTGATGGCTACATTTAATTTTAATCCTCCTTTCTCTGCCACAGACTGTGGAACAGGATGACTTGTCCAGCTCACAGTAAATGGGCCTTCTTTTCATGTGGCAAGACTTTGTCCACTCTTTCTCCCCATCATAAGATTGATGTGCAGTCAGTCTGCTTTGGGAGATTCCTTTCTGTTCTAGAAGAACAGGGGCTGTCAACAAAGAAGCCCCAAAGCAAAGCCTGAATTCTGAAGGGACTGCCTCAGATACCAGCAGGCAGTAAAGAACAGGAGAGGCATCAGCCAGGTCTAAGGGGATGTATGTGTTCTGCTTTTGCAAGGTTCTGCAAGTGCAGGCACGAGCTAGCACGAGGCTCTGAAGTCCTGCTCCATTCTCACTTGTGCACACTCATACCTGCACAAACCCAAGCGCTAAACCAGAGCCACATGACCTTAGGGCCCTTCCAAATCTAGCATCATCTGTGCCTGTGAATGTCGCTGACTGAATATCGAACCATCTCCACCCCTGCAGCTGGTTGTGGATGCATTCAAAACACTGCGTCCATCTCTGAGACGTGGGCAATGTCAAGTGTCAGGAAAGTGACACGCTTTCAATAAAAAGAACGTAATTAAAGCTAATGTGGGAATTCCAGTTCCTTCTGGCATCAAGAGGCAGACTGACTCATGTTTCTCCTTCTGAATAAAGGGCTGAATAATGAAAGGCCAAGCGCGTCTGTGATCCAGATCCCCCACGTGCCAGGGAGTCCCGACCTTACCTCCTGCCATGCTACTATAGCAGACAGCCGGGGGGAGGCTTCAGCAGCAGCTGCAGAGAGCCCACAATACACTGGCTGAGGTGCAGGCCCCAGTGGGGGAGGAGGTGAGAACAGAAGAGCCAATTATTTTTCTTTGAAAACTGTTTGTGTTGACGAGCCATTAGAAGGGGTAAAGTTACTGTTTCGAGCGCAGCCCAGAACAGCTCACTGGCGACATGACTTGAGGCCGTCCAGTGACACGCAGCAGAGCAGCAGGAATGCAGAGGTGAGGGGCCTGGAGAGCAGGGCACACGCGTGTGCACACGGATGCTCATGCCTCTCCTCGCATGCACTTCCTGAGCTGCAGCCCCTCCCACCTGTCCACCTTCATCCCTTCACTGCACCACGCAGATGAGAATCCTTAGAGTCAGTCACCATACAGCATCCTCCCTATAAGGTGCCAAAACTCGTAAACTGTAGTCGTGTGACTCCCTGTGACACAGTTGGCTCCAGGCACCCCCTTCCACAGGTAAGGTGCTTGGAATGCAGAGACACAGGAATGCCGAAGCTGCAGTCACCTCTGCTTTTTTTTTTTTTTTTTACCCAGGAAACCAGGAAGCAGGAATGATGGCACCCGAGTGTGAAGAAATTAGGAAAAGCAGCCCTGGTCCTCCCATGGAAATAATTATTAGAAGAATTCCTCCTTTCCACAATGAAAAAGATAAGGAAAAGATTTCAGAGATCCAGTCACTCGATAGGTTTTTCTAGAAACCTCCAAGAGGAAAGAGACAGCTTGAGCCATTCTTAGTTGGCAAATGCTTTGTGTCTCCACAGGACCCTGAAAGCAGGGTGTGGCAAGGGCAGGCCAAGAGGGGAGGCCAGACCCAACCTCTGCCCTCCTCCCCACACAGGCATCGGGTTTAGGAGACTTGAGTGTTCGTATAAATGCTCCATAATGCACACTCAGTGTGCATTACAACAAGGTCCATTATATATATTATATATAGAATCCTGTGAACCAGAGGATCCTTGGGGTTCCCTACACTGTACCTGATCTGAGGACCGAGAGAGACTTCAGCTTTGTGGATGTTTCAGAGAAAGAGCAAGGCAGATGTCAGTCCTCCAGCGTGTCGCCACTGCCCTACATCTGAGGAGGACTGTGGGAATGAGGCAGGCACACAGAGGCATCCTCGGAAATGCCCCTCCTCCTGATGGCACCCAGACACCAACCTGGTACCAGACACAGGATGGGGGAGCATATGGGGGTGAGACAGACAGACAGACAACCAAGTCACAGGAACCAGCCTGTGTTTATCTCTATTTGCACACATTATGGATCAATACACACTTTGATCCAAAATCCGGAGTTATGGGGCCTCCCTGGAGGCGCGATGGATTAAGCAACACACTATGAAGTAAAAGGCAGCCACCGCAGCACGAGTTCAATCCCTGCCTCTGGCCAGAGAGGAGAGCCACATGGTGCAGCAGACCTCTCTTGTCTTGCCCACGGCTCCCCTCAGCAGTGTACTTCAGTCAGTCTGCCTATTCTGCTCCCTGCTTTGTCTCTGGTGAATCCTCTCACCCCCACACCTCTGGCCTGTACCCCAGTTCTTGTATGCATAAGTAACTCTTTAAAAAAAACAAACAAACCTGGAGTCACGATGTCATGGGAGAAAAGAATAGAAGTTGTCACTAAGATGGCCTGTGCTGGCCTAGCCCTGTGCTAAGCTCTTGACACATGACTTCTGTCTCCTTTCCAAGACGAGCAACTGAGGTTAAATGGGTTAATATCTTGCTACGTTGCTTTAGGACAGGATACTGGAAGACTGAGATTTGGATCAAAGCCCACCTGGCTATAGCCCACACCCTCCCTGCCGTGCTGTGCTGCACCCCAGTGTTCTCCTTGTCCTTTATTTCTTCAAAGAGAGACAAATTATTTGACTGAGATAAAAATAAAAGAACAATATAGGTCCAACTAAATCGAGAAAAGAGGACCAGATCCTTTAAAACACCTGAGTGATATTTCTCTCTAACAGCCAAGGTGGGCCTACTTAGGAGGCACATTTCAGTGCTGCTTCATGAGAAGGGGGAGAGGCACAAGAGACCCTCTTAACAAAGTCACAGCTGTATTTCATTTCTCCTGCAGTGAGACTCCACATAGGGCTAAGGTCAGGGAAGATAGCATGCTTTTGAGATGTCCTTGGGAACAGCTCAGCCATGTCTCAGAAGAGACTGTCTCTTTATGGGGGGATAGGTGAGTCCATGTGACGCAATGGGGATAAAACACTGTGCACCTGGGGATGAGGGGTGCTCAGCTGTCCTGAGAAGCCCAGTTCAGGGTCACAGCCACACTCAACCTGGCTCCTCTTAGGGGTCCCCATGAGTGGGCAGCCATAGCCACAGCTCACTGCCTGTTCTGGGAGATGCTCAACTCTTAGCCCAGTTGGGGACCCATTAGATCTCCTACGGACAGCGTGCTCCCCAGCCTGTTCACTTGAAGGACATTTGTTGTTAATGATTACCCCCATCTTTTCTCTGCCAAAAGAAGGGCTTGGAAGGCTTGGTTCCCAATGCACTCAGAGTCTGGAGGGAGTTTTCCATGCTGTCTGGGAGGGGCGCTGCCGGGGCAGTGGCAGGGCAGACACAGCAGGGGAGGCTGTGTACACATCTTACCTGCACACCAGCTTAGGAAAAAGACTGACCACACGCCCACCTCCTCGAAGGATTAGGAGAGCCCATTCCTTGGCTGGATTCAGCATGAAAAGTCAGAATGTGTGTGAAAACCTTCTACAGCTGGATCACTACTCAAAAATACCCCTTAAGTATAAAGAACCTGGTTTATTATCACCTTAATGGGTGAAAGCTATTTTTCTAAGTCTGTTATCCAGGAAGTTTGGGAGCATTTTTTCCTTCTGGAATAAAACATTATCAGTAAGTTCTTCCCTGGAAGAACTCTGAGGGAGCCTGCTCTGGGCAGAGAACGCCCAGGCCCCAATTCTGTGAGCCTCAACTCTGCATCTTCCTTCTGAGATGCCTGTTGTTGACAGAATCAAGAAATGAAAGCGCCCTGGCACCAGTCGCCCTGGGCACCCGCTGGAGACCACACAGGTACTGCCTTCTCAGGCAAACACCTACCCACACGTACTCATGTATGAGAAAGGAGCTCCAGGGCCTCTGACTTCTCCCGGGCTACCACTCCTGCTTCTCCTGCCCTCTTCTGACCATTTAGAACATGTGGTCTGACGCTGCAAGGCTCCTGGCAGAGATTTTCAGGCCAAATTTTTAGCTCCACTCTGAGTGAATTATCTTTTGGGCTGGCCCTGGAGTAGGCCTCACATCAGCCAAGAGTCCAGGAAGAAGGGAGGGAATAAAACTGAATATGAAGAGAGTTACTTACGCCAAAGCGAAGGCCACCAAGGCACCAACCACCACCACGAAGTCCAGGATGTTCCACAGATCTCGGAAGTAGGACCCATCCTGCAGGATCAAGCCCTGGTCTATCATCTGCGGGACAGGGATGTGAACAGCCATGAATGAGCCAGGAGGTAGCAGCAGGCCACACCCTGAGCTCCAGGGTTCCTAAGGTGACACCTCCACAGCCAGCGGCACCTCCAGAACCAGCCCTGCCAGGATGTGGAGAACGAGAGGACACAGGTCCCATGGGCTCGCTCCACAAATCTGTGAGACCCCTTCTCATAGCACCAGGGTGCAACTAGATTCCCTGGCGGTCACAGAACCCTGCCAGCTGCCAGTAACGGCTCAGAGCTCCAGGCATGGCCTCAAAACCCCAGATGAGGGAGAATTAGGGTGGTGGGGAACAGACTGGGGGATAGATGGGAGCGAATGGTGTCCAAGAAGACTCATTCCCCTAACCTTGACGTGTACCAGGGGGCTCAAACCAGGGAGCACACGAAGGAGGCAAGTCCCCAAGCCTGACCGCACTCCCTTTGAGCCCAGCTCCTCCCTGGGCCATCTCCACAGCCCACGCCACTCTATAGAGACTTCAGAGGATCCCCAGACCTGAGGTGGTCAGCGAGGTGGTCACTGGTCAGCCCGTGATAGTGCGGGGGAAGGGCTCTGTAGGAGAGGAGTGGGTGACCCATCCGTACTGGAGCCCGGGTCCTCTCTAGGGACTTTTACCTTTATAACCATCTCAAAGGTGAACACGCCAGTGAAGACATAGTCAAAATACCTCAGGACCTGTAAGACACATGTAGTGGAGGAGGAGAGGGTCACTGAGGACCTTCAGGCCACACACACTTCCACTGTCACAAACACACACAGAACTGCAGGCTCACCTAACCCTAGCATTTCTGCCTCAGGATGAATTGTAATAGCCGGCTGGACGCAACAGAACAGAAAACAACCTTGGGTCCTACTGGAGCCAAGGACCTGGTGGTCAGTTTCTGGCCTTTCTCTTCCCTCAAACAGAACTCAACATCTCAGGCCTCAGTTATAGGCCTTACCACTCCCCTGAACAGTTCTGGCTGAGGACCTGGAATCTGGCTCAGTTTTTACCCTCCTCTGCCTCCCTCCTATTTCTGTACAGTCTTGGGACCTCTAGGAGGTGTCTCAACTCTCCAAGTATATCCACGTCACCATCAGCTGACATTAGTCCCACACCCATGACATAGGCAGCTGTGGCCCTGGGCAACTCTGTCTAAGGCCCATTGCTGAGCCATGAAGCTCAGTGTCAGGGAGAGGCTTGGGCAAAGGGCTTGGTCTTAAAAATGTTCACCCTTCTCCCTGAGAACCAGAATGGGTGACTTCTCAGTCCTTTCTCATTCCCCAGGAACCTTCCTCGGATCACCTCAAATGCTAGAACAGACACCCACTTTGTTGCGCTCTGAGTTGGTCAGGACTGGGTCCTCAGCCGCCAAGGCGATGCTGCTGGCTGCGATGACCAGGAGAATGCACATCTCAAAGTAGCGCAGGTTGACGATGTAGTGGCAGGCCCTGCGGATCCTACGGGGAGACAGTCTGCTGAGCCGGCTGAGTCTGCTGAGCTGCCCGCTCCTGCCCTCCCCTCCCCCACCTCCACGTGCACCAGACTCCTCCAGACAGACAGGCCCTCACAAGGAGGAGCCTGGGGAGAGCAATTTAATTTCTCAGGCACAACCCTTGATTTAAAGCCCCAGTGGGGGGAGGTAATCAGATTGGTTAGAGCTGCAGTACATAAGCCAAGATCTATTATCTGCAAGCACGTTGGACCAGGGGCAGCAGTCAGCACCAGGCCACACACACTCAGGGGTGCTACCTGGTCCCCCCACACCTCCCTCCAACCGTGCCTCAAGGTCCACTCCCCACTGTATGGAAACTGGGACATAGCAATGATAAGAACCAATAAAAACAGGCCTGGGTTGAACATCGCCGAATACAGCAGCAACGGGTTTGCATAAGCCCTGAGCAATCTAGTAAAGCGACGATACCCACAGGCTGCAGTCTGGCCTCGGTGGCCTGAACCCTTCACCCAGGGGCCCCCTTTCTGGACCCTGCCTGAACAATGGCCGTGCAGCCTAGGAAAGCCTCATCTCTGGAGCCTCCGAGGCTGGGCTGCGTGTGCACTGGGCTCACTTCTGGGGCAGAGGCAGCTTTTCTTTCAAAATATCACCCTTCTTGAATCTAACCTTTCAGACACTTCTCAGTCACTCCCAGCTCATATCCTGACCTCTGCTCTAGAGTCCTGTTTCAACCTCATTATCTTGCACAGTGGGACAAATACTCTTAAACTCTGATCGTTCTGGGCTCCATGCTCTCTGTCCACCTCTAGAATCTTCAGGGACATGTCCTCAAGTGGACTTCTTTCTTGCCCACCCACCCATGTCACCCATGTCATCCAATAACAGGTGAAAGATTCTATTCTGGTGCTTTCCTGTGCTGAACAGCTCCTTAGACCATGGCACAGAGTTCAGAGGAAGCTTAAGTCCATGACCCATCTCACCTGCTAGCACCTGGTGCTTCACATGTCTGGCCTCCCCCCACCAGAAGAACCAGGAAGCCGACCGGACCCTCACATCAGCCTGTCCTATGCTGGGACCCTGGCTGTGTGCTCAGCACCTAAGGTGGCCGAGGGGAGCTGTCTTACGGGTTGGTAGTGCTGAAGATGAACATAGAGCTGTGCGGCACCATGGCTTTGCCTGTCTCCCGCTTCTCCTTCTTCTTCTTCTGCTCCACCTCCTCCTCGTCCTCTTTGATGTCTGCCTCCTTTAAAGGGCTGGCCTCTCCATCGGTCTTGTTGCTAACTGCAAGAGGGACATTTTGACACCATCACAAACCTCACAACATGTGTCCTTTCCCCACTGGGGATGGGAAGGGTGACGGGAATGGGCCTGCAGGGTCCTGAGAACATCAGATGTTTGTTAGATGACGCCAAGTTAAGCCCTTACCCCCCTCACCTGGAGTTCATGCGGGACAGTCTGTGTTTGTTGTTTTAAGCACATAAATAAGAGTAGCCATGTTTTCCCAGGTAACAGGTAATGGTTGTTTCTGTTGTAAAGTTTATCAAATTTAGATTTTATATCTAAAGTCTGGATTCTTTTTTTTTATATATCTTTATGTATTGAACTTCCACATCAATGCGCCTGAGAGGCAGGCCAGCGTTATTATGTAGTTATATATGTGTATATATGTAAGTTATACATATACATATCTAGGTAATACTATATATAAATGGGGTTCAGGGAAGGCAGGTACACTTCCTAAGGTCATCCAGCTCCCATGGGCTCCCAATTCAAGATCCTACACTCTTTCAATAAAACCACATAGTAGAAGAGTCTTTAAAGAAACTGTTACTCTGTTTTTGATTTCCTTTCTGCCTGTGTTTTACCTAGCCAGGATTAATGAGTATGCAATATTCATGGAATGTGAATCTGGGACTGGGAGGTGAAGGAGGAGGCTGAGTGGGGTTCTCAGGGGGTTTCTCCATTTCCACACCCAAGCTGAGGCTTGCAGAGTGCAGTAGGGGGCCCAGTCAATCCTACCAACTGCTGCCAGTACACAACTACCCTGGACCCTGAGTAGACCTCTGAGGTTCTGCTCCTTCCAGGTCTTTCCAAAAGGTAAGTCATATCAGTAACCTAAAGCCCTCTTCACTATGACCAGGGTCACAGGCTGGCCCCAGAGAGGACAGAAGGACCAAGCTCTCTTACTCCTCCTCTTCATGAAAGAGCATCCAAAATACTTCTTACAGGAATATAAAATTAAACAGACACCACCAAAAGAGGTTGTGAGCCTGAGATCCTGAGACACGCCCAAGTCACCCCCAGCAGCACCAGACATGAGAAATGTCACTGTTTAGTGTAGCGTTGGCAGTTGGATGTAGAGAAGCGAATGGGGTGGAGATGGGGCAGTGGAAGACACACACACATGGAGAAAAGACTGCCCTATGAGAGAGAGATGGAAAAAGCCAAGGAGGGGGCCAGCGAGGGCATGATCCTGTGGTCAGAACACGGTGGCCTTGGGGCGGCAGGATTAATGCTGGGAAGGGGCGTGGGGTCAGGCAGGGGTGGGGTTTAGGTTTGGAGTGAAGGTTGCAGGGGTGAATTAGTGTGAGATGACTTGTGGGGTCAAGAGGAGATGGGGGTGAGGTGTGACCAGGTGTGGGTTAGTATGGGATGGGGAATGGGGTCTAGGTTTGGGGTAGGGGCTGTGAGAGTGGATTAGCATGATATGAGTTGTGGGGCTGAGTGGGGTCAGGTTGGGTTAAGTGCTTTCTCGCTGTGTTTTCCTTTAAGGTCTGGTAGACTGTCACATTGCCTGAGGGAACCATGAGAGAGAGTATGACTAATAGCTCCAAGAAGGGAAGAAACAGAAGAGAGTAATGGGTTCATAAAATGTTAGCACAGCGAAAGACCCAGAAACCACCTAGTTCAAAGCTGTCACATTACAGAGGACCCACTGAGGTCTCAAGAGAAGCAGAGTTCACGGAGGCCACGCTGAACAGAGGCAGAGCCGGGAAGGCCCTGCGCATCCCCCTCCATCTGGGGTTCCCTGAGGTGGCAGAGCACCTGGGAGGTCCCAGGATACCCCATAACATAGTCAGATGTTATATGTCAAACACAGTCATAAGTCAAACAGCCGAAGAGAGAACTGGGTCCAAATCACAGTCATCTTGCTGAAGACTTAAGAGCAGTGCTAAGAGCAAAGGCATAAGGAAGTGTTCTGGGACAAACTTAATAGTGAGAAAAGTGAGAACCTGACTTATTTTCCCTGCTCGCTTGTAAACTGCCACTACTTTTACTTGTGGAATGAGTGTGTGCTGCTGGGGCCTTTGCAGCTTTACTGGGATGGGTCCAGAGCCCACGACTCCCCCGTCAGGGGTGGCCTGTGCAGGTCAGGGGAGGGAAGCAGGGATTGCGTTCTCACTGTGCACCACAGTAGAATCCACCAAGGGGCCCACATCGGGGATGGCGACAGTGACGCTGGTGCTCTCCGTGGTGGCCTTGTCCGTGTTGGCTGTGACACAGGAGAGGTCGGGCTCGCTCTGGCTGATGACTCGGCCCATGTCCAGCTGGACATCTCCTAGCAGGGCTTGCTCGCTGCTGCCCTCTGGCTCTGGCTCTGTCAGTGCTGCCTCCTTCCCCACTTCCAGCTCTGGCTGGGGCAGGACAAGGGGTGTGTCGGCCTCATCAAGGGCTCCGGCCAGCCCGGAGCCTCTGGACACCATCAGACTGTTGGTCCTGTGGCGAGAGAAGAAACAGCTAGTGATCAGATCTTAAGAAGCCATTGGCAAGAGGGAAAGGAGACGGGAGCATTGGAGCACTGCTGCCCCGCCTCTCCGACCAGGCAGAGGAGCCAAGCCCCGAGGGCAGTGTCCACTGTCTTATTCCCATCTGTCTGTCCACGGTCCACTCCCAATAGAAGACACCCCAGAACAGACCTTGGTTTTCAGGGGCCAATTGCCTTTGTTTACCTTATGTGGAGTCACTTCCATTTCACAAAAGGGGAAACTGAGGCTTGGAAAGGCGAGAGCCAGATGCCTCCTGCTGATTTACCTTCTTAAGTCTTGAGTTCTCTCTTCTTCCTGGATCGTGGGTTCCTTGCTGCCGTGGCTGCTCCTGGACTCAAGCTCTTTCTCCCCCTCGGTGGGCACGCCTTCGTCCAGACTCCGCTCTTGGCTGGCTGACCGGCTCCGGGAGGACGAGGCAGGCTCCTTGCCTTCCAGGCGGACACGGCGGTGCCGGCTGCGCCGCTGGCTCTGCCTGTGCCTGGCCTTGTCCTCGAAGGTCACCACAGTCTCCCCTCCTCCAGCCTCCTGCTGGGCGGGGTCACAGTTCCCATGACAGGGCCTGGCCAGCCACGGAGGCTCCCGTTTGCCCAGGGACAGGGGGCTTCGCTGGTTGTCCAGGGCACTTGACAGGTCCCCTCCATCCCCTTTGAGGGACCCCCCGCGGCTGATGCGTTCCTCCTCGCACTTCTCCAGGCCCAGGCCCAGGGTAAGGCCTTCAATGGGCCGGGGTCTCCGGTAAAGGCTGGGGTGGGCATTGAGTGGGTTCAGAGGGCTCAGTGGGTTGAGAGGGTTAAGGGGGTTCATGGGTGGGGCCTCCTCTTTGTTGAGGGCCTCCTGGCTGGACATCTGCATGTGTCTTCTCAGCTGGCTGGTACGCTGCTCCCACACCGACATGTGGTGCCGGCGCCTGCGCTCCCTCCTGGCGAAGGGGAAAGGGCCAGTCAGAATCGGGTGGCTGGAGGCCAGGGAGGGCTGCCATTTGGGCGCAGGCCAGCCCTCACGGCCATGGGCAAAGGGCAAGACGTGAAGGGGAATGAACAGGTGAGCCCAGCCCAGGACCTGCAGACAAGAAGCACAGAAGACGCAAGGGAGCGAGTGGGCGTGTGTGGCTGAGTGGCTGGACCAGGGCCTCCCAGTCCGTGGGGTCTCTCATGCTCACCCCTGTCTGCAGCAGTAGAGGGCTGGGCTGGGGCGAGACCAGCCCCGGGGCCTGCAGAGAGTAGAAGACCTGCCCAGTCGGCCTCCCTGCTCCCTTGGCTCTATCTCAGCCCTCAGTGCCCACCGGTGGCCTGAAAACCAAGCCAGAGAACTTTCTTCTCCTTATTCTCTCTCTCCTCCCCCTTTCGGATTACAGCCTAGGAGAGCAAGGGCTGGGGAGTACAATGGTTGGATACCGCCAGCTGGTGATGACAATGGTGAACCATGTTAGGAAAAGGCTTGGCCTCACCCTCAAACTATGAGCACTGGGTGTCTGCCACGACAGCTAATAATAACCAGAGGATGGTGTGTGCAGAGCGCACCAGCAGCTCAGGCTCAAAACTGTTCAGGGGGCTGGAAGAGCCTTCGTGTGGCAGCAGAACACACAAACATGACACACACAGGAGCACGCCCGGAGCAGACTCGCACGGGAAGGGTAGTCACCTGCTCCTTCGCTCACACGTGCCTGCGGACACACACCTGCAGCGGTTCAGGGGACACTCACATGCCCGCACGCAACCTCACGGGAGCCCACACATAGCTGCACACCGCTGCCTGCACAAAGGCGCGCTCACCAGCACAGACGCCCACGGGACAGCACCCACTCGAGTGCAGGCCACACAGCAGCGGGACGGCACATGGGGTCACGTACCTTAGACACACACTGAGAGCAGCACGTGCTGAAAGGCGCAAGGGGCGTGTCCACAAACCATGTGCACAGGACGCACGTACGTGCACGCGCGCACACACACACACACACATTGGCCCCACGCACGCCGACAGCACACCCAGCACCACACCGTCCGCAGCAAGGACAAAGACACCGTGTCCCCACACCCACACATGACCGCGCACACATACAGGTGGCTGCTGCGCGGCTCCCACATCGACATGTGGTGTCTTCTCCTTCTGTCTCTTCTGGGAAAGAAAAACGAACAGGTTCAGTGCATCCCGACCTCTTCTGGAACCGCAAGCCCCACAGCTACCTGCGAAGTCAGGGAGAGGTGCAGGGCCCCCCAGGTGCCCACGTGCCCTCTGTTGACTCCTGACCTTCGGTTCTCCAAGGCAGTGGCTTTTGATTCTCTGCTTTGTGGAAATACAGGGGTCTAGTGTTTGGAGGCGCCGGGACAGACTCAGAGGACAGACCATGTCACATGGGCACCCTGAGGACTTGGCTGAAGAGCTGTGTTTCCCCAGCTGCTTCTAGCATAGTCACATGGTGTGTTACTCCAATCGGCAGAGAACACAAGGTTGGTGTACACACCACCAAGGTCACGAGAGAGTGGCAGGGTCAAAGGCAGGACCACCACGTCCTGCAGAGAATGAATGGCGCCCTGTGCTTATGCAGCATGGTGGCCCTGGCCAGAGGCTCAGCTGTGTAGAAACACAGTATTCACCTTCTTGGTCCTGTGCAAGGAAAAAACTCTTGTCTACACACGCCGTGTCATTTCAGAGGAAAAGCCAGTGGAAGGGCGGAGCAGCAGGGTAGGCATCCCCTACAAAGGTGGGCAGGATGGGGCCTCCCTGGTGGCGCAGTGGGTTAAGCAACGCACTATGAAGCAAACCACAGCCACTGCAGCACGAGTTCGATCCCTGCTGCTGGCCAGGGAGGGGACCCACATGGCACAGCAGACCTCTCCTGCTGTGCCCGCTGCTCCCCTCAGCAGTGTACTTCCGTTGATCTGTCTGTTCTGCTCCCCGCTCTGTCTGTGGTGAATCCTCTCACCACCCCCTCCACACCTCTGGCCTGTACCCCAGTGCTTGTATGCATAAATAAATAAATCTTAAAAAAAAACAAAGGCGGGGAGGATGCTGGGAGTAACAAGGCTGGGAATGCAGGGTCAGCCTGCTCCAGTTCCAGACTAACGGGGCCTCATCCCTTGGGCCTGGCCTGGCTATGAAAGAGTTGCGGATGCTGTTTTCACCCCTGATACAACTGACACCCACCAGCTGAGAATACACCAGGCAAACAAGCTCTGCTTTACCACCACCTGGTCCTACGTCCACAGAGGAAGGAGCCTGATACAAGGGTGGAGCCAAGGGAGTAGAAGCGGCTGGTCTGAGCCACACGCAGCGTCTGGAAGAGGTGCTTCGTACCTGGCACCCACAGAAGACATGTAGATAACCACTGTGAAGTTATCTGTGAGCTCCCCAACTGAATGCACCCTTCAGTGCTGGCAGCCGCAATGCCCAAGTGGCATGTGTGGGGTGGCAGCGCCATGAGGCAAGGGTAGCGCATAGAAATAGAAGCACACATTCTAGACAGCATGCACACCCACTAGAAAAACACACTTTATGCCACCTATTTGCAAATTCGCAAATATTCAAAACGTCCCCCAGAAGCATGTGTGTAAGAGTCTGAGTGCATGGAAGGATTCTCAATCTCTCTTTTTTATACATACAAACAACACACACACATATCCTCACTCTCTTTCTCTTTCTCTCTCACATCCAGCAAATGACAATCAATCTCTTAATTCCCACAAATCAAATACACACCTCAAACTTCTTTACCTCACTCACACATGCCAAGATCCAAACTCAAACCCCATCAGACTACAAACAAACCTTCATACCCAAATCACAAGGACACCGCCTCATATCGCCAATTCAGGTACCTGTGACCTCACCCACGCCCACAGTAACCTTGTGGAGTAGGAAGGGCAGTCGGGATTCTTCCCACTTCAAAGTTGGGAAACAGATTCCAAATCCTCCGTGGTTCCTCTGCAAAGGCCACAGAGCACGAGACAGACTAACTAGCGTCAGGCTCTCTGCTGGGGACAGCGCTGTTTCTGTGCTCTCCCATGGACAGCTGTGTGCCCACCTGGTTAGGCCGCAGTCCAGAAATCAGGGGTCAGGCCTGCACCCGTGAGCAGCAGGTACCCTGACATAGCTCCCGCCCACAGCACGTGCACCACAACTACAGCCTCACGCCGTGAGGATCCCGCAGCCCCGTGCCTGCCTACCAGCATTCCATTCACTCTTTCATTCTGCAAATAGCAAGTTCTACTCTGGGCCAAGCATCGACCCAGCTCCCATCTCCAAACCCACTCCTCCCCCAGGCTTCAGCTCAGTAACAACCACTCGCTCCCAGCAGCAGCCAGCCCTCCCCGTTGGCACGTTCAGATACCTGGGTGTATTTTTAACACAAACTTATGAGTTTAGAAAGGTGGGGTAGAAACTACTCAAAGCCCAGAGAATAGAAAAAGGACTAGAATTAGAAAAGAGGGAGTTGTTTTGCCTTCTTCATCCATCTTTAAGGGATGAGAGTTCCTCACTCACAGAGGAGTGTCCGAGAGGCCAGGCCTTTAGTTTTGAAAGGCAACATCATCAAGGCTGTGCAGAGGAAGAAGGCCCCACATGCGACCCAAGACACCCCTATAAGGTAAGGCAGATGGTACCCCAGATATCTGCATGGGAGCTCTGGAAAAAGGAGGGCTCCTCCCTCACCAGGTTTACGTGGTCAAGGACAGGGTCTACTGCCAGGGCAGAGTTCCATCTTCGGGGGCCTGAGCCCTCCCCACAGATACCCCGGCCGCTCACACAGCTGGTTCTGCAGCCCAGAACCAGCAACAGGAATTCAGGGATGCTCTTTTATATCATGCAGAGGTGAGCCCCACATGCCCTGGTTCTACCAGCAACCCCAGACCTAGGCTGGATCCTGAGGATTCTGTACTAACTACTCTACCACCCATGCCCCGTTCTCTCCCCAAATCACGCCAACTAGATAGATGCTCCTCCCATCAGTCCATTGAAACCAATTCCCCGAAGGTCACTAGAGCTTGCATTTTGCCAACCCTGATGGTGCATTTCTATCCTTGCCTGATGTGACGTTCCAGCAGCATTTAACACCACTGTCCGCACCCCCCTTACTGGATAGTTTTCCCCACTAGGACTCCAGGGTGACACACTTGCTGATTCTTCCTCCCACCTCCTGGCCAGTCCCCGTCCGGTGCTCGGCCACACCACAAGTCCTGCTTTTTTCCACCAGACCTGTTCTTGGTCAGCTCATCAATGTGGGCAGCTTAAACACCACCCATATACAAATGGCTCCCCCCCAAATCTTTAATTCTAACCCCGGTTTTTCCTCTAAGCTCCAGACTCATGTAACCAATGGCCTATCAACATCTTCACCTGGATGCCTTGTAAGTAACAAGATTTAATGTGACCAAAACAGACCTTGGCTTTCTAGCTTATCTGAATTTCAGTAACACCAGCACCATGTACCCAGTTGCTTAGTTCTCAAACCTTAAAACCTGGGAGAAACACTGGTTTCTTCTCTTTTTCATCCCTGTCCCATTACATTTAATCCAGTAGCTCATCCCATCAGTTCGCCAGCCAAAATAGAAATGGACAGGGATAACATTCTTCCCCTGCAGCCACCACCCTGGGCTAAACCAGCCTCATCTCTTGCACATATCCTACATGAAGAGTTAACTTTTTCTCGCTGCCTCCAAGCTTAGTCCCTACAATCCATTCTCCAGAATGCAGAGTGACCTTTTAAAATGGTAAAGTATGTCCTATCAATCCTTCTACTTTAAACCCTCCTATCACTGCAATTAGAATAAAAGCTAAACAGGCCTTCAGAACATGCCTGAGCCAGTTCCTGCCGCCTTCCCTGGCTGTGCCTCCTCCTAGTCCCATGCTCCCAACATGGCAGCCACACTGGACCTTGTCCCACCAGGAAGGCCCTTCCTTCCTAAAGTCATGCGACCACCACCCCCTCCTACACACTTAGATCTCTGTTTAATTACCGCCTTTCCAGAGACTCATCCTGGATTGCCCTAAAGCACTTCACCCCACTTCTCCCCTCTGCCTTACTACATGTTTATTTTACAACAGTTGTCACTGTCATAAAATTATGTTCTCCTTGAGAACAGAGATGGTGTTCCTTGCCCCTGCAGCTGCATGGGTCGATAGTCACCTTCTGCTAATACAGTTTTGGTTGCTGAAATGGCTGTCACCACAGGAGTGCGGGGGGCAGTGAAGAGGGAACAGCCAACTTACTCGAAAGAAGGCATGTTGGGTGCAGACATCGGGCTGACCTCCTTGGCCTTCTGCAGAGCATGCTTCTGGTTGAAGGCCTCCTCTTCCTCCTGCTCATCCTAGACACAAAGCAGACATGGTTTTGCTTGTGATCCCCACAGAGGAGAGGAGTTTCCCTTAGCTCTCCCCGGAGTTGTTCTGAAGAGCAGGCTCAGTGAGGGAAATAGGGAAGAAGTTTGACAAAGCAATGTGAGGTAAGGTTGGTTCAGAGACTTCAGACAATCAGGGAGGCTCCCTGAGAGAGAGCGGTGGACTTCTAGACTACCCTCCGGTCCCATCAGAGCTGGCCTTGGCTGTGGAGGTCAGCTAGTAGGAGCTAATTTCTCACATGTTCTGCAGTGTCTAGAGGTGGAGAACAGGGACCTTGTAGGCAGAGCTCTCTGGAGTGCAGTGAACAACTAAGTGGTCCCACCAGGGTGCTGAGGCGAGGACCTCCAAACTGTCACCCACATCCGTGCTCCTGAGCATCTCCACTACGTGCAAGTACCCAGGAAATTCAGCTCAGGTAAAAGGGCCAGTTACTAAGACTACATGATTTCCTTGGTAAGCTCTGACTCTCAAAAGTTGTATTGGACTTGATCTGCACAGTAATCCTGGGAAATGCACAGGCAGATACATCATTCCCACTTTACAGATGAAGAAAACGAGCCCACAGAGGTCAGAGCCCTAGCCCAAGCCGAGGAGCTGTGGCATGGCAGATGTGGGACTCACGTCCAGTTTTTTTCAGATACTAAAGCCACAGTTTGCCCTCCCATGCCGTGCAGATAAGGAGACTTTAGGGATGTAGAGTAGCAAACACCACAGAATACACAGAAGAACGTCAACAACATCCCAGGGACACATGCCGCTCCCGACCAAACTTGCACTGTGTGGGGGAAAGTTTTCACTCATCTCCCTACACCATCTCACTGCAATTAGTGTTGCTGCTGCCCCTAAGGAAAAAAAAAATCAACCAGAGGAAAGAAATAGCTCTTTGAGAAATACAGTCTCTGCCTTTACTGAAACTTCTTCAGGTTGACTGTGGGCAGTGGAAGACTACAGCAGCCACAGTCCCAGAACTGTGATGCTCCTGACCCCTTCCAAATCCACGTCCAGGGGGTGAAGGAACGTGATCAGGTCACACAGCCATAGTTTACAGAATACCTAAATCCAGGGTTTTAGTTTTTTCTTTATCTTCCATGTCGTAAACCCACAAAGTGCACCTTTAAGGGTCTGTGGTGATGGAGCTGTGATTTCTATCTAGCAAGAGCGACCAGGCTGGTTGAAAGCTCACCACTCAATAAAAGTAACAGGGCTTCCTTCACGGATGTGTGGTTCTCCAACCGTCCAGGAGGTACCAGAAGGGGCCTTTCTTGCAGGCCTGAACCAGACGATGCAGAATTTTGGAGGAAGCCACAAAGGCACAGAGAACCATCAGGTCCTCAGACAACAGGGCTTACCTTGGTCAGCTCCTGGGCATTGGCCAGATTGTCCACAGCGATAGCCAAGAACACATTCAGCAGTGTGTCTGGGGTGATGAGTTAAGGATGGACGAATAAGAAAAGTAAAAGGCTTTAGCAAGGCTGAGAGGGCATTGTCACGTCTTTCCTGCCTGAGACTCTAGCATGAACTCCAAAGATTCATTTAAACAGGGGCCACGGAGGGAGATAAAGGGGCTATGGAAGTCTGTTAGAAAGAGTATGTTTTCTCTCCTGTTAAATACCATCTCTTCGCATAGAACAAATAAATACACAAATGAAATCACCCAGAGGGTCCAGATGGTATGAGGTGGTCTTTAGACAGCTCTGGCCTTTCCTCAAAGCAATACTGAACAAGGCAATTCCTGAACAAATGTGTGGGGGCTCGAGGTAGGAGCCCATTGCTCCTTTTGGGGAGCCTGGAAGTGAGGTCCACCTAGACACACCATGTCATTCTGTCCTTGTAGATAAAAAGGAAATAAGATTCCCCATCACCAGCCAGCTCTCAAAAACACTGGTTTCTCATATTCTCTTTGTGCTGGAAGACTCCCACGTTTCGTTGACCAAAATGACAAAGAGCACACACCGCCGTTATGGAGATCATTTTTGTTCCACATTCTCACTTCTGAAGTCCCAGTTTTTCAACTGTCTTTGAGACCTTCACATGTGGAACAGAGAACTGGATCTAGCACAAAAGCCCAGCTCTGACACTCTCTTCTCAGGGCAGTGGGGTGACCGCGGGTCACTGTAACAAGCTGGCCTTCCCCTCGTGCAACTCCCTGTACCACTTTCCTCCTACGGCCTTCTCTTGGTTGGAGCTCTCGGGCTTCAGGAAAGGAGCTTCCAGTAGCTTCACTTCTCTGGCAGACGATGACAGTTGCGAAACTATGGCCACCTGGGGTGGCTCTTTGTTTTCACTCTACCAGACCCAACCCAAGCAGGCACTCTACTCCCCGTAACTTCTCACCCACGTTGCCGCTTATAGGGTGCATTCAAGCAAATCATAGTATTTACTATTCACAGCAACAAATGGAGATAGAATGTCATTGTCCTCCTTAACAGAAATGAAAATTAAAAACTCTGAGAGATGAAGTGACTTTCCTAAGGCCACACAACTAGTAAGCAGAACTGCTGGGGTAAAAGCCTAGATCTTCCTGTGCAAGATCCTGTGATGAGGTTCTGGGTGTCTTGCTAAATAGCAGTGGGCTCCAGTCTTCCTTTCATGTAGAATTGTTTGACTTTGATCAAGTCATTTCTCCTAAGTCTCATCAGATAAGGACCAAATGAAACAGAGCCTATAATAAACCAGGGGTACAGCAGACATACAACCAATGTTAGTTATACTTCAATGTATTAGCAATAATCATACTACTCATGTTTTTGAGATCTTGCTAAGTAGGCGCCTCTGTTCTGTATTGACATGTAATTAATTCATTAGGGTATAATCTGGCCACAAGTTCAGTCTACCATAATCTCCGGCCTCTCTTATTTTCCCCAGTTCATAATACCCCTAAACCATTCAACGTAATAGCTTCATAGGCCGTTGTCTGTGTATACTACAGACTTGGATAATACTCTTTTTGTTGTTTATTCACCTTTACCTAACTAGTGTGCAAGTCCCTTAAAGTTAGGCCTTTGTTTCACTTAGTCCATTGAGCAGTGTCCACCCTGCCCCACCGTCCCCACTCCCACCACCACTGCCTGCTCCTCAAAGGTCCATCCGGGCAGTCAACACAAAAGAAACAAATTTAAAAGGATACAGTTGCCAAACAAGGTGAGCACAATGAAGTAAATGGCTGACCACATGCCCGAGCTGACGCCGCCCTGGGAGCGGATCCCGTTGTACATCACCTCATTCCAGTCCTCACCCGTCAGGATCTACACAAAGCACACAACAGCCAAGTCAGAGACTGGGGCTGATTGAGAGGACGGGGCCAATGTAAACGGGTCGGGTCTTTTCCATTCACTCCCTTGCTTGGTCATTCTGCCAGCGAGGGGGAAAAAGTCCCTCCCATGAATAATGCTAAACTTCTAATATGGAAAAAAAATTTAGGCACTGAAAACGTAAGGAAATTATCAAAAGGAAAGATTCTATTCCTCAAACTACTCCTCCTTACCACCAGCATTGCCAGGCCTGTGGGAATCACACAGATCAGGCAGTCTGATCGTTAAATGACCGTCCCTGGAGCTGCTAAGATGGAGTTCCTGAGACAACAGCATTACTGGAAAGAGTCTCGGGGCTCCAGGGCATGAAACCAGAGAGGTCTGGTTCACCCTCAGGTTCTGGCTTAATGGTACTTTTTTGCTTAGCTCTTATACATTATCAATTTTGAATTTTCCCCATGATCTAAAAAGGTGATTTTTTTGTTGTTTGTTTTGTTTTTGTGGGGGTGGAGATGGGAAGAGTGGAAAACAAACTTCATTAAGGAGAAACATGGGTTAGAAGACATTTCCAATTTCAGAAAACCCGGAAGGCCAATTTGTTACTAAATGCTTTAGCCTCCCACGTCTTACACACTCCCAAGTGCAAAGGCCAGTGAGGTCACTGCAGTGGAGATCTTTCATTCTTGGCAAGAACTAAGCTACAGAAATTGTAACTAAGCTACAAGGAATTGACTGAGGTGAGGACTCAACAAGCAGCAGTGCAGTTTTCTGGAGAAGAGAAGCAGGGTCTCCTAACTATAATTATGTTGCAGTGTGTGGCCCAAAGGGTCCAACATATTGTATTTATTTAGGCACACAAGAGCTGGGGTACAGGCCAGAGTCATGAGAGGTGAGAGGATTCGCCAGAGACAGAGTGGGGGGCAGAATAGGCAGAATTACTGAAATACACTGCTGAGGGGAGCAGGGGGTGAGGCAGGAGAGGTCTGCTGCACCACGTGGGTCCCTGCCCTGGCCAGGGATCGAACTTGCACTGCTATGCCACGGATGCTTCACAGTGCAGCACTCAACCCACTGCACCACCAGGGAGGCTCTCCCCAACATGATATTTTTTAACTGCCAGTTAGCCTCATACCTGGAATACAGTCATGATGGCTGCAGGGAAGGTGTCAAAGTTTGCTGAAGGTGTCCCATCATTAAAGTTAAACCTGAAAGGGGAATTCAGAGAGAAGACTGGAATGGAAGCCTCATATACCAAGTTTTCCCTCCCTAAGAGTATATACTTTTCATTACTTCTTTTCCCCTTTCCACATGCTCCTCTTCCTAATTTTCCTATTCCATGGAACTTTCAAACATGGTATTAGTGAGTGCTATTGATTTTGAAGGGTATGGGCAATGAAATGGGGTTTAGACTAATCCTGAGTTACAAGGTCCCATGCTATAAATTTCATGTATTGCTTTAACAGCAGGAATTTCCTGGAACAAAAATCCTGTACATTGTGAAAAAATTAAAAGCAAAGGAATTTATTCCATATATGTACTTAGCTTCCAATTTAGGCCATGGAAAGAATAAGATGGTAACATGGTGATCAAATGAACAACCCTAGTGCTCACAGCTAAGACTAGGTTTTATATTTCCTCTGGCTGCAAGCCTGCTGGTGCTTACCTGCCTCCAAACAGCTGCATTCCTAGGAGAGCAAAGACAACGATGAAGAGGAAGAGGAGGAAGAGCAAACTGATGATAGACTTCATGGAACTCATCAAGGAGACCACCAAATTCCGTAGGGATGCCCAATACCTACAAAACCCAGATGGTGGTGAACACTGAATCCCATGTTATCCCCAATTTCAGCTGGACAATGGCACGGTGGTCTGTGAACTAAGGTGCATCGGCGTGCATGAGATGGCAGTAATATGTGACCTGGGATCTGGCATCATAGAAATTATTCTGGTTGGCTCTTTGGAGGAGGAGGAGAAACTGAGGAATGGATTGTGGGTGAGTGGGGTGGAGAAGTAGAGATGCAGTAAGGGGGACTAGGAGATACAAGGAAATATAAAGCAGAAAGATGCTTTCATTCTCCAGGGTGCTTGGAAAGAGTCCCGATGCGATCACTTACTTGGTTATCTTAAATATTCTCAGAAGCCGGAGAGCTCTCAAGACACTGATTCCAAAAGATGTCCCTGGTCTGAAGATTGCCCAGACCACTTCAAAGATACTGCCCACTGTGACCTAAAGAGTCAAGTACAGCCATAATGAGAGGAAGAAAAGGAGCAGGAGTACTCTGGTGTTCAGCGGCCCGCAGCTCTCGTTGGTCAATTTTAAGTTTCTCTCCGCCCCACCCCCCAGCCCACCCCTAATAGAACCACTATTTGTGAAGGCGACCGAAAAAAAGTGAGACTCTACCACCTCTCTCCCTGCTTATTTTCGCTGACTTTACATTCTGCAGATTGGTTTACTGGTCCTTGTGCTAGTGAAGAGCTTAATAATCAGTCACCACTTCTGCACAAATTTGATAGCCACAGCACTTCTTACATTCCAAGAAACAAAGACGTGAGACTCAGAGCCCGAAAGGTAACTGGAACGAATACAGCTTGCATTCCAAAACAAAAATCTCTAAGGGAGTCTGCATTCTCTCATCATCCTAGAATGTAGGGCTAACAAGGATGCTGCAGTCACTGTACATTAAATATCTTTCAGTCATGTGGGTCCCACACCCCTCAGTGTGATGATCCAGACTGGTGGCGTGGAATCTGGCTGCTATGGGAAATGGCAATTTCAAATTAACAATTCATTTTTTGTTTCAATGATATATTTATTGAATGCTGCCCATGTTTTATAACAACAACAACAAATAACAAAAATTGATCCTCCCATCAATAATGAAATGTACGTGCATGAGGGAACTAAGGTTACAATGGTTCACCGGCTGTTATGCCTGATATTTGCCTGTACCCAGAGCCATATGTTCCAAGTTAAAATGGAGATTGGCAAGCGCTCAAAAACGTTAGCACCTAACTTAAGATTTGGCAGAAAAAGAGAAGTGGTTCAGGAACCCAAAGTTTTGCAATCTAGTTCTGTTGCTGGTAGACTGTGTGACCTTGCACATGGCGTGCTGTTTGCACCCCTGTAAATGGGAGGCTAACTCCTGGTATTTGATAAAGTGGACATGACTCCTGAAAGCAGCAGAAGTCAAAACTGGATATGACAGCACCCTGAAACTTAGCAATGTATGTATTTAGTATCGGTACTGCATAGAAGAACATGGACGATGGAGAAGAAATTCTATCCTGGAACTTAATGTAAGAGCGTTGGTGTCCATGCATGTGTGTCTATACGTTCATGTTTGAGGATCTATCTAGGTAATTTTAACCAATTTTTCACCTAAGTAAAAAATACATCAGCTTCTCTTTCTATTGAACAACCCTCTGTAATTGAGTCTTTTGCTCTTCTCTCTCAGGCTTCCCCCAAGACAGTAAGTGGTTCAAGCTCTGGCTCTGACAGTTTTGTGAGTCATTGAGTTGTACACTTAAGTACGCACTCTATGGTACGTCATGTCATACTTTATCGAAAACATTAAAAAGAAAGGAGCTTTAAAATAAAACCCAAACAAACCCTTGTATGAATTCATTCCTAACCTCACTTTGGCAACCTTTAATCTAGCCCCCTTATATAAATTCTGACTTCAGAGCTGCACGCTCGACAAAGGAGAAAGCTGCTTATCTCAAACTGGGGGGTACCAACATAGAGAAGAAAGACAGAAGGTTCTGAGCACTTACCCCAAAATCAAAGCAGTTGAATGAAGAGTGAAAATAAAGGCGAGGCCCCATGCCATACATCTTCAGGGACATCTCCAAGAGGAATAGTCCCAGAAACAAAAATTCTGCATAGTCTGAAAGCAGTAAAAACAAAAGCATTTGTTAGACAGATAGTGGGAACTCCTGCATACCCCAACCCAACATGTCACCTGCAGAAGAGCCCTCACGCCAGAGTAGGACACCTACACATACGTGCCTTCAATCACCATCAGGCCAGCGCCAGGCAATTCTAACGTATCTGAAGATGCTTTCACCCAGAGGAGTTCCAGACCCACGCCACAAGTGGCGAGCCACGGCCACTGAAATAGGCGACAGCTCTCAGGAAGGGAAGAAGGGCTTTCCCATGGCTTGCTGACAGCTTGGAAATCCACTTCGCCTGGCAGCCACCGTTCCTGGAGGCTCACTTACACCCAGCGGCAACCTCACCCAGAGCTGACCTCTAAGTTCATCACCCTAAGAATTTTCTCTAGGACTCTGGCGATTGAAACTCTCCAACCATTGAACCATCTTAAGACACAAAGTGCACTGCTCTCTTCTGGACTCCTCCTCAGAGATTTGTACATCTGATTTAATAATGAATGGAAAGTTGGGAATGCCACATGATCATCAGGAACCCCGAAGACAATCTTGGCTTCCCTCCCAATGGGCGGAGGTGGTGTGCTCTGGGCTGGCCCAGCATCACGTCTTGCTCTCTTGCACTGGCACCCCAATCAGGCTGCCCCCGTGAGGCCTGGCGGCCACTTCTCACTTACAAAGGAGGTGGGTGAGCCACTGGGGCTGGTTGTGATGGACAATAGCAACACAGGCGGTGTTGAGAGCCACAAGACTCAGCACTATCCAGTAAAACACCTGGGATTTCACCATGTGGCGGATGGAGATACGCAGCAGTCTTTCCTTGTGCCGGAAATAGGAGGCCCCATCCACCTTTGCGCTTTTGATGCTGGCTCGGGCAAGAGGTGTGCCTAAGGGGGGAGAAGTGAGGACAACGGATGAGGTGGTAAAACAGATACTCCTTCATGGCCAAGGACATTCAAAAGACCAGGTGAGCAGCTTCAGTACCAGAGTCGGAGGGCCCTCATAATGCAGGCTCAGGGATCCCCATGTCCTGGGCTAAGTAGTTTCCACAGCACAGGTCCTTGTTTTTCATCACTGGGCACTCTCAGTCCCAGGAAATGAAAAAACTTCCCAGGCGGACATCCAGTGCAGAGAAGCCTAATAAGATCATGTTTATGTTTGCAACAGATTGGGCTTCTCTCTGGCCTTTCCTATTAAATGTGCTTTAGGCACCGGAGCCAGTCTGCCATGTTTGATAAATTCCGTCACCGGCAGTCGAAAGCAGCAACGGGCTCTGTGAGGCGCTTGCTTTTAGAGATGAAGAGCAACATCCTTCTCTTTGGAGAGGAAAACCGTGCCAACAGTCAGAATCTCTAGGAGAACCTGGGACTGAACACTGGTTATGGCGAAGGGACGTCTGCAGGAACTGAAGGGTCGTACTCTAGAAGTTGGTGAGCACCACTGTGATCAAGCCAATGACCTGAGGGTCTCTCATGGAGGTCATTGAAGGCAGTAAGTCCTCAGGACCCTTAAATAATTCCTCTTTGTCCCACCCAGGACAAATGGGGGCATACACAGATGGGGATATTTGTCAGACTTGAAGACACTGGGATGGACTGTGGCCCTAGACCCCATCTTTTCTCCATAGCTTCCCCTGGCCCTTTTTATACTCTCAGTCATTATCACATGGATTAGACTGGTGCATTTTCCCTAATTACATCCCCAACTTCTGGATTCTTTGGAATCCTTCTCGTGTGACACTGTTCAAAAGCCTTTCTTTCCCTTTTTTTTATTTAATATTTTTTTTAAAGATTTATTTACTTATGCATACAAGAGCTGAGGTACAAGCCAAAGTTGCAGATGAGAGGATTCACCAGAGACAGAGTGGGGAGCTGAACAGGCAGATGGACTGAACTACACTGCTGAGGGGAGCAGCGGACAAGGCAAGAGAGGTCTGAGGCACCATGTGGGTCACCTCCCTGGCTGTAGATCAAACTTGCGCTGCAGGGCTGCCGATGCTTCACAGTGCGGTGCTGTGGTGGATGGGGCCTATTGCACCACCAGGGAAGTCTTCAGAAACCTTTCTTTCTGGGAGATTCAGAGAAGAGCTCAGCCCCACTCACCCACAGAGGAGATATCGACACAGTGCTCGTCGCTGGAGTCACGCGTCATAGCCTCTGTCCGGCTCCTTTTGATGGTGGCCCTGCGGAGCACTGCAAGGGGCAGGAGACCGGTGAGAGAAGACAACTTCTGCCAGGTCATACGGGTCAAAACTGAGGACTATGGGTAAGAGCTCCCTGGAGCACTGGTGGCCGCCTTGACTTAAGTGCCTGAGCCAGAGTTCAGGAAACTGCCAGTGTCTACAGAACATGACTGTGTTTAGTAGCACCTGCTGAAATGCAAGGGCTCCCGAATCCGGGAGCTTATCTAAATGCAGCAGGTAAACAGGCACTACATAGTATTTGTTCTGGCTCTTCGTAAACAATGCCACTTCCTGGTAGTGAAAGTGGTCCCAAGATGATTCTCAGGACCCTTTAAAAAAGATCCCTTAATATGCCATTGGCTGCATCACAGCCAATGCACAGTATCAATCACCCGCCCTGGAACAAAGGAACCCAAGGATTTCATTTTCATCACTTTAAAAGCATTTAAATCTGTGACTCCATTCCCTTCATTTTAAAGCATGAGGGATTTTATGACAGAGACACTTAAGTTTCAAATCCCAAGGCGCCCCTCTTTTCCTTCTTACTCCTCTCTCAATCCAGAGAGGTTGCCGTCGCCTATGGGGGGAGGGAGGAGCTTACCTTCTAAGGCTGATGTTCCAGCATTTTTATTTTCTTCAGCGAGCATGACTTCCTCTGGATGGAAACAAATGGTTTAGTAAACTATCTGTAATGGCAAATCATTCTGCAAAATGAAACCCTCCCAGGGACACTTCTGGCTCCAGGGCAAGAGAGAGAGGAAGTTCACCCGCCTGTGGTGGTGGTGGCAGGACAGCAAAAAGCAGCCAGGGGTCAAGGCGGACACTCCAGAGCTCCAGAACAGGAAGGAAGAAGTTCTTTACTGAGGGGGCCGAGGGGATGGTTGGTATAACCCAGCTCCCTGTTTGAATTCAGCCTATTTTCTAGGAGGATACCCAGAAGAGGAAGAATTGTTTTTTTTTTTTAAACTACAAGCATCTAAGTGAAAAGGAATGAATAATTTCTAGTTCTGTTTTTCCTTCTTTCCTTTTCCTTAAACCTCTTTTAGCCATGGGGGCTAGAGCCCCCAGCTCAAAACGCTTAACTCTCTCAGGAGGCAAGGCATTTTGGGGGGCTCTACAGAACTGGGTGGAGGAAAAATGCTAAGTGCCTCAGAGAGCTTGGAGCTGGTGGGCTTGCTTCCTCCTGGCCTCAACGCGCCACCCACCTGGCTTGAGCAGGGCTTCAGCTAAAGAGGACTGGGACATCAAGAATTTGTCCCCATGATATAATAAAAAGTAAATATGTGCCTTTTGTGTACCTTCCTGGCACAGAGGTCCTAAAACCCTTGGTATTTTGTATGCCAGTGGGAGGACTCATGGGGGAGGGGTGTTAAGTCCCTTAAGGAGAGGGGTTCACAGCATTAGAGGGTCCTCACCTTGTTCCCCCTCCTGGGAGGGGAGAGGTGCTAGAAATTGCTCAATTACCCATCCCAATAATTTAATCAATCCTGTCTCATGGCATCTCTATAAGACCCTAAACACTAGGGCTCAGGTTGCTTCTGGGTTGGTAAACACAGCCAGGTACTAGGTCATACACAGCATGCCTAGGGAGGGAGGGCATAAAACTCTGTGCCTGTGGCTCCTCTTCTCCACATCCATGTTTCTCTTCCATTTGACTGTTCCTGAGTTGTAGCCTTTATAAAAAACTGGTACTAGTAAGTATAATTTCTCCCAAGTCTCTTAAGTTGTTCAAGCCAAGCATCAAATCTGGAGCCCACCTCTCATCCCCCCACCTTCAATATGCAGTTAGCTGGCAAAAGTGCAACTCACCTGAGGGGCCCACTTGCAGCTGGTATCTGAAATGGGGATAGGCTCGCAGGTTTAAGCCTTCAACATCTTGGGTCTGTGCTAACTTCAGGTGGTATTTAGTGTCAGAACTGAATTGCAATCGTCAGACACCCAGTTGGTGTTGGAATGACATATTTGGTTGACAGTATTTGGAAAAGAATCACATATTCCTTCTGACTCCTCTCTGTGTCTCCCCAGGAATAGTCCTGTGCTCCACAGAGGTGTCACCATCTCTATTAACACCCTTTTCTACTAAGACTTATTAGAATAAGCCTCACTAGCATCCTTCATCTGGATTCTGAGTTCCCCATGGGAGTGATGTGGATTAAAGTCTAACCCTGTCACCTGGGTCTATAGGCCAGAGTGTTGGGGACCTGAGCAATTCCTTCCCTACAAACCCAGGTGCTGGGGAAAAGCTGCCAGCAGACCCAATTAGACATGGTTTCATTTAAGCACTTGTAATGAATAAAACTTGAAGAGGGGTAAAGTCGTTACCATAATTCCACCTGCATATAAAACAGAGAGTAAGTAACATATTTGCCAGGGAATAGTTTGAGGGTCAGAGGGTACCACACAGGATGGTCATAAATGTTACATTTAGCTTTCTTTTTTAAGTGTAGCCTCTGGTGAGACTCGAAGTGAATAGGTTGTGTATAGGATGTTCCTTTATGTAGGCATAAAGGGTTTCAGAATTATTTGGTAGCCCAGGTTGTTTGCAGGGCATCACTTAGGAATTTGTGACACTATCTGTAACAGAGCAGTCCCCAAGAAAAGGGGAAGTTCCAGGTTCCCTGACCCACCCAAAGGAGGGAGGAGCTGAGCAGGAAGGAGAAGCTGGAGAGGAGACTGGAGAAGGAAGGAAGCAGGATGGAGAGCAGCAAAGAGACCTAGAGAAAGCACATGGAGCAGAGACAAGTGAAGAAGCTGCTCTGGCTTCTGGGTCCCGGTTGGAACAGATGCTGGTGAGAGACCCGTGGGGAGGTGAACAATGGCAGCTTTTGTCTTGATTTTGATTTTGCTCTTTGCCTCCCAGACTTGTCTCTTTCTAAACCCTTTTCTATGGGTCTCCACCAAAAGGTGCTTTAGACTTGTGGCAGGCTTTCAGGCCTTACTCTGGGCCAATCCAGTTTGGCTAGACTTTTGCCCACGAGGGGATGAGTAACTGGGTGCTTGACTTAGTAACTACATTCTTTGTCTTTTCTGTATTGCTCACTAATTGTATTAAAGTCCGTTTCCATTAAAGATCATATATGTTTTGTCCTGATGGAGCGGATGGCAGAACCTATTTAGAGTGGGCAGGTTTGGGGGTCCTGGGGTACCCCTCTCCCTGCCCTTTAACATACCTCCTCCTAGCAACATGAACTGTTTCAGCCAGAGAGTTGTTTTTGAGATCTGCAGTGTCTGGGTTTTGGGACAGGCACATCTGAGGACCCCCAAGGCAGATGGAGGGGGCGTGGTACCATGAGTCTCTCTGGGAATCGCTTAAGGTTCTCTGGAAGCTGGGAAAACACTTCCCCTCCCCCAATGCCTTGTGCCAAATTCACTTTCGAACTTGAATGTGTCTTTCCAGGGAAATGTAACCCATATGTCTCTGATTCACTCACACTCCATTTGTAAAGGGAAGGGCCAGGAAGCACAATTTGACGTCGCAGTGCGTCTTTTTTCTTAGAAGGAGAGCAGAGCGCTGGCTTTGCCAACTGGAAGAAAGTGGCGCCTGGGAATCCTGCTTGAAAAGCAGAGCCAAGAGAGCCACATCCTGAGTCACATGACTTTGGGAGGGGACAGGTGAGGTCAGGGGCTTCTTTTCAGGTTCTGCTGCTTATAGGCTCACTCAGGGATCTGTCAGATGGGGCCACTCCCAGCAAGCCAAGGACAGTAGGGAACTTCAAGCTGCCTGCCTGGCCTGCAAGCAAATCTGCTCTGAGGCTGGATCACCATTCTGGGAAGAGGGAGGAGGGATGCAAATTACTCCCACAGGAGCAGGAAGGGCAAAACACAAGTACAGCCAACTAGCACTTGGCTCTTGCTTCCAGAGGTGGCAGAGAAATGCAGCTAGTCCTGGAGGAGGAGCAGTTTTCATCTGACTTTGAAATGGCAGTCACGGGCTTTCTCACCCCCCATAAATAACCAAAAGTTGACCACAGAGCTGAGAAAGAGTTTGTGTGTGTCAGTGGTACAAATTAGAGGGTCACAGCCTCACTGCGAGCTCCTACAGAAGAGTAAGGCCCAGGCAGCTAAGCATCAAATCACTTTCCAGATTTTTCTGGAGAGACCTCATGGTTGCGCTGATATAAATAGAGAAAAGATGCTGACTGCCCTGTATGCTTTTTTTATTTTTATTAAAAAATGTAACTCTCTTTTCATGAAGAAAATGAAGATCTGTAACACCCCAGCTTTCAAATAATGAGGAAAGCAAATGCATCCTTTTTACGGATGGGTACGTGGTCAATGTGGCTCACGAGCAGCTGAGCCTCAGGCAAACTTGAATCTGGTGGCTCTGGATCAATGAAATCATGCGCAGGCTGGACCTGTCCCTAGGGATGGGCAGGAACTACTCCTGAAGCTGAGCCACAGTGCGGAGCGTGAGGGCAGCTCAGAGATAGGGGAAGCCAGTTGTGCACCATCTTCTGCCTGCCTATGGCCACGGCCTCACAACTGGTCCTCCTAAGAGGACCGCCTATGGCCCGGTCTTCCTGCTGTTGATTCTCAGTGTAGCACCAAGAGCTCCTTCAAAATCCTCAATCAGAGCATGTTACTCTTCTGCTCAAAACCCTCCACTGGTTCTGGCCGACTCACAGTAAAGCCCCAACCCCCATAGATTGCCCATTGTTCCATAATACCCCCATAGATTGCCCTGACCCCATGTACTTCCCCCACCCCATCTACCGTCCAAATCTGGAAAGTAATTTGATGCTTAGTTGCTTGGGCCTTACTCTTCTGTACGAGCTCTGTAAGGAGGCTGTGACCCTCTTATTGTACCACTGACATACAAAAACTCTTTCCCACTCTCCCACTAGAATATTCTTGACATATTCTAAGCCTTGGAATATTTTTCCTGCAGATGTATCCATGGCTGACTCTGATGCGAGGGTAACCCCCAAATGGGTATACCCATTAAATTTGCAACTTACCCTATATTTACTAATCTTACTTTGATGGTTTCCATTACACTAACAATGTTCTTTTTTAAAAAAAAAGATTTATTTATGCATATAAGAGCCAGGGTATAGGCCAGAGTCGTAGGAGGTGAGAAGCTACACCAGAGACAGAGTGAGGAGCAGAACAAGCAAATGGACTGAAATAACACTGCTGAGGGGAGCAGCGGGCAAAGAAGGAGCGGTCTGCTGCACCATGCGGGTCAGCTCCCTGGCCAGGGATCGAACTCCCACTGCTGTGCTGTGGAGGCTTCACAGTGCAGTGCTCAACTGCTTGCGCCACCAGGGAGGCCCTTTCCTCATGTTCTTATCTCATCCCTGCTGCACAGCCTCTTCCTAAATGCCTCCAATACCTGTTGATTGCTATTAACTTCTCTCTCTCTCTCTCTGTCTCTCTCTCTATCTCTCTGTCTCTGTCTCTCTCTCTCTCTGAGTCATTCATCTCTTCATTTCCCTTTTTTTTGTAAAAAAACAAAAAACAAAAAAGACCCTTTATTAACTTCTTTGTGTGTGCCCGCAGTTGAGGCTCATGGAAGTTCCTTCCAAGCATGCGGGTGAGGACCCACAGTCAGGCAACCCATTTCACATTGGGGTTGCCCTGTAACTGAGAAGGCTGTGGATGGTAGCACTGTCGTGGTCTGTCATGCCACCTCTAGCACTGGGTTCTCCTATCATTCACTCAGTCCACCTTGCTAGAAATGCTTGCCTCCTGAAAGATGCTTAGTACAAGGACAGGTTCAGCGAAAGCCTAGAGAAGAAAGTGGAGCCAGCAGGGAACCCCAAAGCTACCAAGGCATCCAGAGCTTCTCTCTGCTCTGGTTTTGGCCACCCGTTTGAATAGAATTCTTGGGAATGAGAAGGTCTGTGCACCCACCCTGCCCTCTCCCCCGCCAGGCTCACCTGCTTTGTCTATCCAGGCTCGGTAACCATTCAGCTCACGCTCGATCTGCTGCTGGCGCCGAAGTTTCATGAAGGCTCTTCGGTTCTCCACTCTCTCTCTCTCTTTGGCAAATTCCCTATGGACAAGATGGATAAGATTCATTTAAGTTTGGAGGGATAAGATGGATACATTTGGTAGAGCCAGGACTAAGAAAGAGGGTGAAGCAAGTAACAGAGAAAGAGGAGGTCTACATAGGCTCGTTGGATGTTCCTTTGTCCCAAGCCGTGGCTGATGTCTTTAAATAGCTGCACAGAAGTGTGCTTCATGGAAGCCCAGGCAGGCTGCCCTCTTGGAGCAGTTTTATTCCAATCAGTATGAAAACCTTCTGTCTGCTCAATGTTGAAGGAACTTTCTTAATCATGTGAGAAAGTAGGTTTCAAAATGTTGTGTTCCATTTCCCAGCCACAGTGGATGCCCTTACTCCTCTAGGGGGCACAGCCACCCCTCTGGCTTTTAATAACAACAGTGATTAATGCATATTGAGCAAGTATTATGTGCCAGCTCTGTATGACGTTTCTCAGAGCCATTAACTCATTTAATTCTCACAACCACCCTATGAAGTAAGTTCTATTAACATTCCTACTTAACAGATGGAGGAACCAAGGCTTAGGGTATGGGAACTAGCTTGAAGAACTCTAATCACAATGCTGGCTTCTCCTGGTGTCCCACATCCTGTGGTGTAAGGAGTGACTGATCCCCTGAAGGACTCACATGCCACTCGCGTGGCAGGTAGAGGTTATGAAGGAAGGGATATGGGAAAGACATGTGGCTCTTACAGTAAGCCAATAGGAAGAGAGTGTGGGAAGGAGGGTAGAAAACAGTAGGAAAGTTAAGAAAGATGGGGTTCAAGAGAAGGACAGAGTCCACTGATGGAACAACCAGTAGCACAAGAGACATTATCCTGGGTTTGGCTTCAGGAGCAGCCAGTTTTAAGATTATGGGGGGAATGGAGTGTGTGATAATGAAGACTGACCAGGGCCTGTTCAAGTCAGGGTAGGTGAATCCAACCCCCAGGTCACCCCCGTTCCTCAACTCAATCTTTTCTAAATTTCAGCAATTAGGAATTAACAAGAGGCCAGCATGGACTGTGGCATCGTCATCTACCAAAGTTCTTAGTGTTGGCTTTTTGTCATCTTTCCATCCCTCATATCCTAGCAGAGCCAGCATTCTGTTGGTTCTCTCTCCAAAAGGCACTTGGATCCACCCTCCCTCTTTGTTCTCGCTGCCTTGATCTAGGTTTTCCTCCTTTCCTGCCTGGACTATTGCAATAGCACCTACCTGGTCTTTCCATCATCTGTCTCTCTTCCCGGATCTCAGCTATCCCACAGCTATTAGAGCTATTTTCCTATGCACTGGGTCTTATCAATTCCAACTTAAAATACTAGCCATAGCAAGGAACATTTGTGGAGCACATTCTTATTTCCAAGCACCTTCACATATGTTGTTCAATTAAACCTTATGACCATTCTGAGAAGGGAGAACACATATTTTCATCCTCAGTTTAAAACTTCAAGTTTAAGAAAAAAACAGCCAGGCAGACTCATCTGTCCCTGAGCTCGAGGTCCTGGTGCTCCCCATATCTGCTGACCCAACAGCACATTTCTATGCTGCTTCCTTTATCTATTCACATGTATGAGTCTTCATTTTTCATCTGTGATGTGGAAGAGTCCAGAAAAGTCTAACAGGCAGTAATATTTCAAGCAAGACCTCAAAAAAGTAACATGCAGACAGGCTGTGAGTGGAGAAACACAAGAATCCTTTAGCACCAAGGGTGAGCACCATTACTGCCATCTCAATTTTCCAGTTCAGAAAACTGAATCAAAGGGGAGCGAAGTGGTTCCTCAGAGGGCAAGAGTCCAAGGACACAGCCACTAAGAGGAACCAGGATTCTTGCATTGCATCTTCCAAATTCCATCTACTTTCTACTCTATGCCTCCTCCCCGCCCCACTACCCCCTGCTCAATGAGGTACAAACACCTCACATAGCCTTCAAGTAGGATTATCCGTGGAAATGTCTTCTCTATGTGAGAAACCCATCTTTATTTGCCAAGCAAACACGAAGTCATCCCTTCAGCCTTCCCCAGCCTGATGCTAACCTTTCCCGCAAACCTCGCCGTCCATCATTCCTACCCCTGCTGTCTGCAGCCCACAGGGTCTTGCTCCACGCAGAGTGAACTCCCGGTTCCAGAAAGTGCGATGTGGTGCTCAGGGCACAGTCTGTCCTGCTTCTTACCTGCCCGAGTCTGCAAAGTCCTTCCAGCCAGGTGGAAAGGTCACCTCATCTGGCTTTCCCTTCCCTGTCCCCTATCTCCTGGCCTCCCTTCTACCTCCCTCTATCTCTTCAGAGCATGCGTCACAGCCAGACTGTTATGCGGGGGTGTATGCATGACACTCTCCCTTTTGGGAGAAAACATCATGTGACTTAGTTGACTTTGCATCCCCCCGACTGGACTAGCCTGGCACATACTATATATGTTCTAACTTTATTTTTTTATAATTAGGTATTTTTAAAATAAAATAACCAGGTTGATTGGTAAGCATACTGATAGCTCTGTCCTGGATCCCAAAGATTTAAAGGAAGAAACATTCCATCTCTGCACTGACCCACAAGCCAGCCCAGAAGATGAACAGAAGGCAGTCGTTTCCAGGTGACTCCCAGACACGGCTGCCATTTCTTAGTTTGGCTCTGCCACTCTAAATTCTGCTAAACAAAACTGAGTCTATAGAGATCATAGTGTGATGGATGGACATGCCCACGATGTGCACACAGGTTTTCCCAAGATGTCCAGAGCAGGCTTTTTCTAATACTTGTCACCTTAGTATGCGGAGCAAAGGTCAATCGAGGCCCCCGTGGGCTTTATAAACAGCTTTTACCTGTATCTTAAAGAATGAAGATGGGGGGGGGGGTATAGGATCATCTGTAGAACATCCCTCTTTGAGAAACACATCTTTATTTGCAGAGCAAATACAAAGTCACTCTCCCCGTTTCATGTGAGAGCCCCTCTTCCCTCCTTGACAACCCAGGCCTTTATCCCATTCTTTAGTTTCAGATATAAACCCTCAATCTGTCTCATTTATTCTAGAATGTACAGCCTTCTAAATCCTCCACTGGATGCCAGTAAATTTGTTCTTTTTCTCCTACTAATCAGTTTGATATTAATTTGTTCAGTGAAACAGCCTGAGAAGAACCCGGGGCGGGGGACGTCCCCCTGGGAATTTCCCCCCAGTATCAACTCTAATGGGCCCCAGGAATACCTCATAGCATGATTTCCCTGGAGACAGGCCAACGGGCCCCAGTCTGATTTTTCTATGTATCTGGAAGCTTCCTGGTGCTGAGTCTCGCCAGCTGGCCTCCTTGTTCTCTCCATTGTAGGGTCCCACTCCCTCCAGCATCCACCACCTAGCAACCTTGCTGGGGCGCACGGGCTCTAAGCCTCTCTCTCTTGACTAAAAGAAGTCAAGTCAGTAGCATGCAACAGTGGGTAGGCCCTGAGCAGCTACGCCCTAAGTGGAGAGGGAAGGGCTGTAGAGGTGGCTCTTCTGTGTTGTTTACCAAGTAGCCTTTTTGGTTTTATTTGGCTTTCCCGTTGGGAGTCCAGGGCAGAAAGACTGACACCAGTGTCCTTCATAACACATCATAGCTTTGGCTTCCTTGATGTCTGTCATGACCATGTCCCTGGCTTATCTCCATGGTTAGGCGCCGTCAGGTCAAACAGGACCTATACTGTATCCTATTCCAACAAGGACTTAAGAAATTTAATCCAAGGCCTGGACTGATAATAGATTCAATAGGTGATGGAAATCAAATGTCAAAACCTAAAAGTCCTATAACACTTTTGGGAAACTTTTAATTTAGTAATAACTTTCAAATACATGATTTTGCTTTATTTGCAAAGCCCTGGGAAATTCAGAAATGTTCTAGCCCAAGATCACCCAATTGGCAGGAAACTGAGCCAGCATTCAAGTGAATGTCTTCCAATTCCAGGTTAATGCTATTTCCATAGTCTCAACTGTCTTCCATGCTCTCTAGAATCAGCATTTCAGAACTACAAAAGGGCTTAATTTCAGCCCAGGACTGAAGAAAAATAAAGACATTAAAAACAGAGGTTTGTGTCTCTTTTTAAAGAAACTTTTTAATTGGACAGCAACATTAAGTCCACTGCTCTATGTTGGGCTATGAAAGACCTAGAATAAAATTCACGGCAATAGACAAGCTAGTGACGTGCTGCTGACTATGTTCATGTCACAGTCACCACTTAGTTATATGTACATTACATTCTGGAGAGAACAGGGACAAATGGAATTCAGCTCCATGACCTGCCGGAAATTAGTGACTATCCTAACCTTACATTCAATGTCCTGCTATTTTGTACATAGGTAAGTACATACTTTGCCAGACCCAGGAAAGGGAAGGAGGCTACTCCCACCACTCCTGTTCCTTGAGCCCTGATATCTCCCCTTTCTTTACTAAAGACCCTGGGGGTTCTTCAGAGGCTGATGATGCTTTTGCAAAGATAACGCAAATTATCATTTCTTTAGTAGTCCTGATGACACCTGCCAAGCTTCCCACTGGAAGGCACCCCATGAATATCTCAATTTATCTAATTCTCTTGGATCGAATAACAGTTTATTTTTTTAAAAAAATAATTAATCTCTTTGTCTAATGTTTACTTGCTTTTCTTGGTGTAGTCCCTTAGGGTTTCCATCACCAATTCACCCGTGCACCATCACCATAAAAACATTCACTCAAAAGAATACATGCATCCCTATGCTTATTGCAGCATTATTTATAATTGCCAAATAACAGTTTAAACGGAGAAAATCCATCTTCAGTGAAGAGTACTCATGTCACCACACCCTCTCAGCCTCGGCCTGTGGCTTAAGATGAGAGGATGGGAAGTGCCTGTCATTCGCTTCATCCAGTGTTTCGACACCCACCAAGGGAACAGAACTCGAAATGGGCTGCATCCAGATTTCAGAATTCCAAGCAAGGGGGACAAAAATAAACTTCCATATGATGATGCAGCAGAAATACCACCAGGCACATTACTATCTCAGAGGCAGGGAACCTTCGCTGCTCTGTCTCTGGTCCCTCACTGGTCAGGAGTGATTTAGAGGGACACAAGAATTCTCTGCTCATAACTAGAGAGAAAGGACTAAATTTGGCTTATTCTGGAAGGATCCTGACTGGGTTGTAAGAGACAGACTAAAAATAAAAATCTAAGCCATGTTTTGTTATAGATACTTCTCATTCTGTTACCCAAAAATTGGCTGGGTACCTTTTTTTTTTTTTCAGTCTGAGAGGATAATCCACATTCATCCTCAGGACACAGCGCTCACACAGACAAAAGGAAGGTGAGCTAGAAATGAGCATGAATAAGCCTCTATCCAGTTGTTCATATGTATACAGCTGACCAATAAGTAGCTTTAGGCTTAGGGGTAACAATCCCTGCACAAATCCACATGGAACTTTTGATTCCCCTCAAAACTTAATCACTAACCTGCTGTTTTACAAAAGGAAGAATTATCAAAAACAGTCAATTCACATAGCTTTTGCATAGTATATGCATTTATATACTGCATTCTTACACTAAAGCAAGCTAGGGAAAGGAAATGGTAAAATCTTAAAGAAGAGAAAACACACTTATAGTACTGTATTATATTTACTGATTTCATAAGTGTATACCGTCTCTATACAAGAAATCTGTATGGAAGAAGGCACACACAGTTTGAACCTCTGCTGAAGTTTCGGGTTTCTAAATTTCAGCTATGGGAATGGAGAAAAGAGGCTGAGCTTGTCCTGCATGGTTAAGTACAATTTTCTTCTTGCACCCTAGCGAATTTGCACTTTACTCCTTTTGTTTCTAGCAGTTTACACAAGATGTATAAATTGTAAAAACCAAGTATTTACAGACAGCTAGTTCTATATTATTCACGATTGGACGAAGTGACAGAATTAAGTAGATAATCTCAGACTAAGTACAGAACTCCAAAAACATGGGTGATGTGGGGGGAGGGGAGAAGATGGAGTTCTTTCAAATCATATCTATGTTAATAGTAAAACTGATTTATATTCTACAAACTTAATGGAAATACAAATCCATAGGCACAGCGCACTCACCAAGTAGCTCATCTGTATGTTAAAGTTTTAGTAAAAAGAGTGAAGGGAAGGACTTTGGTCATTCACACTTCCAGAATTTACCTTGAGGTTCTACCTCTTGGAGACTAGAAGTGAGCTCACCTGAAATTCTTGCCCACATTGTGTCATTGCAGCATCTTGGGCCACCTGGACAGTTATCTCTCTGTGTCTGTGTTAAGGATGACATTCTGGGAGATTCACTGTGATGAGAAGCATGCTGTTGGGGGCCTGTCTCCCTCCTGTCTCAGCTTTTGGCCCCTTCCTCCCAGCATACTAGGAGTTTTGTTTGCTGATGCGGAGGCCCTCTTGCTGCTGTCATGACAACCAAAAGGAAGACAAAGCCTGCCAGGATGGGCTGGCCCCGTGTGACTCAAAGATCTGTTTGCCCACACTCCTGCACACACTTGTACGCTTCACCACACACACACACACATTGGCAGGAATACACATGCTCACACTGGCGCACAGAAGCATATGTAGACAGCCTTTGCCAAGCACACAAATGGCCACCTGATCATATTCCCATTAATCTTCAGAATCCATATTCCCCTGGTGCTTCAGTGTCCCCAAAGAAACCTGGCCAGGGTCCTATAACATATTTGCTTTGGAAAGGAGCAATTTGGGTTAGTCATCAAGAAAAGCCTCTGTGACCTGCACTGCTCTGAAACTAAGAGAGAAATCAGGGGACTCAGATAGGCAGATGTGTACTGGGAAAATTTAATTTTCCAAGTCCCCTAGAAAAATGGACTGGGGGCTGGAGGAAGAGCAGGAAAGAGCTCTTCGGTGTTCTCAGTCACCTGGGGAAACTTTTCTCCCATTTTTCAGAGACGCAAACACATCCCAAAGAAGATAAACACTTTATTGAAGGTCACACATTTTAGCTGTGTTACAGTTATTTACATCTTGTTCCAGAAAGGATTTAAGAAGACTCAGGTTGTCAATAAATAAAGGCCAAACTCGCACCTAGTCCTCTAAATGCCATTCACTGTTGACTGTAATAACAGAATAGCTGGGCATCCAGGAGGGGAGCAGGGCCATAACAGGCCCCACACTGTACTGTCACTCCTTAAAGGTCAGGGTTTGGGGAGAGCTCCTCCCATGAGCAAAAGTCTTTCCCTAAAGCAGTTAAGGCAAATAAACAGTCTTACCCAGAGCGCCATGTCTTACACCCTAGAGCACTGGGTGGTGAGTACCTCCTAGTGGCCACCTGTCCAAATCTGACATTTCACGGTGGGAAAACCAAAGCACAGAGAGGTCAGACTGCTGGTCAACCTGGGACTGCAGTGAGGGAGGCTGCCCTGAAGCATCTCTTTTTCTCCAAAGTACAAAGTCAGTGTTGTTCCACATCTTCCTGCCACTTCAGTTATGACAATTCTAAGGGGAAGATTCTTTTAGGATCTTAGAGAATGAATGTGTCTTTTTTTTCCCCTCTCACTCTCTTTTTGACATTGAGATCTCATTTATTTGTTTGAGCAGATGCAGGGGAAGGCCTGGCAATTCACATAAAGGGGTGATAAAGGAGTTGGAACATATTCCTGTTCTAATATTTTAGTTCTGAAGTTGGTATAACCCAGACCACTAGAGTGTAGGGATTAAGAGCTCTGAAATGGGACCAGACTGGGTTTAAATTCTGGCTCCATCCACTGAGTCTCAGTTTCCTCATTTGTAAAACAGGCAAATACCATGCCTGTCTCAAACTATTATAAGGATTAATAGATGAAAGTAATCAAGTATTTTATCTAGCACACAGCGTCTAGCACAAGATACATGTTCCCCGTGGCTATCAGAACTGACACTCCTGAGGACATAACATAATCAGATATTCTCATATTAGGCTATCTATGTATTTGTCTGTCCATCCATCAGTTCAATCACTCATTTTCATTCTGCCTCCAAAATATAATTTACTAAGTGCCTAACATGAGGTAGGTATTGTTTTAGAGTATGGGGCACAACAGAAAGCAAGACCAAGTTCTGCATTCTCAGGGAGTTTACATTACACACTGATGAAACGCCAACTGAAAAGTAAAATACAGGAAAAGACTGCAGGTCTAGGTAGGAAGGCTAGGATGTTGGGTAGTGGGCAGAGAAGACCTCATTGAAAAGACCTGAGAAATACTAGGACATGTGAGGAGTGAGACTGGGCAGACACATGAGGGAGGTACTCCAGAAGAGGTGACAGCAATACAAAGTTGTGGGCAGCAGGAACATCTCAGAGGATGAAGGGGAGAAAGAACATCTTGAGGGAGCAGAAAAAGACCAGCAGGGTGAGGGTGAGGGTGAGTGGATTAAGCAGAAGACAGAAGATGTGAGGTCAGAGTGGGTGCCAGGCCCCATGGAGAGCTGGCAGGGCTGTGGAAAGCTACAACGATGTGACCTTCACTTGGCACAATCTGGAGCTCATTGATGGGTTTCTAACACAAGAGTTGCAGGACAAGATTCAAGTTTTCAAAGGTCTCTTGCCACCCTGTTGAGAACAGATTGGCAAGGGCTATCTATGGGCAGAGGCAGGGAAACCTTCCAGGCAATATCCCAACCAGGGCAGCCTTACCTGGAAGGAAGGTAGGAGTGGGATGCTGAGAAATACCAGAGTTCTGGATAGTCAGTGAGGATGGAGCTGAGAGGCCTTGAGGATAACACAGGACTCAAGGATGACTCTCAAAGGTTTCTAGCTTGAGCACACAAAAGGAAGGAGTTAAATTAACTGAGATGGAAAAGACACTGGGAGGAGCAGTTTTGGGGGGAAAGGTCAGGAGTTGTCTCTGTGTGTTTGCACCCTGACACACATTTATATTAAAGATCATTCCGTTCCAACAGGATCAATTCTCTGTGAGCCACATAAGACGTGCCAGCTGTTTCAAAGATCACCTGCTGTTTATGCAACAGAGTCACCTGGACTACAGCTCCACATCCTACCCACCTCTCCCTGCCAGCAAGTTCTAGAAAGATGTTAACTGGCTTTGCAGCAAAACAATGAAATTGTTGCTATAGCTGCAAGCAAAATTAAAAGTAAAACAAAATTAATCTTCCAAACATTCTATAACATTGTATAATTTCATCCCACTACATCATTTCCATCATCAGAGGTGATGTTTAACAGTATGCACTGTTAAAAGTTCTGATTTCTCAAATGCTTGTCTTTACAGCCTTTCAAGAAGAGGACTAGGGGACACACTTGCATCCCCATTGTGTAGGTCCGGAAAAACAAAGCCTCCAAGACCCAAGGTGAATTGTGTAAAGACTCAGAGTTGCATAGCGCCTTCTGATCTCCCTGCTCAATTTCACCCCCCAGCTCGCTGAGCACACAGACACCATCAAGGCTCAAACTCCGGGACACACATGTCGCTTTCGCTCTCGCACTGCATATAATAGTGTATGTTTCAGTCACAATATTGCAGTGGGTTCAAAGCCCCATGGTGTAGGAAGAATGAGCTGCAGGGAAGAACATTTCATATTCTTTCTCCCATTTCCACCCCCCACAGCACTAATTACAGTATGACAGAGGCATCCTGACGCAGAACAAATGGCTGTTCTCTGGTAAGAGACACTTTCTGCACTACTCTGAGAAGCTGCCGCAATTGTGCCCTCCCCGAAAGGTTTGGAGGAACCGAGGAGGAGTGGGTGCGGCTGTGTTCAAGGGAGTGACTGAGAGTTTATTGCCGAGTGCAGCCATTATATACTTAACACTGTGTGGGCTTTTTTTTTTTTTGTAAAAAGCTTTCAAGTTTCCAGAATCCTTTGTTTGACCTCCCCAGATAATTTAAACATGAAAGATTCCTCTCAGGAAGGTAAAGTCTTCATTGTTCAGCCTCAAAAGATTCTTTCCTGGGAAACTAGCCCTTTCTTCTGCATCAGGATGAACAAGTAGAACCAAAAAGAAGACCCAATGCTGACAGGATGAGAATAGTGGACAGTGGTGAGGAGAGCAGAAATCTGAAGGCAAGAGAAAGAATCTGATGGGCCAGAGAGAAGCTGATGAGGAGAATCCCAAAGGAAGGGGAAGAAAGTGTGGGAACATGGTGGAGACAAAGGCACAGAATGCGAACCCCAAACAAAAACGCTGGCTGTCCTCTCAACACCTCAATGACAGGCTACCCAGTTTTTGCTCACACTTCCATTCATTCACCTTTTCACAGGGTATCAGAGAACCCCTCAAATGCTTTTTTTTTTTTTTTTTTTTAAGGAAATCAGGGTTGAGAATAGCTACTAGACTTTCCCAAATCAGTTCATACAAGAATCAGTTGTACTCCAATCATGCAGGACCATCCACCTACCCTTTGGTAACTCTGCTATGATTTCAGCTCTGTAAGAACAGGAACTATGGCGACTACTCAGTTACATCCAGGCAGCAGAGCCTGGCTGCTCAACCACTGTCACACATGGATGGACTGCGCCCACACAAGAGCCAACCAGCAGATAAAGGAGAGCTTCATTTGGGGCAAGGAAAGACAACGAGTCCAGTGCAGTGGGGCAAATGCTCTGAGCCTCAGTTCTGACTATGTGGGGTCCAGGAAATGCCGGGTCAACAGAAGGCACAGCAGTATATGTGAAATCTTTTCATGCTGGCTAATTTTTCCAGGAGAGGCTTCTTCTCCCTTTCTATTGCTTCTCCTCTCAACACTGGAGGGCCCCATGTCCTTTAGCCATCCCCCACCTCCTAAGTGAGCTCACATGGCATCAATGTCATCTCCATGCTACAGCTGACCAAGGTTAGAGCTCCAGCCCCAATTCATCAGGAAGCTGCGAACCCCTCCAGGCCAGTGCTCACTTGATACCAGTCACTGGCAAGTCAAACAGGAACATCAAATTTAACAAGGCAAAAGTATTTTGGATTTCTCTTCCAGACTGCTCCTCCCCTGATCTTGCCCACCTACACCAGGCATCACCCACACTAGGTACCACCCACACTAGGCATCATTTTCCAATTTTCTCTTTTTCTCACTGCATCCTCAGTCCAATCTATAAGCAATTCCTGGCAGTGCCACCACTGCCTGCTCCCAAATCCAACCCACTGTGGTCTCTAGTCTTAAGACTTCCTACCTTCAATTGCCCACGAAACTTACCCAACTGACTTCTTATTTCCAAACTTGTCCTAGCCCCCTTCACTTGGGGAAGGAAAACAGAGAATGACTTTGTAAATATAAAATAAGTAATGTCACTTCTTACTTAAGAATCTCCTTTGACATCCCACTGTTAATATCCAAATTTTTTTAGGCTTTTTTTTTAAGCAACATTAGTTTACAACACTATGCATGATTTAGAGCTAGAGGAACACACCATTTCAGATGTTTCTGCACCACACCACAAGCAAGGCACCCACAATCCACCATAGTTCATTGTGCTCTTCCACACCCTACTCTTCACCTTTTCCCTCCCCACTGTAGCCTCCATTGTACAGTCAGACTTCTAGAATTTGTTATTGGTTTAGTTTTGTCTGACCCTTTGTTTGGCTTCTCTATATTCCACATGTAAGCAAAATCACCTGGCATTTGTCTTTATCCTTCTGACTTATTTCACCTAGCATTCATCCTTCCCAGTTCCATCCATGTTGTCACAAATGGCAAGAGTTTATGCTTTTTTGTAACTGAGTAGTATTCCCATGTATACTGATGCCACGTCTTAATCCATTCATCTGCCTTAGGACACAGGTTATTTCCCTAAATCGGTTGTGTAAATTGTGCTGTAAACTCTTTACTGTGGTCTACAAAACCCTACAAGCATTTAACTCATATATTTCCCTGACTTCAAGGGGCTCTCTCTGATCCGAGACACAGACTTTACTACTCCACAGTCGATCACAATTTACTACGGAATGTCTTATTTCTTTTATAGTTTTTGATCTTAAACGTTTACCTTGAACTACTGGGTTGTCAGGAAAGTCATGATGTATTTTTTTCTGTGCTTTTTAAGCAAAACTGTGTCATGACCTTTCCAACAACCCAATGTTTGGTTATGTTTTTGTCTTTACACAAGAATGTAGCTTACATTCACTACTGTTCACTACTACATCCTCAGTGCTCTGGTGCTGAAAGTACCCGGTGCTTAGAAGGTACTCAACAAATAGTGGTTGAATGAATGCATTAAAAAAATTCAGATTTATATAAAATTACCTCTATGAGTCATGGCCGCCACAGATCCAGTCTATGAACAGTGTGGTCAATCCCCTCTGCCTCCAAAAATTAATTCTCAACCCAGCCAACCTGAGAACAGGCTGTGCACCTTTATGTTAACTTTCCAAACCACTCCAATGCAATAAGGCATCAATATGGCCAGATGTTCTCTAGTATATCCAGCTTCAATATTTTCTGCTGCCATTAAGACTTCATCCCTCAGTAGTTTTGCTGAAGCTGGTGGCTATCTTTTATTTAGAAGTTGTTCCTAAGTTGAGGCTATTGAACAAATAAACCTTTTTTTCAGTCTGTCCTACAGTTAATCTAAGGTCTTCGTTAAAATGCAATTACTTATTTTTCATAACATTATGTAAGTATCAGTATGTATCATTATAGATCAACACACATACTACATTAAGTTCACCACCAAAAGTCACATTACTAGCTCACTGAAAATCACAATGTGTCTGTCAAAGACAAAGCTATGAGTGATGTACAAGCTCCTCCTGAAAGTGGAGGACTTCCTGCTTAGGACCGTTGCAGGCTACACACTGTCCACTGAGAACTTCAAACAGTAAATACACAACGAAAGTAACAAGTTGTGATAAACTTCTAGCATAGTAAATAAGAACTGTACTGGAACTCAGCAGGCCTAGCTGAGTCACCAACCATGGGCAAGTCATTTATCCACTGTGAGGCTTAATTTCCTAATAAATGGCCTTGACAAAAGAATCAAGTGAATTCTTATTCTCGACAAAAGAATCAGGGAATTCTCACTAAATGTTGTGTCAATGGGCTCACAAGAGTGAAGATGATGATGGGGCCTAGCATGGAAAATCTAAGTCTATTTGAGTTGAATTTGAACCTGAAGGCCCAAAGTAGCTGATTCTCTTGCATAGCAGGCTAAGTCCTGCTATTTTAACACCTTACAATATTAGCTCAAAACAGACCTTTGGGTATCAAGAACAACAAATCTATCAAGACCAGGGAATAACAGTGAAGTTCAGAGAGGAGAAAAGGACATCTTTTGAGAAGTCTATGTTACCATTCATGGACAACCTGGCTACCTCTTGATACCAACTGCTTACCTTACAGATTTCTAAGTAGATGTCACCTTTAGAAGAAAGTATTCCTGGGCCTCCCTGGTGATGCAGCGGTTAAACACACAGTGCTGTCACGCTATCACCAGCCACTACAGCATGAGTTCTATCCCTGGCCAGGGAGCTAACCCACATGGCACAGCAGACCTCTTCTGTCTCACTCGCTGCTCCCCTCAGCAGTGTATTTCAGTAGATCTGCCTCTTCTGCTCCCCACTCTGTTTCTGGTGAATCCTCTCATCCCCTACACCTCTGGTCTACACCCCAGTTCTTATAAACATAAATAAATCTTTAAAAAGGAAGAAGAAAAAGAAAGCATTCTTGCACAGACCTTTTGGATGAGGCTTTCCTTTAAAGAAGCTGCTCCAGAATTTACAACACTTAGGGACATGTGTGCAGATGAAAGCAAAGGGGCAACTGCTACCAGTGTGGATCATAAGCCCCACCCAAGCTTGGACTTCTAAGAACTTCCAAGTCCTGTATTTGTAGGCATCAGAGAGGCTCCTCACAGAACAATGGGACTCAAAGTGTGGTTCATGGGCTACTGCTCATCTGTACACTGTTAATAGTTCATAAGATAAATTCAGAAATTAAAAGTGCTTGGTAACTTCTATAACAAAGTCTACTGAATATAAGGATAAAAATGGGGGCTTGTATTTTATATTTCTTTGTATTTTTAGTTCATCTTAATGGTTATTCATTTCTGTTGCCATTGTAGTTTGCAAAACTATCAGCACACAAGGCTGGAAATGTTAAAAAATGATGCTTTACCATTGAGAGCATGGAAGCAGTGGCTAGAAGATGCAGCACTGAGATCATCATACTAATTTGCCATTTCTTTTCTGTTTATAAAACACCAAAAGTCTTTTGTTTGCTAAGCAGGAGCTAATTTTCACAAAAACATAAAATACATGATGATATCTAATTTTAAAAAGAGGCCAAAGGATCTTACAAGACCAGATCAAGGTCATAAAATGAAACAGTGACAAAAACAATATTCCTCTGACCACGAATAGTCCAGAGAGGCCAGTTAGAAGTCAGCAGGCCTGTGCGGTTACCACACTGGCCCACCCTGCGATGTCCCTTCACTGTACCTTTCTTTTGTTTTTCTTCCTCTGTGCCCCCTCCTCTGCCTTTTATTATGCTGTTTTTCTTTTTCATCCATAGCTCTACTGGCTCCCCCCCTCCCTCTCATCTCAGCCAGAAGGACTGAACCAGCGCTCACACAGTCCCTGCACGCTGCTGCAGGATGTGTCTGCCCTATTCTGCTCTGAGCTGTGAGGGGATGAAGTCACCGGAGGCACTCAGTTCACATTCCCATCATGTGCAGGAAGTAGGAAATTTACATTTCCCTTTTGTTAATGACAGGAGAAAAGCTCCAATTTTCAATAACAAAAAATAGCTATATTCACTTGCAGATAAACATGCTCTGCTAATAAACACTCATCATTATTAGATAATCTGCAACTCTGCGTTCAAATACTATAAAAATTTGTAAGTTTTCTTTCCAAATCTTCCTTTGTATCTGAAAATACATCTTATCTGAAATATCTGAGCATACATGTGGCTACATCTACAATGAAAAAGTACCTGCATGCATTCACACGTGCACATGCATGTGTATACACACACACACTCCACCTGTATTGTTCAATTCTCAATTATCACGCCAACGTTTCTGCAGCAGAAAGTGAATTTTTTTTACGGTTTTTACTTCTGAAGGGCAAGTAGTAAGTAGGCAGGTTTTGACTAAACAATTCTATTTAGGTATAAAATAAGGTAGTTGCTATGAAATTTGAATATTTAACTATATTTCAATTATGTTTCACCTATTGACGCTAAGAAGTATTTTACAAGAATCTGTAAAGAACTTATTTTTGTCTGTGGCAGAATAATGTGCTAATGTTCTGAAATACCTTTTAAACACTAAATGTCCAGATACCTGATAAATTGTAATAAGCATGCTAATGAGTTCACTGTACGTTTATAGGAAAGAGAAATCTCCACAACCAAAAAAATTCCACAAAACCATCCAGACACATGTTACAAAAATATTTTATCCCAAGTCTGTGGCTTGTCCACATTCACTTTCTTAATGGCAATTTTGATGAACAGAATTTTATTATTTTGAAAGAGTCAAGCTTATCACACTTTTGTTTGTGCTTCATGTATTCTGTCCAATAAGTATTTACCTGCCCTGAGTGCACAAAAATATTCTGGATTAACTGAATTAATTTGTATGGAGTGGGGAACTTAGATTCACTCTCCTGGATACCAATACACAACACATCTAATGTGATTTATTAAAAAGAGTTTCCTTTCTACACCAAATTGACTTTGCACACTGGCCAAAAGTCAACCAGTCATATAGAGGGGCTCTCTACTCTGTTTCATTGATCTGTCTATCCTTGTACCGATATTACATTGTCTAGATCACACTAGCATTAAGGAAATCTTAAAATCAAATAGTGTAATCCCTACCAACCTTATATCCTTTTTCAAAATCCTTGCGGCTTCCTAAGCATAAAATTATTCATAATATACCCATATTATTTAGAGCCTGTTGGATTTGTAGTGATGATCCTCTTTTGTTCCTGATGCTAATAACTTGTGTTTTCACTCTTCCCTTGAAATTTAAATTTTAAAGGTAAGTTATACAACAGAGCAGATAGTCTTAAAGAAAATGTCAGTGAACTGTGGTATTGTTTTTAATGCAGCATAATGAAGGAAAGAGATGCAGAAATTTAGGTTAATAAAAGGATATTAATAGAAATGTTAGGCTTAAGGTCTTAAATAAATCAAGCCAGAGTTTATTAAAATGAGATAAAATACTCAGATATATAGTAAGCATAATACTGTAAAATCAGGACAAATAAAAATGACATCCATAACTAGAACAATCAGAATAAAACCACGTTACACTCAAGTCTTTAAAGATGTTTAACAGATCTTTAAAAAGTTATCACTTATTAAGGAATGATAGATCTCCTCAGCAATAATGGAAGCCAGGAGCCAAGGACTTTAGAAGGCATAGACAAAATAATGGTTATCTCTGAATTATGAATCATGGCAGACTAGCTCTTAAGAATGAGGTCAAAATAAAGATATTTTCAGGTGAATACAAACTAAAGGTACTTGCTAAAGGAATCTCTGAAGGATGTACTTTAAGGAAAAAAAAACTCAAATGAAATTTCTAACATTAAAGAATGGTAAGCAAAAAATGTAAACATGTGAATAAATCTAACAAAATATTTGTTTAAAATAAACATTATGTTTATATTATTAGGTTAAAATATAAATTAGAACTGCACATTGGTCAATAGCAGCTTCCAAGCTAGAAGCACAGTAATATGAGTCACTGAAATTTTTATATTGTGCAGTAGTAGCATTAAGGCATTAAGTCAACAAAAATTTCATTAATTTAAGAATGGCTGGAAAATTTTAAAAGAAGTCATTGGCAAAATTAAACCAACACAAACCCTAGAAATTTCACTGTAGAAATTTAGGCTAAGTGAAGGGGAATATGAGAGGGTGGAGAGCAAAGTGGGGGAGGGGTCCAATGAACCATCTAGAGGACTATGGGTACCTTGGTGCTGGGTGTGGGGTGGTCACAGACCATCTGAAGAGGTGTGACACTATATCAATAAATCAGACAGTGCTGTGAGCGAATGTTACCTCAATAAAAAATGCAATTAAAAAGTAAAATAAAATTTTCACTGAAAGAAGCAGCAGAACGCTAATTTAAGTCTGATAAAGGGTGTAAGAAGGATAAGTGGGAGGAAAAGAACAAAAATCCATAATTTACTGACATTAAGACTTTGTACTGAAAAATCTAAAGAATCTATATATTTAAAAGAACTGAGGCTATAAGACTCATAAATAGAAACATCAATATCCCTAAATGAACTGAAACTCTCCATACAAGAACAGTTAGAAATCAATATAAAAAGGTACCATTTGTCAAAGGAACAAAAATCAGGAGGTACATAGGGATAAATCTAACAAAGATTTCAGGTCTTTCTGGAGTTAGGAAATCATGGTGAAAGACATTAAAGAAGGCACACATAGTGAATGCTTCCATCTGTAAATGGATAGACTTTCTATTGTAAATGTCAGGTCCCCATAAACTGCAATCCTAACAGAGGTTTTGTTGAAATCTGATAAGGGTGCTAAAACTCATATGGAAAAGAAAAGCACCAAGAACAGTGAACGTGTGTCCTTATAAATGGGGCTGGACAACTCAATATATGAAAACTAAACATCCCCGCTTCAGACACACACACACACACACACTCAAAGAGAGTGTTGTCAAAAAGGAAAAATCTATAAAATTTTCAGAAAAGAATACATTTAGAGTCTTGGGGTAGAGAAGGATTTTTAAAACACAACTAATAATGAGTGATAAACACAATTAAAAAATTTCACAAACTTTTGTTCACAGAACATGATAGGGCAAAATGATCGCATGCTACAGTTTGAGAGGCTTTACTTCAAGACAAAACTAACAAAAAAAAAAACTAATGTTTTGCTAAAGTGTAGGAAGGACTTCCGGAAATCAATAAGGAAAAGATAAACAATCCAAAGGAATACTGATCAAAGATGGAAACAGGTATTTCACAGTAGAGGAACTACAAATGGTCAAGGAACATCTGAAAACATGTTCTACCACATTAGTAAGCAATAAAATGCTGCAAATTAAAACTCATGGCAATGAGGGTGTTATCTTGAATAATTTTAAAAATTCTGGGCTGGAAGGAGAAAAGCAGGTTTCTAGTGCCAATAGATACTCTAATTATGTAATTCTAGATAAGTCCCCAATCAGTCTCAATTTCCTATGATTTGAGGATTATAATTTCTCTTGAAGTTATGGTAAGAAGAAGAGTGTGTGTGCGCGCGCGCATGCGTGTGTGTGTATGTATATATGTATGTATTCTGGAAACTGCAATAAGCCACCTATTGTCATAGATGAATATAAAGACCCTACACACAAACAGGAAATGATTTTTATTTTATTTTGAGAAGTTTTGACTGTCAGCTGCATCCTTTTCCAGTTGCCCAAATGTCCCTATTTTTAGAAACCATAAAAGCCATCAAATATCATCTTAATTGTCAACCCTCACCAAGTGCAGGGCTGAGCCTCTGGGACTCTCAGGCCCCACTGCCTGGTATTCACTTGGACAGACCCCGAGGCATGTCATACCCCTTGTGCACAGAACCACGTGCTCAAAGGCCGAGCACCAGCCAGCCGAGGGGTGGGCTTCACAAGCCAGAGGGAGCATAATGCAGTAAATCCAGCCATTTAAGTCGGTAAGTAACACACCAGACTTCCCAGTTTATCCTGCTCTGAATGAGCTCCAGAGCACAGAGTTCGAGAATCCAGAGTTCATTACAGGAGCAAAGGTCAGGACTGAGACAGGAAAATCCCCAAAGATGACAGTGGAAGTTGATGGGAAAGTACCCTCTGTTCTTCCTGGCCTGCCACCCTGGGGAACCAGCCCCCACCTGGGTACTGGAGGTAAGAAGGTACCTGTTGCCTTATTTCAGTGTGAGCTCAAGTGTACTGTCACCAACCACTTCCCCTGAAATCTGGGAATTAAGGGGGGGGGGGGTTTAGAACCTTTCCCACATTTCTCATATCAAGGATGCAACAAGACATATCTCTACTACTAGCAGCCATAACAGTAAAAACTGGCATCTCAAATCATGCAGGTTCTCCATCGCTCAGTGAGGTGAGTTAGTGGAAAGTCCAAGAGTTTAGCAGAACTCTCTGCTCCTCAACCACCAGCTCACTTCTGAAGCATCTCCACACATGGCAAGTGTCCAAGTGGAAGTCTGTCAGCACCCCCACCTCGGGATGTCCTCTGAGCATCCTCACTGAATTGGGAGAGCCTTCTATGTCCTACTGGATGACCCAGGCTACATTAAGGGAATATCAAGGATTAAAAGATTCCCTCGTTCCTACCAGACATAGCACGTTCAGCCTCTGATGTTCATTCTAATGAGGGGTGGAAACTGTGGTTTCACATCCAGAGCAGGGCACAGCAAGGACGGACATCAAAGGTGCAAAGGTTCATGTTACAAGAATAGGGAGGCAAGGCACTGAATAGGAGTCAGGGGTCTGGATTCCACCCCAACTCATCAGCCAGCACCCTGGACCTTTCTCAAGGCAATTTATGGGGGTGGCAGGTGGCCTTCCCTCAGCTACTAAACGTTCATCAGGGCCTATCAAGCCAGATACTCTGGCTATAATGCAAATGAAGCCCAATGTTATAACATCCAGTTGCTCCCAGGAAAAGAAATTTAGAGAACCAGCATGTAAGGGATGAAGAATATTCAGAAGGTCAAGTTAGATGAAATGCAAAACAACTGGGATACAGAATTAGTAAGCTCTAGCAAAGCAGGGGTAATCTATAGGATACAGGTGAAATGTTCTAAAAAGTCTCCTAGAAAGAGTGTAAAAGGTTCTCAAAAGTCTATTTGCGCTTTTCCCACAGAACCTAATGCAGTACCTAATTCAGAGTGGAAACTACAGCAAACCCCTGAACAAAGCAATGATTAGGGGACCTGGCCCCTTACAGTATAAAATCCCATTATAACTTAGCCTTCCACATAAGTAGCTTCCATAGCCAGGGATTCAATCAAGAGACAGCCACAGTTGGTTAAGTCTGGAAACATGAACTTGCAGATAAAGTCCTTGTGTAAGCAGGAGGACACAGCTGAAACTCAAATCATTTGAGGACTAATTGCATATTTATTTAATGAATCAGGCCAGGGCTGAACACCTCTGAAAGGGGTTTGTTATGATTTTCACAACTGTTAGCACCTGGTCAAAGCACAGCCATTTGGAACAATGTCCAGATACTTCCAGATGGAAAAAGGAGGCACCCCAAAAGAACAGTGCGGTAGGTCAGTGGAGGTCTTAACTGACTTCCAGGAAAGAAGACAATGCGGTGGACCCGCTGCTAGCATAAAACAGGCTGTACCAGGTTACCTGCCTCAGCGCTGGGCTGCTGCCCTGGAGACCCAGCCCAGAGCCTCAGAACACAGTCCTGCCAGGCTTGAGGGGCACCTGTCTGTGGGGCTGTGGCTGCAGAACTGCCTGTTGTTAGGGTGACATGAAATAATAGATGCACAGGTGATTCAGAAAGTTAAAAGTGGGCTAAGTGCTACCCTGTTAGGCAAAAGATGATACTCCCCTAAAAAACCAAGCCAAAAAACATGTTCTTTATGAGCACATTCATGGAGTAGAAGAAAGTCATCTTTTGTTCATCAAATTCTCATTTAGCATCTATTCTGCATCAGACATGATGTTGGATGTTCCCCATAACCACGTGTTAAGTACTTGTGACGGTAAGCAACTTTGCAGTTTGTGGAAAACTTTCATATAGAGGTTCTCAAGAGTAACTCCAACTTTGTATATATTAAGCTCCAAAGAATTACAGTCTTAATTCTAAGGCTATCAAATTGCAAACTATAATTAACCAGTTTTTTCCTGTGGCATGACACTAAAAAAAGGGTAAGACCAAAGTGGGGGAGGGGGTGGGCCTGAACAGGAACGTGGTATTATCACCACCAAAAAAGAAACAAATAAAGCAAATCAGCAAAACCAGTAAGGAAGAAAGGAAGACAATCTAGTAATAAATGGTCTCCTAAGCCCAAGCACAAGAACATGGAACACAATCCTCTAAGAGACTGAAAAACCACAAGCTAAGTAAAATTCAGCAGAAAGGGACTGTGAACAAGAATTGAGAGTTCTAGCTTTTGGTACCAACTCTGCTACTATTTGTGTGGCTATAGGAATCATCCCTCTCCCGCCCAAAAAATCAGGACCAATGAATACAGTGCCTATATCAGAAAATATAAAGATGTATAACATACCATTCCAGTACTCCAGTACATCTAAATTTCCCAGGAGACAGAGAAGTAAATAAAATGGCATATATTTTAAATGGAATATAGATGAAAGAGTGAAGAGAGAAGCTCTACATCTATGGAAAGCAGCAGGAAATATGTCCAGAGAAGAAGACATGGTGTTTGGCGAAAACTAGAGAATAAATATAATACCAGCCACTGAATAAAAAACAGACTTCTTGGTGGGATTTGCAAGGAGGGTTAATGGGGGTGGGGAGTGGGGAGTGGGGGAGGGGCTGGGGAGTGAGGTGGGTATGCTGAATCTAAGATGCCCAGGAACACTAGCTGGGGCTGTCTTGCCCTTCTTAGTCATTGGTTTCTTTGTCCATGCTGAGCAGAACTGACTAAATACTTGCATCTCTTTTAGTTAGAGCATCTTTGAGGGTCAGTTCTTGTCTTGAAGTGGCTGGCACATTTCAAGTAGTGTGTATTCTCTTTTGAATGAAACCGGGTAACTTGACAGTCTCGGGGTCACATAAAATTCCTGTACCAGAGTTCATCAGACCAGGAGACAATCCAAAGGACACAGTCTGGAGGTACATGCCATGGGATAATGAGGTAACATTAATGCCATTCATATATTTTTGACTTCTGTACCTTCTCAGTCCAAGGACACATATATTTGGTGAAATATGTTTGAGGCCAAATACCTCACTGTCAGGTAAGAACCTCCAGTACCCTGGGACCTCCCTGGTGGCACAAGGGGTTAAGTCTCAACACTATGAAGCTATTGGCAGCCTCTGCAACACAAGTTCAATCCCCAGCCAGGGAGGGGACCCTCATGGCACAGCAGACCTCTCCTACTCACCCGCTGCTCCCCTCAGCAGTGTATTTCAGTAGATCCACCACCTGTTCTGCCCCCCACTCTGTCTCTGGTGAATCCTCTCACCCAACCCCAAGACACACCTCTGGTGTGCACCCTAGCCCTTATATGCATGAATAAATAAAATAAATCTTTTTTTTTTTAAGACTCTCCAGTGACCTGCCATGTGCGAGGAGACAGAGGAGGTGATGAGGTCAGAGAATGGCTACCCAGTAGCACAGGTCCTAAAGAACAGTAATGATTCGGCACAGAGCTGCAGCCAACTGGGTGATGAACGCGTAACCGGAACAGAAGTAAAGCAATTCCGAGGAGCGGGTATCAGCATTTTGTTTCAAAAGACTGGAAAACCGTGAGTCAAAGAAATTAAATAATTTACTCGCAGCTAGTGGACTGTGGACCAGGATTTAAGTCTTTGTCTGGATCTGTTCAAATACAAGACCATTCCCCCAAGGATTTGATGTGATTTACTTTATTCTTTAGGCTGCAGGGAATTCAAAAAGGTTTTTTAAAGAAGGGAGCAACATGATTAGGTCTTTTTTTCCCTTTTTTTTAAAAAACATAAAATAGCTATGTTCTTGTCAAAGACTTAACATGAGGAGGATAACTGTTTGGTAGGGATGACAGAAACCTGGGTCAGACATGTCCTTTACACATTGAAGGTGTAAGGAACAATGGACAAATGAACAGGCGTTTAACAGGATGAGGAGGAGTCTGCAGACCAGATAACAAAGAAAAGGCAGTTCTCTCAGAAGTCCCGAAGATGGCTAAGTGGGTGTGTGAGTGCAGAGGAGGTAAGGATGTTGGTACAGGAAGTTAATTTGGTTTGCAGTGTGATGTGCTCAAAGTAATTCATTCAGATCTATCACACAGTTGAAAATACAGCTTTACAACCCAAAGAGAGAGGCAAAAGTGGGGATGTGAATATGAGGGTCACACTGGCATAGCCCATAACTATGGAAATAAATGAGACCTCCCAGGAAGAGCAGGGTAGTAACTGGCTCAGAATGCTCCTCTTGGCAACCAAAAACTCACCAGGACCCAGAGAGAAAGAAATGGGGAAAGACAGTGGGGTAGGCATTATGAATCCTACTTTTCTCCAATTTCAGGCACATAATAGGTTGCGCTTCTCCCCCTGGACATTAGACAAGATTCTGTGATTAGTTGACCAATGACATGTGAGCAGAACTGCCCTGTGGTTCTTCTAGGCTAAGCATGTAACTGTCAGCTTGGTCTCTGAGAGGCCTTGATGACATGCAACTTTGACCTCATAACTGGAGCAGAAACTTGTGTTAGCTACTGAGGTTAAAGGGCTGTTTGTTTTGGCAGCATGGCCTAATGCATACTAACTCATGCAGAAAGAGTGGTTAGAAGTGTAGGACGTGAAACCAAAGGGAAGAGACAAAGAAGGTCTCAAAGAAGTAATGGATGTTTTCAAGGACTTCAAAGACCTGAAGGAGCTTCAGTGACAAGAGGTGCTAGATTTGGCCACATGGATTCACTGGGGATCAAAGAGGCATGGCAAGTTTGCTGATGAGTGGGCCTATGTGGGAAAGTGTAGCCAGGGAACACAAGCACTGGGTTGGCTGGGCTGGCACTGGTTTGCACGTAGAGTAGAGAATGTGAGCTGGTGGCAGTTTCCACTTCATCAAGTCCATTTAGTTGTCACCTTTTTAGCTTGCGCACTCAGCCCAAGCCACATCTTTTCTACTGACGGCTGGAGATTTATATCCAAAGAGCCATCAGACCTGACTCCTTAAAAAGTGCCCATCCCACATCTACAGGAAAGACACAGGAGCCACATGAAAGGCCCACACTTCACCAAGGGGATATCTCCAGGATTCTCCCCCAGATGTCCATATTGATCCTCTTCAGTCACTGCCCCCTTCCTACCCTTTGTCTCCTCCAGCCTGTATCCCGATTCCTGTTCTGCTTAGCTCCAAAGACTAGGGATCCAGCTTTGGCACATTTACCATCAGTCTGCATAGACTTGTCACCCCTGCACACTGCTATGGCCTCTCTGAAGCTGTCCAGACCACTGCCTGGTCAGACTTGCTCTTCCTAAAGAAGCTAATAGAAAAAGGATGGTGATAAGCCCTCTTAGAATCTGAATCCCCTACAGCACTGTTCTGATGGGTGATGTGCTTTTGATATGGGCAGGGGTTCAGTCTCTGTCCCTCTCAAATCAAATCATCCCAAAGGGACAATGAAGTAGAAAATGCAAAAGTATACCTTCCCCCCCACTTCCTTTGCTCCCCATTCCCCAGTGGAACATGGTTACCTCTCTTCCATGCTTACATTGGGATGTCTGCCATATGACCTTAGCTTCCCCAGGACCCTTGGCCTTGAGTTTCCCTTCCTCCAGCTGGCACCACTGCCCTGTGCATTTCCCAAGGTTCAGCAGAATATATGACAAAGTACATGGGTTTTGGATTAAGAGAGACCCAGTTTCAAATCCTTACTAGTTGGAAACCCTTGGATAAGTTCCTTATTCTTCCACAGTCCCTATTTCCCACCTATAATGTGAGGGAGAACATAACCTATCTCCTACCTTATTGAGTGGTTTTGAGAATTACATGGATAATCCATAAAATTGTTCCTACTATATGGTAGATACTACTTAATATATATTAACTTTCCTATTTTTCTCCCCCAGGTTCTTTCATCTTCTACAACTCTACTCCCTAGCTGTTAAAATGATTCTGTCCTGCTTGAATCCTTCTCTCATGAGGCTCTGTCATTCTAAGGTGCTAATAAATGGATCACACAAAGGTGTTAAGGGAGAATGAGGGAGAAAATGTATAATTTTCTTTTTTTTTTTTTGTTTTGTTTTGTTTTTTTTTTTTAAAGATTTATTTATTTATGCATACAAGCACAGGGGTACAGGTCAGAAGTGTGGGGGGTGAG
>JAGFMF010011659.1:4345766-4364234 GCA_019455555.1 Galemys pyrenaicus | reverse complement strand
CTCCTGGCCGGCGGCAGGGATCGAACTCATGCTGCAGTGGCTGCGGTTTGCTTCATAGTGTGTTGCTTAACCCACTGCGCCACCAGGGAGGCCCGAAAATGTATAATTTTCAACATATGTCATATTGTTAGTTTCTCAGAGGCTCTTACAAAGCCTCAACTCAATGACATAATGAATAATAGAAACATTATGACTCACACAAGGCCAGTTAATGAGACCCCTTAATAATAGCTGTACCTTATTATCCATTACATGCCAAGTACTGCACTAAGTCCATTGCATTCCTTATTTCATGTAATCAACACCAAAGGAAACCCTGAATTATTATGATACTTATTTTATAGTTTGGAAACTGAAGTTGATGGATGCTGAGAAATTTGCCCAAGATCATAAAACTAATTAAATGAAGAGACAGAGTTCAAGCCTGAGTCTTCTGAGTCTACAAAACTCAGGCTAGACTAGGAACTTTTCCAAAACCTTCAAATCAGGGGCTCCCTTCCCTTTATTGTCTACATTTGTCCTGAACACTTAAAAAGCCTAATTGTCCTTATGAGAGATATACATGTTAGACATACAGCAAAACACAGTAAGGAAAACCCTGCTGTGATGGAAGCAGTTTAAAAAGAGGAGTGGGGCCTCCCTGATGGCACAAGGAGTTAAGTCACAACACTATGAAGCTATCCATAGCCATTGCAGCATGAGTTCGATCCCCAGCCAGGGAGCTGACCCACATGGCACAGCAGATCTCTCTCCTGTCTCACCCACTGCTCCCCGCAGCAGTATATCTCTGTACATATGCCTGTTCTGCTCCCCACTCTGTCTCTGGTGAATCTACTCACCCCCCTGCACCTCTGGCTTGCACCCCAGCTCTTGTATGCATACATAAATCTTTGAAAAAAAAAAAAAAGACAGGAACGAGGACAGGCTGCTAGCAGCATCACTTAACTTCATAAGAGCCTTTGGCTACCCCATCAGAGAGTGCTGTATTTACACGCGAAAGGTAACTTTATTGTCTCTGGTTTTTCTATTTTTTTTAAGTCTGTATTTTGAACAAATGTACATCCTGATATCCAATGTGAAATCTCAAAGCAGTGTTGGGTTGGCATATAAATACTCTTTCAGTCCTTTCAGCTACAGCCTAAGCTAATGTCTGTCCACAGTTCAGAGAGGCTGACAGATGGACACAGCCATGGTCCTTGTGCAGGGGTAGCACAGAGCTCTTAGAAGATGAAGGCGTTGGGGAGGTGGCATGGGACCAAGATAAGCAGGTGTCCTTGCCCGTAGGAAAGGTCTGCAAGTTAATCTTCCTTAAATGTCAGGTCCCGTGGAGCCATTCTCTGTCCTCTCCAGTACCACAATAACTCACCTGCCCACAGGATCAAGTCTAATACCCTTTTTGTGAGCTGCTCCATCATCAGGCCAGACCCAACTAAGCCAACCTTGTTGGCATCAGTCAAATGCAATGTCCTTTCTATCCCAGAAATAAATTAGGGCCTGCTTCAAAGCTGCGAATTATCCTGTACTCCCTCCCTGGCTTATCTAAATTCTAGCCACCCTTCAAAGCCCCGTTCAACTTCTAAATCCCAAAGCTGTTCAGAGCGTTGGAGCCACTGTGGCATCTCCACCCACAGAACATCCACTGCAGTGATGGCCAGCAGGGAAGAATGACAGGTTTAGCTCCTGGTGGGAACACAAGACCACCATGAGAAAGAGACAATCCTCACACTTCTGCAGCTTCCTGGTTTTGGCAATCTTAAAGTCATACAAGGTCAAGTATGCTATAAAGATAATTTCTGTTCTCAACTGACCTCTAATATAAGTACTTATCCAAGGTCAGTGCCCTGGAATTTCCAGGTTTCTTGGATGTGACAAAAGTCACACCTGATATTGTATTGTATCATTTAAAGAGAAAACTGACTTTCTAATCAAGCCTAACAATGCCACGGGGATCAATATATTTATTCTCCTCCTGATTATGGAACCAACTGACAGAAACACAATTTACAGGAGTCAGACAGGTGAAGACAAAAATACCAACTTTGTTTCTGAGAAAGCCCAGTGGGTAACATGGCCTTAGTTCTATCACTAATGGCAACTGGCACTGAGTCATCTCCTCGTGGCCCAGGCCAACCTTAGGGACATGTCCCTGTAAGCTAAGGACAAAAGAGCAGGAGCTACAAGACCTGGAGGGCAGGCCTGTTCTAAACAAGAGGGAGGGATAAACAAGAGGAAGAGGAGCTTCTTCTAAGTTCTAAGCTTACCAATTATGAGCTGGATATGCTGATAAAGATGGGGAGAGGCACCTGATGTTTTCTGGGGCAAGTTCCTCCACATGGAAAAAGAAGCCAGGAAACAGGAGACTCACTAGTAGTTCTAAAGCACAGACAATGTAACTGGCTATCTGAAAATGAATGGAGAGTGAGATTTTTTTCTTTGGTGATCCAAAGAACTTACTCAGTGATTTGCTCATATCAGTCAAGCTGTTGCTCTCCTTAAGGATACTAGGTCAACTATCAGTGATCTGTTGAACTTGATGGGGATTATTGCCAAAAAGCCATTTATTAGAGTCCAGCATGAGTTCATATATTAAGGAGAGCCTGACTTCCGCACCAGAATCTGAAGGGCCTTCATTCATTCAACAAACATATACTAAGCACTAAGCCATTTTTGTATGCAGCCAGCATGCTTGGTGGTAAATAGCATAGTGTGCAAGACAAACACAGTCTAGTGGGTACCAATTCAAGCAAGCACAAGGTGGCAGCAGGCTCCCCAAATTCACCCAGTTCTAAGGAACAGCGTGTTAACCCATGAATTAGCTCACAGCACTCTTACACGCTCATTATGTGATGGAAGGCTATGCATTGCAATGCCTGCGGCTATTCTAATTGAGGAAACAACTAACAATATTTGAACCAGGGCAAGGGAGCACTGAAGGATTTCTTTATTAAAATCCATCTTTTAAGGGTAAACAGTTCTAAGATGCTTGAGGTGCCTTTCTAATTTGAGTGTAGTAGACAAACAAACCATTACCTACACATTCTTCTTGGCCCTCACATCTGACGCTTCTAAATGCGGTCTTTCTTTGCACAAAAGCCCAGGAGCTTGGGGGTACTTGGCTAGGGAGAAGAGCCTTCCGGGCCCAATAAGGGTCTACTAATGTTCTATGTATGTTCTAAACTACTAGCGACACAGTACACACTGTCACAGTGAAACCTACTGAAAAGGAGTGAGGCTGGGCTATCAGAGAGGGTGGGTAGGAGGGAGGAGGAAGGAGAAGCTGAGCAGGAAAGGCTGGCTTCCAGAGGGTTTCCACACAATATGCCTCACACACAATGCACGGTTTCTTTTGTCAGAATTCCTCAACTGTGCATTGTCCAGAGCCCGGGAGGCTGCAAAAAGCATTCTAGCCCTAAATGGCAAGCCTGCAGTCTTGGCTACCACCAGCCAGGAGCAAGGAGCTACGACAGTCCAGGACCCCAGAGAGTGATAAGAAGTGCGAGCAGTCTCTTCAGATGTGTCCTTTGCTTCGTGATCACTGTTTTATTAATTTTTTTTTCATTTTAATTCTTTCCTTCTGGGCTCCCCTGCCTTCCCAAGCAAAACTAGTTCAGAGATGCCACTTTTGGAGCTCATTATGTTGCCATGGCAACTAGAATTTTCAAAGTTTATTTCTCCTCCTCTTCTCCCCTCCATGAACTCCTTTTCCCTACTCCCATCTTTTGCCATTTATACGTCTTACAAAAGAAACAAAAACGTGGAAGAAAATAAGACCAATACAGCCACTAGGTAAATGTCTCTGACATACTATATTTCAGCACAGCACATTCCTACAGGATATTAGAAATGGCTCCCATAGCCAATTAATGCTCTTAGATTCAAATTCCCACAATACTGGGGAGCAAGGTCTTGGGTAAGAGCCATCAGCTTCCTTCTTTCTCCTCTCCTCCTTGTCCCTTCCTGCAGAGAGACGCAGATATACTCCTTCCTGCTTATATAAACCATGAACATGCTGTGCCTTATTTATCATGTGGTAGCCCTGGAAAACAGCATTTAAAACAACAAGGACTGTAGATGAAGGAGAATGAAAACACCTTTGATGTATTTCACACACAATCTCTGGAGATGAGAGAAGCTACAGTTGCCAAAAGGCAAGGAAATCCCTAGATGAAGAAAATTTGCTAAGTTGAATATTTAATTAGACTATCAACCTTCACTATCAAAAACTGAATGGAGTCAAAGAGGCAAAAGGCACCAAAACAGGAAAGAGAGAACCTGCACTTGAACATAAGCAATGGGAGTAAGGCTGACAGCTAGCTCCCACCTCTCCTTCACCCACAGGAGGTGGTGCTGGCACACTGGCAGGCATCTACAATGGAAACAGCTGTTGGTCCACACTGCTGCTAACAAGGCTGATACCCCAAAGGATCTAAGCTAGAGCTCTCTTAGGGAGCTCCAGCTCCCTAAGCTGGGGTCCAAAAGATGAGAGAGGGGTGGTCAGAACAAGCACACTCACCATAGCCTGCAGTACAAAGTCCTTCCTTCCTCCCCAGCCTTTGCTGCTCTCCCCACTGGAGGGGGTAGGGATGGGTAGAAAAGATAACAGATATCAGAAGAGGAAGGAATTCTAGGCTGAAGCAGGTGTGAAATCTACAGCTAGGGTCTGACCTAGATTCAGAGTCAGTGACCAGAGGCTCTAAGATTGAATGACCCAATATTTTTAATTTATGAACCCACCGAGTTTGAGATTACACTGTGACCTAAACATGATCAATGAGTATTTTAATTAAGCCTCTGCTTACTTACTATGTTGTTCATCATGGGTAACCTAAGGAGATCTCCAACAGCTTAAGTCATAGAAGCTCCAGACTCTAGCATTGCTTACACTGACCCTCAAAAGGGTAAGCTGAGTAGATGAGGACTGAACAATGATACTGGGAGACTGGACTCAGTGGTGAGAAGGAGGGTGAAAGAGGCAGGAAGACCGAGCAGGACAAGAGCACAGTGGGGATAAAATAGAATGGCGGAATCACTGGGGAGAAGAGAAGGTAGGAGAGAAGTGAGTGGTGACATAGAATGGGTGTTGTGTATGGACTGCTGAGTGCAGCTGGAGGAAGAAGTGGGCGATGGATAGGGGAGGTCCACGCTGACCTAGACTTTCAGAGCTGTTGGCCTTGTGGACATGACAGGAATGTCCTGCATGCCCAGTGCATGGCTCTGCCACAGCCTCCTACCCCAGAGCACTGTCTCTGAGCCACCGAGGGACACCCCCACGCTAGACAGTGGACCACCAGCTTGCCCAGCCTCCCACGCCTCACTGCATGCTGCTTTTAACTTACCCACACACTGACCCCAGAAAACCTGTTCCTGACACACAGTAGGTGTTCAACAAGTGAAATACTCACAGAATAGACAGAAAGCAGTGCATGCTCTGCACGCTCCCCCTCCTGTCCCCTCAGATCACATCTGAGTTTACCAGACCCTGCGGTGGACCAACCCTAGACCAAGCCTGTGCCCTCCGTGGGGGAGACAGCACCCACCTCGAATGCCCATACCTTTGTTCCTCAGTCTAAGGGATTCCTTCAATCCCCCGGGGGTCTGCCCACCCCATCAACAAGGCAGTCCCAAGTATCATCTCTGCTTCATTATATGTGGAACACAGAGAAAGATGAGCTTTAAAACCAACCCTTCAAAGCTGACCATAGATTGGAGGCATCCAGGAGGTGGGGGGAAGGAAGGGTGAAAACAGGGGAATGGGGGAGAGCACAACAGACTATGGTGGAGGATTTACGGGTGCTTTGGTGGTGGGAGAGCAATGGGGACCACACCTGAGAGAAGTCCAATACTGCCAAAAAATTATACAATATAAAACATCGCTACTTCGGTTAAAAAAAAATCAACAAAATTATTTTAAATGCCAGCACTCAAGGTGAAACATGAAGTAGTGAGATCATATGTACGTATATAACCCAATCCCGGTAAAGCAATTCTGAATACAAGTAATGGTTTCTGCGAGGGTTCCCAGAGGTTCAAGCCTCCGTGGTGCAGCTGGTAACCTCAGCTGACAACCTCCTCAAAAACACACAGGCATTTAGGTTGTTTCCAGGTCTTTTTTACCTATTGTAAATAGGGCTGCAATAAAAATAGGGGTACATATACATGATGGAATACTATTCAGCAATTAAAAAAGACAAAGTAGAGTCATTCATAGAATCACTGAGCAAAGAATTATGCTCAGTGAAATAAGTCAGAAGGCAAAAGAAAAATACCAGATGACGGCCTCCCTGGTGGCGCAGTGGGTTAAGCAATGCACTATGAAGCAAAATGCAGCCCCTGCAGAACGAGTTCGATCCCTGCCGCCTGCCAGGTGACCCACATGGTGCAGCAGACCTCTCCTGTCTCTCCTGCTGCTCCCCTCAGCAGTGTTTTGGTTGATCTGCCTGTTCTATTCCCCACTCTGTCTCTCACCAACATCTGGCCTGTACCCAGTTGTTGTATGCATAAATAAATCTTTTTTTAAATTTTTTTTATTTTTTAAAGGTTTATTTATTTTATGCATACAAGCACTGGGGTACAGACCGGAGGTGTGGGGGAATGAGAGGATTCACCACAGAAAGCGGGGAGCAGAACAGGCAGATCAACGGAAGTACACTGCTGAAGGGAGCAGCGGGCACAGCAGGAAAGGTCCACTGCGCCATATGGGTCCCCTCCCTGGCCGGCAGCAGGGATCGAACTCGTGCTGCAGTGGCTGCGATCTGCTTCATAGTGTGTTGCTTAACCCACTGCGCCACCAGGGAGGCCCATGCATAAATAAATCTTAAAAAAAAAAACACATGGGGCCTCCCTGGTGGCGCAGTGGGTTAAGCAACGCACTATGAAGCAGACCACAGCCACTGCAGCACGAGTTCGATCCCTGCGGCCGGCCAGGGGGGGACCCACATGGCGCGGCAGACCTCTCCTGCTGTGCCCGCTGCTCCCCTCAGCAGTGTACTTCTGTTGATCTGCCTGTTCTGCTCCCCGCTTTCTGTGGTGAATCCTCTCACTCCCCCACACCTCCGGTCTGTACCCCAGTGCTTGTATGCATAAATAAATAAATATTTTAAAAAAAAACCACACACACAGATGGTTTCACCCCTAGGAGGAATATAAGGGAACCAAATAAGCAATCAAGGAAAAGAATATCAATTAAAAAAAAAACAACACAACAACAACAAAAAGACAAGGACAAATCAGAAACACTGTGGGAAGGGGTGAGGGAATGGGTTGAGGGCAGAAGTACTGAGATGAAGCTGCATGGGTGAAATGGTGGTGGGAAATCCATGGGGACCACAACTGATGCCAAATATGTATAAAGAAAGAAAAACACACACAGGGGCTTTGGCTTTTCCCCCTGCTTTGTCTCATTTTCCCTACTCTTCCTTCTGCAGCTAGGGACTACCTCCCAAGTAAATTCCCTCTACCCACTGTTTCTTAGGGTGGGGGAAGGCAGACCAAAACACTGTCATCTCGTTAGTCCACCAAGTCACCTTTATCCTTGACCAAGAGGTGGGGAAAGGAGGGAATGACACGAAGCTGGGGGATGCCGTGCTGTGTGCCCTCAACTCCGAATGTCACCTACTCTTCAAATCTTGCCAGAAGCCAAGCGTTGAAAGATTAAAAGGATAAGCAATTCCTAGAAAGGACCATTTCTATTTAACTTACCTGTGCAATGACCAGCACAGCCAGCACGAACTAGAGACAATAGTTTGCTACCGTTTTTGAGGATAGTGCTGAGAAAAGGGGGCAGGAGTGAGTGACTGAATGAACTGCACACCTTCTCTCTGGGGGGCAGGCAATCTGGGACACAACTTGGCCTTGAGGTTCCCTCTGACTGTTTTAGATTTTTTCTTCTATTCATAGGTGTGTGCAGAGGGGAAGGAGTGAGTGGAGATATCGATAAAAGCGTAGTCCTGGATTTCAGCTCATTAGCTCTGGAAAGAATATTAAAAAGTTGCTTAACCCACTAGGGCATCTTTCACCACTAAACACAGGCATCCTTTTTAACCACCACTGGGAAAAGAACAGGGAGTGGCCCACACCAGCTAATTAACACATACAAGATACTGCTGTTTGGTTAATTTTGTGTAGCCCAGTTCGTTGAGAAGTAACATTTGCAGAATAACAGATACTGCCCAATACAGAAAAAAACACAAGACCTTCATCATGTGGGGAACAGCAGGGGAGCCAGCCGGGTGTCAGCAGCGCTGATGCCTAGGTCAGCAAGAGGATAATGTGAAAATGCTGAGCAGGACCGTGGGAGGGGCAAGTCTATGTACAGCGCACGGGGCCCCAAGAAGAGTGGGGAAGGCCCACAACCCATTTCGCTGCCATTTCAACTCTAGGGTGGGTTAGAGGGGACCTCTGGTCTGACTAACTTCACCTTATGGATTCGTAACCATGGAAAACTGATTAGGTATCTAGTTTAATATAAGAATCGTGGGGGCCTCCCCGGTCGCGCAGGGTAAAGCGCTGCACTATGAAGCATCTGCAGCCATAGCATCACGAGCTCAATCCCTGGCCAGGGACGGGACCTGCATGGTGCAGCAGACCTCTCCTGCCTCACCCGCTGCTCCCCTCAGCAGTGTGTTTCAGTCAGTCTGCCTGTTCTGTTCCTTACTCTGTCTCTGGTGAATCCTCTCACCCCACCCTCCCCCCACACACCTCTGACCTGTACCCCAATTCTTGTATGCATAAATAAATCTTTAAAAAAAATAAGTCATGTGTCCCCTTTGGCAGGCTTTGGGGTTCCCCTCCTGTTCTCCCAAATGCTCTCAATTCCTGCTCTTTTCCTAGGTTTGCTATAGAACATGGCAGTTCTGTGCTCCTCCTGCTATCAGAGTTTGCTTCTTCAACAGTAAAGAATAATTTCAATATTTTTGCTAAGTGAGGAATATTTTGGGATGCAATGATAATTAAGTGTTGAGAATGTAGTGATGCACTTGACATCAAGGGGAAAATAAAGAACTTTTAATTTGACGACAATTCTTAAAAGCAACAGAACTTAACAGCTAGAAAATCTGAGCACCCAGGATCTAGCCCAGTTGTAAAGACTGATTATCATCTGGAAATGGGGAGGTATTATCTCAGCCACCTCAGTGTGCCTGTGCACAGTGCACAGAAAACATGCCTCGTTGTAGGGGCCCAGCTACGGGCTAAAAGTTCAGAAGCGCAGCTCTAACACTATCATGGATTTCCACTTGGTGATATCAATTACTGAGCTTAGAGAGACATAGGTGCAAAGATAAAATATTTTCCTAATCTTGAAAAGTCTAAGATTTTGGCATAAAAAGGGCAATGAGGGCCTCCTTGGTGGCGCTGCAGGTTGAGCACCGCACTGTGAAGCATCCACTGCAAAGCAGCGCGAGTTCAATCCCCGGCCAGGGAGGGGACCCACATGGCACAGCAGACCTCTCCTGCCTCACCTGCTACTCCTCTCAGTAGTGTGTTCACTACTCTGTCTCTGGTGAATCCTCTCACCTCCCATGACTCTGGCCTGTACCCCAGCTCTTGTATGCATAAATAATCTTTTTAAAAAAGGGAAGGCAGTGAAATAATTATATCAGATAAATTATGACAGCAAAAACAAATTATCCATTAAAAAGCCCCTCAAATAGCAAGGGTCTTGATTACGCTGGGTCTTGTCTGTGATACTGATAATGACAAATTCTCCCCTTTCTCTGTCATGGAGAAAGTCTAAGCATAGATCTTAGCACTGTCCCTGGATTCCAGCAAAATAATGGAGTCCTGCCACAGCAATCTGCTCAGAACTTCAGCTGTTATGACACTTGGGCCTCAGGGAAATAACAGCCATTGAAAACAATGTCCACAAGCTCAGGAAATTTCAGAGGAATACAGATATCCCACAAATATGAAGGTGGTTCTGGATTCATTCATTGCAGGGAATGTATTGGGAGCCAACTGTGTATCTTAATTATTCTTGCCGCTAAATGCTGGGAAAGGAAGATGAACTCACCGTGGTGCCTGCCTTCATAATCCTATGGAAGGAGAAGTGATCTCAACAAATAACTACAAAATAAGACAAGGGCTCAGCTAGAAGATTACATTGAATGCAAAGGTAGCACAGATGAGGAAACTTAAGGGAAATTTGGCCTTGAAAGATGAATCAGAACTCTCCAATCAAATAAGGCAAGTGGGTGGAGGTAGTTATGGGTGTAGTTGCTTCTAGGCTAATGGAAAAGGAAATGGAGGTGTGTCTGCCTGGAAAATCCAGGAACAGCAAGTATGTGGTAGGGCTAAAGGGAAGAAAGGCCTCCTTCCCATGGAGGCTGGAAAAGTAGGTTGGGCTGATCTTTGAAAGATCATACAAAAAAAGGCACATTAATTTGGACTCTATAATAAATTGATGATGAGTTGACACGCTTGTGGTTATTCAGTGTTAAAGCCTACGTTAAAATTAAAACTTATTAATTCTGTATTCATCTTTTCTACCCACACAATGCTGAAGGTTTGTTGTTATATTTATGCTCTTTTTCTGATAATTTCCCAGTCCCTAGTATTAAAAAATATGATATGTTTAATAATCATTGGTTTACATTACTTACATTGTTTTAGAATATAAACATAATTTTGTGATACTTACTAATGTTTATTGTATGCTGATTTAATTTGTTTTTAAGCTAGGAGGTGAGGCTGTGCAAAAGCCAGAACTTAAACACTTCTGGTAGGATAGTAAAGTTGTACAGTTCCTCTAGAAAATCGATTAGTTCCCTCTCATAAAACTAAACATGCACATACCACATGACCCAGCAATTACACTCATTCTTGGGCTTTATCCAGAGAAAGGAAAACGTGTTCACACAAAACCGTGGACATACATGTTTATAGCAACTTTACCTATAATGACTCAAAGCAGAAGACAACCCAAATGTCCTTCCAGGAGGACATGGTTAAACTCTGGTACATCCCTGCCATGGAGTACTACTCAGAAATAAAAAGAAATCCACCATGGATAGATGCAACAATCTGGATAGAGTCCAAGGAAATTATGATGAGTGGGGAAAAAAAACCAGCCAAATTCAAAAGGTTACATACTGTATAATTCCATTTATATAACATTCTTAAAATGACGAAATGGAGAACAAATCAGTGGTCACCAGGGGTTGTGAAGAGTGGGTGGTAGAAAGAGGGTGTGATTACAGAGGAGTAGCAAGGGGAATCTTGGGTGAAGGAACAATTCTGTATCATGTTTATGAGGGTGGTTACACAAATCAACAGCTGGTAAACTGCATAGAACCACAGAAACACACACACACATGCATGTGTAAAACCAATGAAACCGAAGTAAGGAAGGTCTATGGATTGCACCAATGTGAATTTTCCTGGTTTGGGTATTTTTTTACAGTTATGCAAGATGCTATCACTGGGGGAAATCAGATGAAGAGGACACAAGTCATCTCTGTAGTCACTTTTTTCGTGCAACTTCCTATGATTCTATAATTATTTAAAAATAAATAAAATTTTTAAAGAGTGAGCCATGTCTTCCACATTGCCAGTTCAATAGTTATTTTTTAGTCATTTTTGCCTTGGATCACTATGACTCATTCAGCATTTGGGGTTTTCTTACTACTTTTTGAAACCCTATACTTCTTTGTCTCATCTGATATGATGACTTTGTGATATCCTCTTCACCAGTCTTGATGTTGTAACACTTCCATGGTTAGTGTTTCTAGAAAACCTCTATCCCTGGCTCCATTTTTGCTCTCTACATATCCTCCGTGGACAACATGGTCTATGTATGATTTTCTTGATTATGTCCGATAGCATGCCACATCTTTTCTTCTTCTGTTCTAACACAGATATTGGCTGTGTTTAGTCCTCCTGAACCTCAAACCCAGTCTGAAATCAAAAACATCTTCTTTCCAAAACAAGAGGTGTTTTTCCCCCCTTTTATTCATAAACGTAGCCTAAGTTCCCTAAGATGTAAACAAATGAATCTTGGGATGGGTGTTCTTTCCCAGGTAATCTTCTACCACGCTGACAATTTCAGTACCTGACGTTTACATGTGTCTTCCCTTTACATTTCAGCCATCAGTGAGTGAAAGCCTCATAGTCTATCCACAACTAAAGCTTCTTAAATAGTAATTTAAAAAAATCCAGAATTCAAGAATTGTTCGCCTTTTAATTTACTTAAGTGAAAATTTATAACCCTAGGATACTCCACATTGTAAGTCAAACTTCATGGGGGCAAGACTTTTATTTTTACTTTTATTTGGATATCTTCTCCACATCTAGAACAATGGCTGGCACATAGAAACTCAAAACCACTTTTGTGGAAAAGTAAATGGACACATAAATAATTCTATTGTTTAGGCAACAGGAAACCATTATAAATAAAGTACACAAATTGTGTAATCAAATCTTTCTTTTAGAAAGACTGCTTTGGTGATGGAGTGCAGGCTGGTTCAGAATAGGGAAAGATTTGAAGAGGCAATTGCTGTAGTGAAGGGTACAGCTCACAACCTGCTCAAAGGTGCAATCAGTAGGTCTTGATGAGCAATTAGATGCAGAAAATAAGTGGAAATATTGAGATCACTAAGGTTACCATCTTGGATAGCAAATGTGATTAAAGACAGAGAACATGAACAGCAATGGGTATGTTTAGTGGCAGAGTCACAGAATGAGAAGATGAATTACAGCATTTGGAACACCCTAAGTTTGAGACACCTAAGGGACAGCTACACAAAAATGCACATTTTTTAACCTTGTAGTACATGGAAAAATTAAAATCAGATCTGTCTACTAGCAAAATCACCTTAAACATGATTTCACATTATTCTATCAAATATAAGTTATCCCGCCTCTGAGAAATAGATAAAAATTAAAGAGGATTCTTAAATGGAAGTACTCATGAAATAGATATGAATACAGTCACCATCCAAGGCAAATTCAGAGAATGATACAGTCATCTACTGGAGTCCTAATGTGCTTCCTGGAAGGGCAGAGACTGAAGCAAAGGATGAATGTGCACAAGTTCAAGTCCAAACACAAACCATCACGGCCATGTGCAAAAATGTGTGCAAGTATGGAAGCATGAATGTATGTGTGCATATGTAAGCACACACACACACATTTAAGTATTAAGAATATTAGAGGGTAAATCTATCCTAAATTACACGAAGGTATGGTAGGAGCTAATAGCTTTTTTTAGTCACCTATCAACATGGAGAACCAGAAATCCCATGTGTGCAAAGTCCTTCAACAGAGAATTAAGACACTTATATTTGGTCATTACCTTCATCACCTAAACAGCACCTAAGTAAGTACCAATCTGACTGGTTAAATTTCTTTAGAAAAGGGATGAGTGGGGCCTCCCTGGTGGCGCAGCAGGTTGAGCGCCACACTGTGAAGCATTGGCAGCACAGCAGCGTGAGTTCAGGGAGGGGACCTGGTCCCCTGGTCCCTGGACCTGGTCCAGGGAGGGGACCCACATGCCGCAGCAGACCTCTCCTGTCTCGCCTGGTGCTCCCCTCAGCAGTGTATTTCAGTCAGTCTGCCTGTTCTACTCCCTACTCTGTCTCTGGTGAATCCTCTAACCTCCCACACCTCTGGCCTGTACCCCAGCTCTTGTTTGCATAAATAAATATTTAAAAAAAAAAAAGGATGAGTTCATGTAAAACAGATTCCTGATTTGATGAGTTACCTTGATTGTCCTGTTCACTGATTTCTCTATTCCTTTTCCCTTTGATCCTGCCTCTGAGTTCATTGTTCCAGAAATAACTGTCACCCTCTACTGGATCTGCCTTCACTTCGTCTTCCCCATCAGAAACTTTCTACAATGACCCACCCACTGTGGTTCAGGCCCACAGAACCACTACCCCAGTACATCCCCTGCTTCTCACATACATTGAAGCTGTCACTAGATCTTAATTTTGGAAAGGGAATGGAATTTTAAACCATAAAAAAACCCCTCAAAATTTTAAACCCCTCAAAAAAGCAGTGTTACATTTCATATTCACAATCGTGGTCAATAAAATCATGAACACAGGGCAATTTAAGAATATTAGTACTGAAATATTTCTTTCTAGTGTATTAGTACATCTTAAAGTGGGGAGTTAATATTCTACAAAAAAAAAAAGGTTTATATGCACAACCCAAATTAAATGTCCTATGAGAGCAGGGATTTGTTAATTCCAGCATCAAAGATGGTGTTTGGCACATGGTAGATTTTCAGTAAATATTTGTTGAATGAATAAATGCAAGTGAGCACGTTTTTGGTTGTTCTAGAGCATGCATCTCAACCATATGCCTATGTTGGGAGCAGAAGTCAAACAGCAAAGCTTCAGTGAGAAATAACCAGCTTCACAAAAGAGAAATAGTGTTTTGAGTAACCAGGAGGACAAGACAAAGTCAGAATCCTATGCTTGAAGATCGAGGACTTAGACATGACACCTGTTGACTCAGAGCTGCAATTCCTTTATCTGTAAAATAACAACATACTTCCTATCTCTGTGAGAGTCAAATGAATGAGTACGTACAAAATGATTCTTTCTCTAAATAAAGGGTTCTAAAGTAAAACAGTAACTGCTTAGTTTCTTCCTGCTTCCAACAGACTTAGTTGTCTACAACTTCCTATTGGTTGACAGCATTATGTTTTCAGGATACTCCTTAAATATTTGCCACATATGATATAAAAGGGTTCCCTGCTCTGCAAGTAGATCTTAAGTTCAGATGAAAAAAGGCAAATATGCCAATAGGAAAATGGGCAAAGGGCATGGGCCATGAACTAGAGAAAAATCAGGGGTCTTGTGAGAAAAATATTCAACATGTGATGATTTCTTGTCTATAAGACCTATGCATTGCAAGCAGAGACCATCACACTGCAGAGTAAAGAGCTTCCAAGTTTTAACCTGGCTCTCTAGTACCTGTGACTCTGTTCTTGACATTTAATACGCCTGGCTCTTCCTCAGTTCTCTGCAGTCCTGTTCTCTGAAGGGGTATGGAATCCCTGAAGAGGGAACCACTGGTATTGTGTTTGCCTTCAGCTCAAGCTGATTATTTGAGTACAAGATAAGGCACTAAGAAGTTAAGGTTATAAAATGGGATTAATAACAGTACCTGGCTGATGAGGCTATTATAGAAATCAAAATAGTGTATATAAAGTATTCAGCACAATGCCAGCCAGATGATGAACTTTCACTTAATGTTACCTGTTGTCTTAGTATATTTCTTGTTAACTTCTACACAGGGTTGTTGGGGAAACTTGATCACGCATGGTAATTGCTTTAGTACCTGAGAGACAGTGACTAAAGTTATTATGATTAATAAATTCCATGATGGACAGGCAGAGAGAAATTTGGGAGCATGTGGAGACAAAGATTTCGTTCCTACCTCCAGAATGGAGTAGAGTGTGTGTGGATCTGGAAAGATCTCAACAGAGTCAAAATTGAAATAGGCTGTGAGTGATGAACAGGAATTCAACAAGGAAAACTAAGGAGGGGGGGGAATGTGGGTGCTTACTCCCAACCACATAAGCAGAGGGCACTTCCAAGAACCTGAACAGGGTGGACTGCCCACAGGTGCTGGCCACATGTAAGAGAGGCAATGATCCACGGGCACAGCTCCCTGGCCTGGAAGGTGCCAGGGATGGGTAGCTGTCTCTGGACCTTGGAAAACATCTGTGCTCATGCTTATTAGCTCAATGGGGGTAATTTGGTAGGTAGGAAGAATGGCTCCTTTCCAGTCCTACTGAGTGAGGCATAAACTAGTTCTGGAGAGAAGGAAGCTGCTACTAACAGGTAATTATGACCCTCGAACAGCATGGCTTTAAACCCTAAGTTCACTTATATACAGATTTTCTTGTAAGTAGACTAATAGTTTATGATATCAATAAACACATTAGAGTACTGCAAATGTAGTTTCTCTTTCTCGTGATTTTAATAACATTTCATTTCCTCTAGTTACTTTATTGTAAGAATTCACAGTCTATAAGACATATAACATCAAAGTAAGCTAACCAACTATCTACGTTGTCAATATGGCTTCCTGTCAACAGCAATTAACATCAAAAGATGACTGTTAGCAGAATCAAAAGTTATACATGGATTTGTGACTGTGTGGGGGGTGGGTACCCCCAGCCCCCACACTGTTCAAGGGTAAACCATGTTCACCCTCTGTCAAGTACTAAAACAATTACCATGCATGATCACGTTTCCCCAACAACCCTGTATAGTGGATTCTTGTATCTTCGTTCACAACTGGATAAGCAGAAGTAGAGAAACGTGAAGTGACGTGCCCATGGTCACACCCATGACAAGCTATGGAAATGAGATTCAAGCCCAGGTACACTGTCTTTACAGAGTCTGCAATTTACTACAGGCCATCCCTATCGTGCAGAGGGTAAATATGCTCTGAACAGGGAGCTGGAAGGTCTAGGTTCAGGACAAGATCTTTCGTAAAATAGCTACATGTAACCCAAGCATGTCACCCATCTCAAGCTTTTTAGTGTGATAATTTTTATCACACTTAGAAATACAGCTGACAAATAAAACAGTATCTTTAGGAAATGCAGATTCAACAAAGTCTCATACCTGTACATGACCCCTAAGGTCACACAGACGCCCAGGAATTGTGTCAGACTAGAAACTATCAACAAGCTACTCTGGTCCTGACACATGTTTAACGTGGGGGTGCAACATGTTAACATGCAATCTCTGCCTGCAGTTCTGGAAAGCTCAACATGCTTTTTCTATCCCCAAGGGACCCTACATTTCCAACAATAACATTTCCATGCTCTGCTGGGTGCTAGATCATTTCCTTCTAGAAAGGACATTTAAACTATACAGAGGATGTATTTAGGAACATGGGTGTTTGGGCTTGGCAGATCTTGGTAAATATTCTGAACCTGCTGCTTAATAGCTTTGTGAGCAAATTACCAAACCTCCCTGTCACAGTTAGCCCATTTATAAAAGAAGACAGGAATACTTCATAGGGTCACTGTGAGAATTAAATGAAACAATGTGTGGCATGAGGTTGGCATAACGCTTGGTCCACAGCACAGACTCAGTAAAGGACAGTTTAAAAAAAAAAACAAACAAATTAAAAACAAACCCTATACTTGCCACCAGGTGAATGAGCCAAAAGATTTTAAAATTTAAGAATTTAGGTCCCAAACCTAAATTCTTCTCCTTGAAAGCTCTTCATCCTTTGTTCTCCCCCAACAGCCTCGTGGCTCAATGGAGAAATCTAGAAGCAGTTCAAGAGACCGCTCTGATTTCCACCCCAGGCCACACTCAGATTCATCCACACAGTCTCTGCGTCACATAGCTCCATCCCACCCACACCTCTAAGCCTGTCCATGCTCTCCACGGCCTCTCTGCCGTGCTCCAGGGGGCTTCACTGCACCTCTCCACAACTGCTGCTGTTTCTCGCTGCTTCTAGTCTTGCTTCTCTTTATGGTGTCTTCAGGGAGCTCATCTTTAAAGGCAAACAGGCTATCGTCCTTAAAACTACAGAACCTCCAGGGAGCTTTTGGGATCAGGTTTCAATTCGTTAGCTGAGGTCAAAGGACAAGTCGTTCATGAAGAACCCCTGCCTGTGCCTCAAGATCCATCTGTTCCCTCTACTCCTCCCAACACGCTTCACCCCGTCACTTCAGTGATCTTTTTCGTTGACTCTACCATACCAACCTGCCAGAAAGTCCTAAGAAGAAATAGCGTAGTGAATAACACAAGGGGAAAAAAGGGATACAGATCTGTAAATATCCTACCAGTTCCTTGGAGCTGGAACCCAATGGTGCGCTGAGAGCTGACTCCCAAGAGAAAAAGGACCCCCCAAGGCCCACGTGTCTGCTTTTATATTCAGCCTGGCTGCTCAACTCCACCCTCAGGTCCCAGTGATCCGCTCTTCGATAATAACCTTATGGGATTTGCAGTCCTTGGATCTTATAAATCTGGAATGGGGGTCAAAGTCCATAACCTATTTGTATAATCCATTCAAGAGGGTCTTTCCCCCTAACAATTAAGTTACAGTAGAGCTGAACCAAGAAGAGGAGAAACTACTGTTTTGCTTGTGGGGTTCCAGAGACCTCCAAAGAAGGTGAGGAAGCTTGCCTCCATTGGCAGGACTGGACAACCCGGAAAAAGAGCAACTCCTGGTGACCACGAGAAGAGGAAACCCCAGGTGGAGTCTGGAGAAACAGACCAACTTTGTTCCTGCAGCCAACTCGGACCAGATGTCGTGAGTTCACTCTGCTCCTATCTGGAGCATTCCAACAAAGCCAGCCTAAATTGATGTTTGGTTGTTCTGCCCTGTGATTTTATGCAAAAAATAGAAAAATGATTCGAAAGTTTCTGTACTATGGATAGAGTTGTGATCGATAGGAGAGAACTTATTTTTTTTTAAAGATATGTTAAGCCAATTTTAAGATTTTTTTCTGTAATTTTCATGTATTTACTGTTTTGTTTTACCTAATGC
>JAGFMF010011659.1:4267033-4345348 GCA_019455555.1 Galemys pyrenaicus | reverse complement strand
CTTTTTCCTTGGGAGTCAGCTCTCAGGCACCGTTGGGTTCCAGCTCCAAGGAACTGGTAGGATATTTACAGATCTGTATCCCTCTCTTCCCCTTGTGTTATTCACTCCGCTATTTCGCCTTCCCTTGTAAATAAAACCCTTTATTAACCTTTGTTGTGTGTGCCTGCAGTTGGGGCATTATAAGTGCCGTTCAAGCACGCGGGTGAGGACCCAGTCAGGCAAACCCATTTTATATTAGGGTTGCCCTGTAACACCAACACACTTCACCCCGTCACTTCCAGTGATCTTTTTCGTTGACTCTACCATACCAACCTGCCAGAAAGTCCTTCTTCCTTTTCCCAGCTAACCAGTACTGAATTCTCCAAAAGGCCACACTCCAAAAGTCTGTCACCTTCTTTAGTTGGCCATGCCTCGTCCTTTCCCAGCCAAATCTAAACGCCCATCCCTGCAATCTCTCTGCCTGGAATATGTAGATTCTCATTGTGAGTAGCAAACTCTGTCCTTGTTTGAACTGGAGTCCCCAGCCCCTAGAAGCAGATAACAACAAGTGCTCATTAACAGTTGACTGTGTGAATGGTTGAATTTCTACAGGCTGAGTCCTGTGTCAGAATCCCAGCAGGAGAGGTACTGTGTAGTTTATCCATACACTTTTCTTTGCACCAGACACATGTAAAACCAATACCTACCAACCCTCAGAGATCTTATCCAGATCACTGAGCTGGACATCAATAGCATCTTTCTTAAGATCATCAGTCATCTTGCTCAAGTCAGGGCTGGAAATACTCAGTGCCTCCCTCCTAACATCCAGAGGGAAGCACCGACAGGTGCTTCAGAGGCTCCATGGTTTAATACTGAAGGTACGTTTATTAGAGTCTATTCCTTGTAGCCAGGACCTAGGTCCTATCGCCTCTGTATCTCCCATGATTCCTTGCAAGATAGTGGGTTCCTGACCACACATGACCTACATATATGAATCTTAGTTTTTGACGGAACTAGAATTCTGGATATATTTGAACATATATTCCATCCTATGTATTTGAAATGCTGTTTTCAATTAATCTAAAATGAAAATAATCAGAATGAAATAATCCTTATTTCATCTTTGTGACCTCAGAGTCTGACAAGGTGCCCTGTGCATAGTAGATATACAATAAAAGCTTGCTGAATTGGAAACGTACACAGCGCGTGAGTTGGTTGCCAGACAGCTGCAAAGCCACTGCAATCACTAGAGAGATACAACCATGGACAATGTACCACTCCCCATCAGTTCTTAGGACGAGAAGACCTGGACAGTGGTTCATAGCCTGGTCTACGAGGTATGCACCAGGTCATGTGTGCACGTGCAGACCAGCGTGTGTGAATTAGTGTGTGCATCACTGCATGTGCAGATTAAAACTTGCACCCAAATCTGTATGATTAGGATGCTATTCTAGGCAGCCCTCCTCTAGTTGTGCCAGTTCCCCCGGATGCAGGCCACCTGGTTTAATAAAGGAAGCAACTAACCAGAAGATGAGAAACTGTAATCTCTGGCCCTGCTTTTGCCAGTGACCATTTGGAGACTAGCACCTCCAAACTGTCCTCTTCCCATTGCGAATAGTGTCAAGTACCACACAGATCTGCTGCGAAGAACAAGTAAGATCATGGAAGCAAAGATACTTTGAAAATGATGACACACTTTCCATACATGAGGATTCTCAGTGCTCCCCCACATGGAAGTGGTCTCTGGCCTGGCGGTTTCTGTCTGGATTTGGAGAGAGTACAACGACTCCCCATGCCACCCTCTTCCCTCCACCCTGCAGAAGCCCTGGGAACAGAGGATAGAGATAGCGCAATGGCTCAGGGTCATTTTCTGTTTGTTTGAGCCTTCTGCCCTGTAGCCCTTGCCAGCACTTCAGGCCATGCTTATGCAGCCCTCCATGGTTTCCATGGAGACAGGAAGCTCTGCTTCTCTTCAAGCCTAAGCTAATGGTTTTCATCAAATCCCATTTCCTCTGAGACAAGTAAAAATGCTACAATGCTTCCATCCACACTTCCTCTTTAAATACTCAGAGGCTGACAAACATACCTCAGAGCCACCCTCCCACCAAGACCCAGACCCCGGGACTGGGGGGTCTCAGTCATTTCCACATGTGTCCAGGCAGCGGTGAGAAGTGGTGTGGGCACCTGCCCCTCTCAGGGGGATGCTTATCATCCCTTGGGGCTCCTCCTCCCATTCCCTCTTTCTCTGTTGTAGACAAGCCCCGGCACAGAACATTTAAACTGCCTGCAAGTCACTGGGAATATGTCCCCTGGAGAGAAAAGCTTCAGAGTTTTCACCTGCCTTTTGAGTGAAACCAAACCCATACTCTAAAGGAAAAGCCTAGTCCCCCAGGCCCCCTCCGACTTTCAGAGTCACGAGCAAGTCAGACCAAACAGAAGGGCTCATGGCTCCCCTTACTCAGAACTAGCTGCTGCTGAACCTCCGTTGACACCAGAAGAGCCCTCCCCCACCATGTGTGTTGAGCAATCAGAACTCAAAAAAGAAACCAGGACAGAAATACGTCAGCCCTAGCCGATAAGACCCATGTTGTGAACACTCCTTTAAATGTCAAAACGTATTCACACCAGCTGTCCCCAGCTGCTGTTGTCACCACCTAGGCTTCTCCAAAAGTGCTAAGGAGGCACTCGCCATCCCTCTCCACCCCAAGGAGGCCATTCCCAGTCAGACAGGGGCTCGTGACCTCACAGCCGGTCCAAGCCAACCTCACAGGCTGCTCCTCAGATGACAGCCACCCAGACCTAACAGATGCAGAAGAGATTTGTTAATACTGTTGGCCCTTGAACAACACACTGGAACTGAACAGGTCCACTTACGGGGATTTTTCATATAAGTATGATTGGTGCTCTGGATCTGCAAGTTGCACATTCCAGGATTTAACCAATTGTGAATGCGGGGTAAACTCAGGTCACAGGTGTGGAACCCGCAAAACGGGAGGGACTTGAGTAGCCCAAATTTTGACATCCACTGGGGTCCTGAATTATATTCCCTGTGGATACCAAGTGATAACTTCATAACTGTAGTTAAGTTTTTGGAAAATCTAAAGTTATGTGAAGAGTTTTCTACTAGGTGTGGTCAACACCCTACCCCCCACTCTGAGAGCTCTGAGAAAACTATGCCAGATTCTGCACTAATACTAGGCATCTGCGTGTGCGTGAGACACTGCCATCATTTCAGAGGAGGAAACAGGCTGGAGTAACTTCACCAAGCGGCAGGGTCAGGCTTCTCACCCACTACTGTCAGATGCCAAACTCAGGCTTCTCCCATTGTGTTGTGCCACTCTTTTTCATCCAGAGAAAGACACAGGACAATTCAAAGATGCAATTCCAAACTAGATATAGTCCATCAGAGTGGATACGGTCAGACACAAAGAACTGTCCCATTGGGCAGTGTTCTGTCTGTTCAGACACACCTTGAATCTATATTTAGAGCTTTATCTGAATCACCAATCTATTCTCCTCCTTCTTCAAATAGTAAGAATCTGACTTGAATTTTCTAAATTAAAACGTGGACACACTTAAAAAAGGAGTAAGGATAAAAAGCACCAGAAAACCTTACACAAAAGAGATTATCCCTCTAGCAAAAATATAAAAAGGAAGTGTGTGGTCCGGCACCTACAGCAAGCTGTCATGAGAGCATCTGACTTGTAGGAATAGGCCTTGTGGAGAGATTACCTAGAGCAGCGCTTTGGCAGAGAGGATGCCAATAAATGCTCACTAAGTAATGTATAAGAAATCCCATTATGTCTTAAGACTCTTCACTCATACACAGTATTAAGGATGCCCTCACATATCTTCTTATTTTCCTTCATAACCATTTCACAAGTTGTCACAATTTCTTAGTAGTCCATAGTTGGATATGATTGTTTCCTCCTTAATCCTACTGAATCTTGTCTCTCCCCAGGTAAATCCTTCCCCTACTAATTCTGAAAAATGGTCTGATATATTCCTTTCTTACTACTTTTTGTGTGCGAGTTATTTTCACCTTAATATTTAATGTCTATTTTTCTGAAAGCAACGCAAGTAGAATTTTAAAGTCAAATATTTTTAAAAGACATGTAATAAAAATATTGCAGTCCTTTGCCATACCTCCTCACCCATGAATCTCACTCCCCAGAGGCAAAACTTTTAGCTATTTTACCTGTTTCTTTTGGCACTTATTTTCAATTTTCTAAATATTATACTCACACAGTAGCTATTTCCTTATCTTTCAATTTTAGATATTGCTTAACAACTTCCTTACTGTGGAACCTAACATTTTACTCTTTGATAGTCCTTTCCCCTCCCCATACTTATCCTCCTCCATCCTCTCAAGGCAATTATAGCACCATAAGGGGCTATCTCAAGATCCAGCCTTAACAGTGTAAAACTGGTTGACAATTGAGTAGCATAAAGGACTCACTATGCTTATATTCTGTTAGTGATAACATGTTTGTATTTTGTGGAATGGCTTAGATAGGGTGTGTTTGTGTGTACGCAGATACATACCAACATTTTTATATTCATATATATTTGCATATATATATTCACATTCTCACACACACACTTGATCTTTGAACAAAGTAGGAGTGAGGAACACCAACATCTCTGCCACCTATGTGGAGTCAAAAATCCAAGTATTACTTTACTGCTACTAGTCCACTGTTGACCAGAAAACTTACTGATAAACTTAAAGAAGAAAAAAAACATAATTTGTATGCTATAATGCATTATATACTGTACTCTAATAAGATAATCTAGAGAGGAGAAAAATGTTAAGACTATCCAAAAGAAAATACATTTCTAGTACTGTAGTGTATTATTGAAAAAAAGTCTGCATGTAAGTGGATCTGCACAGCTGAAACCCATGTTATTCAGCAGTCCACTGTATGTAGTTTTAACAAAACCATTAAAATCTTCTGAATACAATAATCCATATGAGGGAATGTCTTAGTTTCACTTTTCTTTCTCAAAGGTAGATTTAGAGCCCTTGTAATCATACTCAAATCTGAATTTGCTCCTTTTTAGGCATTCAACCACTATCGTCCTAGACTCTCCTTCACCCATCATGCTGGGAATCCCCTTTGCCTCTCCCTTCAATTGAATCTCATTTCCACAAGTATCCTTCTCTTTCTTCAATTACTTCTTTGTTTTTAATAACTCACATCTTCTAATAATATTCTCAGAAAGTGTCTGAAAATACTCTTTCCATTAGCAAATAATTGTTGTTTTGGCTGGGTATAGAATTCTCACTTGTTCCCCACTCCCCCTTCCTTTCAGAAAGTTTTAAAACTTCTCCACTGGTTTCCAATTTTCAATGTTGTCACTAAGAAGTCCAGTGTTATTCTAATTCTTGGTTCATTGCAGATCAAACCTATTCCCTTCTAAATCATCCAGAAGCTCTGGAATATTCTCTTTACTCAGATGTTCTGAAATTTCATGGTGATATAGCCTGGTATGGTCTCTCTACGGTAGCTTGCTGAATGCTAAGTGAGCATTTTCATTTGTAATTCATGAAACACATTAATTCCCTTTGATCTCCACATTCACCTCCCATCTCATACAAACTACCACTATAATATAGTTAATGTATACTTTTTACTTGAATGTATTTTTATAAACTGTGTTTTGTCTTGTGTACATGAAATAGTTATACATGTTAAAGGTATAACACTGGTTTTACTAAATCATGCTTCAAAAATACTTTGTTGCCATGAACACATGGCATCAGCTGTTCGTAACTACTGCATATATGGCCCTCCAATGGTTTCTCTGTCTGCTCTCTCAGTTGCAGATACCAGCACTGCCTCTGATCCCCGTCCTCATAAAACAGTGCTGGGCAGAACATCCTTGCATGTGAGATCTTTCTATCTGGCAATGTACTCTTTTAGCTCTGGGACCCTTTCAAGTATTTTTTTGTTAATTTCTTCCTCTCCATTTCTCTGTTCTTTTTATTCTAATTAGTTTAATGTAGGGTCAGTGCACCAATTTTCTAATTTTCTGAAGCACTTAGAAAATAGAACAAAAATATGTATCCCAACCATTTAATATCTTATTTTAGTTTTACAATATTTTTACATTCTTATAAACTCATTTTCACCTTAATGCCTTTTACCTTTACATCCAAGAGCCTTTTTAACTGATGATTGGTTTATATAAACAGTAAGTTTATATATACTTGTACTTTGTGAGTGAAAACTTTCTCTTCTATCTCTGTTCATATCGTAGTTTTTAAGTTATCTTTTGCGCCCTGCAATGGTCACATTCTCTCTAGCTTCTTTTTCTACTTAATATTTTGGTTTTGGTCTTTTGTGTTGATTTTCTTCAATTGTAATGATTAACTGTGCTATATTTAAAAACCATGACACAGGGCCTCCCTGTTGGTGCAGTGGGTTAAGCAGAGCACTATGAAGCAAACCACAGCCTCTGCACCCTAAGTTCTATCTCTGCTCCCAGTCAGGGAGGTGAACCACATGGTGTAGCAGACCTCTCCTGTCTCACCTGCTGCTCCCCTCAGCAGTGTGTTTCAGTCAAGCTGCCTGTTGTGTTCCCTCCTCTGTTTCTGACGAATCCTCTCACCCCCCGCACCTGTGGCCTATACCCCAGTTCTTGTATGCATAAAAAAAAAAATCTTTTCTAAAATAACTTTTGTTGATAACATGCACCTGCTGTCACTTCATCTCCTGTTTTTTTGTGTCATTAGGTCCTTAAACGTACTTTCTGAATTAGTGGGGTAACCAGAGAACATCAACTTGGTTCAATCAATCACTTTTAAACAGAAGGAATACCTTGTAAATATTCATTTGAAGAACTCAGGTCACTCAGACAAGAAATCAAGCTCAGTTTTGGTTAGAAACATGCAAGACCCTCTAAGACCTAAGCCATATTTTATATGGCTAGATTTTATTTTCCAAAGTGAACTTTTCATTCTGGTTAAGTTAGGTTGCATAATAATCTCTTCGACCCCAGAACCCCAGGATCTCCCATTTCTTCATCTTTGATTATGGTGTGGGGATTTCACCTTCCTACAATGCTCACTCTGATATATTCAATTTTATTCTATTATGGAATTTATATCCAAGCAAAATTCCAGTCATTCATGAAACCAATCCCAATCACAAAATATATAATGTTGTCCCTTCCCTCAAACAAAATATTTGAATATTACATATTAGTAAAGAACCCCCGTCCCCTAATTGTCCCAAGTGTTTGTGTTGTCCCTGAAGCGAAATGTAAGTGCAGGAAGCATGTTTTATTGTTTTTGTTTTTTTTTTAAGATTTATGCATACAAAAGCTGGGGTACAGGTCAGAGTTGCAGGAGGTGAGAGGATTCACCAGAGACAGAGGGGGAGCAGAACAGGCAGATCTAATGAAATACACTGCTGAGGGGAGCAGCAGGTGAGGCAAGAGAGGTCTGCTGCACCATGTGGGTCCCTTCCCTGGCCGGGAATCGAAATTGCTCTGCAGTGCTGAGGATGCTTCACAGCGCCATGCTCAACCCACTGCACCACCAGGGAGGCCCAGGAAACATGTTTTTTACTTCCTGTGCTCCTTCTCACATTCACCAGGACACTGGGCATTGAGAACTTGCTAACCAATATATGTTATTTTGAGGCACAAAGATGGGATTTCATATCTAGTATGTGATAGATTAGAATCTTTTAAAGATAAAGGCTGTATTTATTCTACTTTATGTCCCTAACAACCAGCACAGTATTTTACACAGAAAGTTTTTGCGCATTAAATGACCAGATAAAAGATGGATGGTTGAATGACTCTCACTAGATGCTGTGTTCAATGTTGTACCTGATCGAAAGACTTTTTAATTCTACAGAATACTAAAGACAATTAGATTAATGGTTCACGACTGCATTCCCAGTTTCAAGAACAGCATTTGGCACATAGGGATGGCTCAGCAAATATCTTCTAGATGGAGATTAAATGAAGGAACATGCCAAAAATCAAGGTCACCAGATTATAGTTACAAAAGATTAAGAAGAGAAGAACATCTGGCTTACCCAGAAAGCACTCCTAGGACTAAGTTGAGAACAAAGAAGGATCCAATGATGATGAGGGGGATGAAATACAGCCAATTCCAGGTGGCTCCTAAGGCATCATTGGTCTGAAAGAAAGAAAAACAGTCCCTTAGTACTTGATCAAAACCATCAACTAAAAGGAGGTTTCCACTCCTGCAGCTTCATAGGTAGGGTGATTTAACAAGCACAACACAAATCAATTCAAAATAGCCTCACTCGTTCACAATTTGGTGTCATCATGTGTTAACTCATATTATCCTACGCATACAGTGAAGGACATGCATCTGCCTCACTGAACTGATGACACAACTGAACCCCAAAAAACCAAATGCATTCTAACGTCATGCAAACTGTCTATAGTTCTATGTTTGGTGATATGGGTTTGAAGCCTTTTCACTTCAAATTGGACACATTATTAGAAAGATAGAGGGAGGCTGTGTCCATCATTCTGTCAAAGGATATTGGTATAAGCCCAGCTTGACTGGGATACTTGGGAGATATGAGTTTCTTTTGCATCTTGTATCTTTTGCATCTGGTTTTCTTTCTTCTATCATAGCCCAAAAGCACATAGCTGGCCCAGGTGTGGCCTCAGAAAAGCTCTGTGTAAAACAAGGAATAAATCTAGGTTTGCTTGCTCTGATGCTAACAGTGAACTGAAATAATCATGGAAATTCACTCTCTGTATTCTAGAATCACAAGTTAGATTCAAGGCACTGGGATGGTGGGGGCTTGAAAGAAAAACACAACAGGACACAGCCAAAAGAAGCAACTCTTGGCAGGATGTCTTTTTAGGACCTTGAAACAGTTTTGCAACATTCTGAATAGCCATCTTTACACTTGAGACTCAACTGAGTTTGCCTTCTCTCTGCCTCATCCTGAGATTGACCCCAAATCTTTCCACATGGTCTGCTTCTGTTGCATTTTACATAGGTAGGGCTTTGAACTTACTCTAAGACCACGCTGTTCCCCCCTCACTCCAAACTTTAATATCCATTTGTAGCTCAACTGTTTCTCAAAGATATTTTATCCTCAATTCACTGAAGAAACAAGGTCAAAGTCAAATACAAACATTCACAATTTTATATTGTCAAAAATTCACAGGCCAAATTAGTAAATGTTGACCTGAACTCAAAATTTCTATAGTACGGTGTTTCACCCCGATTAACCTTTTACTCACTACCAAATTTTGCAAATATATTTTGAGTCACTGTCCTCATGGTTCCCATGGATTTCTGTGGCATTCTGTCTTCTTTGTCTCCCAGGTTATGTCATTTTCTTTATGCCTCCCATTCAAATACATCAGTCCACAGAATATAGCCTCTCACTGATGATGGAAGCTATCACTGCACAGATTTGTCCATTAAAAAGAGCTTCTAGGGCAATTTCTTTCACCAAACTTGGTCCTTTGTCTTGCCCTTACATTGTTCAGAGAGAAAAGATTTCAAATGAAGCAGAATGAAAGTCACAAACACACACCTTCTGAGCTGAATGGGACACAGATAGGACCTGCTAATTTCAGTGTGTAAGATCTAGTTGTTCGGTACAAGCAGATCCAGTCAGTTAAATGAACATGTGAGTCAGATCTCAGAGGTCATTCCTCCAGGTTATCAGAAGGAGAGAAGTAAAACTAGATGCCAAGGGCTGCCAGGGTTTTTAATGTACAGAGGAAGGTAGTTTTTTCTGAGCTATGGAGACTAGAGCCTTCCTATGATGAACTGAAGGCTAGATGAATTGCATAGCTTGCTCTTAACTTTTCTCCTGATTAGAAATACATTTGTAAAGACTCCAGTGGTTCACCATTTGGGGGCTGTGGGCTCGGTGGCCTCCAGATCAATAAGTTTCTTTTTCTCTGTGGCTTAAGCAGTACCCACTTCTCCTTGGTAGGTTGTTTGGCAGCAAAGAGTAAGTCTGCTCCCAGAACCCTGATCACTGTTTGGTTGCCAATAAACATTTACAGTTGACTCTCCAATAACAAGGGGCATAGAGATGCCACCCCCCCCCATGCAGTTGCAAATGTAAGTACAATATTTTACTCCAACCAAAGTTAATTACTAATAAATTATACAGATCTTGTACTATGATACAGATCTTGCATAATTACTAATAAATTGTACAGCCTACCTTGAACCAAAATCCTTACCAATAATATAAACAACTGGTAAGCACATATTTTGTAAGTTATATGCATTACATACCATAATGTTATAACAAAGTTAAAGGAAAGAAAATGTTATTAAGATGATCACACAGGCACCCACATAAAGGTCTTCATCCTCATCAATGTCTTCACTTTGAGTACATGAGGAAGAAGAGGCTTGAGAAAATCCACATGCACAATTCAAAGCTATGTTACTCAACAGTCAACCGTAGCTGGTATCAGCAATAGCAATGATGAACGTATGACTTCCAAGATGAACTGCAGTTGGTATAAGCAATAGTGAAAATGAAATCATGACTTTTAATGTGTCCCAGGAAGGACTAAGATATAACTTGAAGGAGGTTATGTTACCGGGCTGCAGCCGGCAGGAGGAGTGGTCTTTGGCTCCCCTGCAAGTTAGTGTGGCAGTCCATCCTCAGGAACCTTTTATGGAGCAGTGTGCTGCCTGGATCGTGGAATGGACCAATCGGGTGTGAGCTATGGGTTGATTGATACCAGAACTCTGCCTCTCAGCACAAGTCAGTGGTAGCAGAGCCCCTCTTGTAATTCTGGAACAGGCCAAAATGGACCAATCAGGTGCAGGATTGGAAAATGGACCAAACAGACTGGGGGGGGGGGGCACCTTGAAAGTGAATATAAGGCAGGGTCGAAGGGAACATTGGGATAGGGAGCTGATGGGGATTTGGAGCAAACTGGAGGAGCAGACAGAGAAGCAGCAGCCCAGAGGAAGAAGGGATCCAAAGAAGCAGCAGAGGAAGAAGAGCTCCTGCAGAGGAAGAGGAGAAGACAGTTCCAGCCTTCGAAGAAAGGAGGGAGGCCTCCAGCAGCTGCCCTCTAAGGAGGGGAGAGAGACTGAGGACTTTGTAGGGACTGAGACTCGGTCCTGGCTGTGACACTGACTGGAAGGCGCACCAGAGGCCCTGGGCCTGGTGTCTCAAAGAGCTGCTTGTTGGTGGTACAAACCAACAACTCACAAGAGCTGTAACACTGGAACACCACCTCTGCAGGCCCGTAGTGGTCATTGCTACTGGACAGTGCTGACCAGCACTGGTGACCGGTGACTACCAACACTGATGCTGTCCGGATGAAGCAGCCCACCTCTTATGGATACGTAAGCGTTCTTGTTTCCCGTTTGTAAATAAACCCCATGTTGTTGTTCCTGTAGCCTGAGGTCCCTTGCAACTGTGCACACGGGTGAGACATAGACAGTGACCTGTATCGGGCACTGTCCTCTGATAGGCTATAGCCCCTGTTGCTATAGTCCTTGATTCTGGTTTGTGGCCTTTTGGCCTTTAGGGGCTTTTTGGGGTCTCCCTGGCCTCGGGCCCTCCTCTGACCCCTGTCTCAGTCAGAGCCTCCTCCTCTTCCCCGTTTCAGTTAGAGCAATCTCTGTGGGGTAACTATTTGCTGGAGAGGTTGGGACTGAAGAACATTTCCCTGTTTCCCAAATTATGTTCTTATTGCTGGTGATCTGTACAATGCTAATATGTGGGAAATGAGCTTCTCCAACCCAAGACACTTGGGAAACACAGAAGGTTATACTTTCCATTAGCCCGTGAGAAGACCCACAAAAAAAGGGGACATTATTAATGTTACTTATAAACTCTCTTGATTATGAAACCCTTTTTCTGAAGGAAAATCTATTAACACTATTAGAATATACAGCCTGGGAGATGCAGAACTCTCTTCAGTGGTCCTGGGACTGAGATGGGCTTCCCAATCCTTCTAGAACATACCGATGATGCTTACTTTCATTTTACTAGGTATGTTGTATGGATGCTTCGGTTCTGCTTTAAACTTAAAGACAAGAAACTTAATTAACTCTCTGCCCATTTCTGTATCTGGCACCTACAAAATCAGCTCACTCTACACGCTCAACCAATCGAGACCACTGCTTGAATAAGGTGGGTATCATCTTAAAAACATATCCACAAAATTCATTGACATTCCCTTTTCAATCTGTGCAGCTCTGATTTTTTTTTTTAAAGCCAACTATTATGGACAGCACTGGGACCCTTCAGATGGACAAGGAGAAGACTGTCTAGGGGGACAACAGCACCCCAGCACTGTGCCCTAGGGGCTCTTAAAGATGACTGACAGTTTAAAAGTTTTTTCTGGAGAAAGCTTGACAGCTCCCAGAGATTATTCACAAGTCTTTTAATAGACTTGCCCCACCCTCCCTACACCTTTCTCCTCCACCTCTGGTCTCCGGTCCTCCCCTCACATCCTTTCCCCCAGGCAACCCCAGGTCACTTCACCTCCCTAATCTGTCAGTAGATCAACAGCATGACCAGCGATGCCAGGGGACAGATCTCAGCAGAAAGTGGGCAAGCAGAGGACTTCAAGCTCCCCTCCTCCTAAATGGCAGGGTTCTTTCTGATGCCAATTAGAGCTTCAATCTCCTTCTGATTCATCACTATTAAAGCCTTAAAATTGTCCAGTGTAGGAGAGCCAACTACTAACGCGTCTCTTGAGATTAAAAAAGAAGTAATCAACAACTCTGAAGGTAGCCATTGCCGTGAGGCACATGAGATGGGGTTCAGGAACCCCACGTGGGAAGTTGCCTGTTGAGTTGTGACTGTTTGACTGAGTCCTCCTCCAGCTTGCACGTGTCTGCCTCACAGCAGGAGGTGCCGGTGAGAAAGGGAGAATTTCTCCCTTTACTGCTCTCTCCACCTTAAACCCAGCTTCTGGGACCCCCCCCCCCCGCCACACACACACACACAAGCTGCTTGCATGCAGGAGGGTAAAACTTGCCAGTCCTTAGGGACTCTTCTTTCAAGAGCAGGGGACAGCCAAATTAATTACTCCTAGCGCCATCCTGGGGAGAAAAAACTCACAGACTTCCAAACACGTCTGCTGTTGTTTTTGGAGTCACTGGGTTTAGAGTGTGGGGGGTCCTTGGGTTCTATTCTGGGAAAGGTTTCACCAGAGCACCCCTTACAGCTACACACAGTGAGTTCCCAGGCGAGTTTCTCCACGAGGCAGAGACATGAGTTATATTCGAAGAGCAGATTAATTAGAGAAAGGGACGGAAGAGTAAAGTACACTTGCACAGACACAAGCAGGCAGAAAGAGCTGCCCCTTCAAAGGGGCAGCACTATGGTTTATCCCCTTCTTTTGGTAGGGAGGGGCTCATCTTTGTGAGTGGTTAGACTGTTGCCCATTTTGGACAAATGTGCAGAACCAGAAGGAGACAAGATTCCACAGTGGGCAATCTCCATATCTTTACCCTTGGGTCTGTTCTCCCGATACTTCCTACAGCATCTGATACCTGCTTGGGTGTTAGGCCTTGTGATAAGGCACAGGCACCTAGGATCTTGATTTCCATAGCTGGGTTTATCGTCCTGTTTATCCCTTCTACCCCATCTCCTTGTGAGAGTCTAGTCTTGTGATGCCTCCTTTAGGTTTTCTATTCTTTTCTTCCATCAACATCCCACTGTATTCTAGCCCAGGAGAGTCTCCAGAGGAACTTCCCTGCCCAGACCAGCACGACGGAGCAGCTAAGTGTAAACCAGGTCCTCTCTGCAAAGGTGGTAGCACCAAGAGTGCCCATCTCTTGGTTCCTCTGGGCATGCACACCTACTGTATGGAGGTCATTGTAGAAGAGCGCTTTTCCTTGGGATTCAATGTCCTCTTATTTTGGGTGCTGATTCTCCTCCCGCCTGACCCAGTCACACCCTCAGGCTGGCAGCTCCATCTTTCTTACCTGCTGACTCCCTGAGTGACACACACATGCACATGTGCACGTGACGGGGGTGATGACAGACAGAACGCAGTCGGGGGTGGTGGCCCGCCCGCACAGGGAGTGCTCAGTGGGTACCAGTCCTGACATAGTGGGAATGTGTTCCTTTGGGAACCTGCCTGATTGGGGGTGGTGAGCACACCCACTCCCTGCGTAAACAGGCACACATGGCAATTATCACATTAATCTCCGGGGGATGGGGGAGATAGTGGGAAGAGCAGGGTTGGAGAGAAGACAGAGATGGAGAGAGCAAGGAGAAGGGGTTCCTGTGGTTCTACAGGGAGGTGCACAGGCAAGGCTGGGCCCCACCCCTGGAAACAGGTTTGTACGAGGGCTCCATAGGGTCTGTGGAAAATATGCTGGAGGCTGTCTTGCCTGGACATGCTCTCTACTGCGCAGCTCTCATCAATGAGGCTGAATTGCATACAACTGAGTGAGGAAAATGGGTGAGCTGGGGCTGAGAATGGGAGGATACTGATTCCAGGGTTCTTTCAAAGAAAAAGCATCTCCAGGGCACATGTGCTTCTCAGGCTGGAGGTACATCAGCTAGCAAACCTTGGGCTGGCCTATAGTAGAGTTTCTTAGCCAGCGTACTAGTGGCCGAATAATTCTTTATTGTGGGACGTTGTTTGATGCAGCCATGAGCAGCATCCCTGGCCTTTACTCACTGGATGCCAGTAGCACTCCCCAAGTTGTGATGAACAAAAATGTTTCCAGAATTGCTAGATGCTCTGGGGACAAAAATGGCATCCAGTTGAAGACTGGCCTAGAGGCTCCCGTCTCAAGGAGGGAGCTTTGGAATAACCAACTGAGCACAGGTCAGGGGGCTGAGCGCAGCAGACTACCCAAACTGCCAAAAAGGCTCATTCATTTTAGTCAAAGCCTCTGTCAAGGTCTCTCTTGGGAGGGGAAATCAGAGAGGGCAGAAGTGGGGAAGGAGAGGGCCAGAGACTAAAGACTGATTCTACTGCTTGACACCACCAACTAACCAGCTTAACCTAGCTCCCTCTGGCCCCACTTCATGCCATCACCACTGGTACACCTCAAGGAACTCAGACAGCATGTCTTAGAGCTAAAACGCCATAATTTGTTCTTCAAAGTTGTGGACAACCTAGCATGTGACGAGCTACTTGCTTTTCTGAGTGTTGGGGATACATGAGGAGCAAAACAATGTCAGGGCTTGGTGCCCGTGAAATACAAGGCATAATGGGGAGACCCACAGTCAATATGCGGGCACATAAATATCATACAAATATTGAGGTGGGCTCTGAGGGAGCCACACAGGACACTGACGGGTGGAGGCAGGGGTAAGTGGGGTCCGATTCAGCCAGGTGGTCAAGAGAGGATCTTCTGAGGCTTTCAGAGCAAAGAACCACATTTCTTCTAATAAATTACCTGGGCTGAGACAGCAGAGGCCAGAAAGACAGAGAAAAGGTTTATGATGGAAGAGAAAGAGAAGAAAAAGGTTAAGATGTAACAAAAGGTAGGAGACATATAACAAGAAAAAAGAGGGTGGAGAATTCCCTCTTAGAATGAGCCCCTACCACTCCACAATAGCAGTCCCTTCCCCCCAGGTCCTACGTGGATGTGATACTTTGGTGTAGGTGGTTTCCAAGGGCCGCCCTGCTGGATCATGCTTAGTGTGCTTCGCCCAGTATAATCGGCCTCTAAATAATCCAAGCTTCCGTCCTGCCCCTTCCCAGGCACCATCTCGCTCCTCCTCAGAGGTAACATGCCCTGACTTCTATGACCATCAGTTGGGCTGGCCTAATCGGGAAACCACACTGAGCATTACCTGCATATGCCTAGCTCACCTCCACCATATACGTCCCCTCTCAGTTCAGACATTTTCTCAGAAACTCAGAATATTAAGTATCCCCGGACTCTGTCCCCACATCCCACCACCCCAAATCAGTGTCCAGAGCTCATGGATCTGGCAGGTGCTATGCTGTCATCACCAGCTCCCCTTTATAGGTAGGAACCCCCAGATCCCAGCAACTATGCTGGTTGACTGCCAACGGCTCACACCTGCACCCTTCTGAAAAGTCCATCCCTAGTTGACATCCTTGCCTGAACTGGCAGTTGATTTCAGCTTTCCCACCCCTTTCCACTGAGCCACTGCTCCTAGTGTACACTGCAGTCTGTGTCCATCTCTCAGGGGTTACTGACTTTGCTCTGCTGCAATCTAGTTATAGATGGAAAAGGGGAATTTGGGGTGCTCGTTCAGTCTGTTCCTGGGGAAGAGGGTGGCAGAGTGACCCATAGCCAGTAACAAGCTGATGCCGGAACAGCATAGCTCCTTGGCTTCAGGTGCGATCACAGTGAGGAGTTGCCTGTGGGAACAGGCTGAGTCTAAAACTTTTGTGGTTAGAGGGTTTCCCTCTGACCTAGCCTGCTTCCTTCCCATCATTACCCAGCAGCCCCTCACTAAATCATTGCCAGAAACATGTGTTACAGTGTCAGCTTGTAAAGAATCTCACATAAGGCATTGTATTACTTTCTCACTAGGGTTCTGACCAATGCTGAGAAGCTGATGGTAACTCCCCATGCCTGAGTTCAGCCAGTCAGACGGTGTTTCTAAGGACACAACCGCTTGTACCCCTTTCCTGGGGCCCACAAGTATACCCCACAAGCCACTGAGCAATTAATGGCCCACAGGGCCCATCCTACCTGGTTTCCCACACACCAGGAGTCATAGTCACAGTCAAAGAAAATTAGTAGGAGAATATGTCCTTCACCCCCAACATTTGATAGAAGAAACTGATTTCCAGATAGGCAAAGTCATCTAGGCCAGACCTGGGGCCACATCTGGAACCATGATGAGTCAACAATTTTGAGAACTTTTAGTCTCACATCTTGCTCTGTCAAAAGCAATCCCACCGATACTACTACTGCCTTCAAGGGGAGAATGAAAGACAAAAAGATAATCAACATGAGGCTGTGACAGCCAGAAAAGTGAGCTGTCTTCCAAGCCCACAGGGTAAGAAAGAAAGGTGGGGAGCTAGAGGGCAGAGCGAGGCAAGAGAGCTCCCAGTGAAATACAGCTGCCCGACATGCACCCAGCCAGGAGGCTGAACCTGCAGTCCTCAAGCAAAGCCTTCTATTGCGCCTCAGATCCCCTGGCATATTAATAAACATGTTCCCACACAAACAGTCTCCAAAGGCAGCATTTGGTTCAGCTAGTGGCCTAAGAAAAGTGATCAAGGCTCCCACATTCTCACTGTTCCAACTGCCCCAAAGTTAAGGGCCAGCAACTGCTTTTTCCAGCAGCCTGGATGGTCTGTGATGCTGAGGATGCCGTGGTACGTTGGTCCAGGTGCAGATACACCTCCAGGAGTAACTTCTCCTTCGCTGTTTTTGGTTTTATGCCACTTCGTTTCTTTTTACATTCTTTTCCTAAATATCCTTATTTTGACATTTTTATTTGTGAAACAGACACTTGATTCTCCTTCTCATGCCACGCTGCAGAACCAGTGTGCACAAAGGAGCCCCAGAGAAAACAGCACCACTACCCTCACCCACAGGCAGCTGTGTGATGTCAATGAGAACAGGATCACGAGCTCCCTGCACCGCCCCACCTGGGTACAGGTGATCACCCCCTCTCTGAGCAGACAGGTGTTGACGTGTCATGCAAATCCACACCCACTCTGAGAGACACTTCAAAAGTGAATATCAAACTCTGACCAGGGCATTGCACATGCAAGCAGGGAGGCTGCTGTAACCCTGCCCATACAAGTCAGCACCCGAAAATCCACATGGCTCTGAGCCCTGCTGGGCTTAAAGTCTCTTCAGTGAAATCCTAATGACCCATTATCATTTCTCTGTGATATTTAGCCTGTCACCTGCTTTTCTGAGATGTGGCCCAGAAGTTAAACATGGAGATAAGAGATGCTTTAGAGGTCTTCTTGCAGCTGCTGAAACAGGATTGGGGTGATATGGGGTTTAATATTCTATTTTCTCTATTCTTGTATATATTTGAAAATTTCTATAATAAAAGATTTAAAATCTTCCCCGTATAAAATTGACTATTTTTATTAAATATTTCAGGGTCATATGTAAATTTTAACAGAAAGTCTTTTTTTAGTCAAAACAGTGAAAAATGTTAACAGAGATGACAGCAGGGGGTAGAAATGAATGTTTTTTAAGGATCTCTATACTTTCCTATACTTTGCAAGTTAGTCTGCAGTAACTAAAGTTTGATTTTTTTATGATAAGAGAAAAATAGAGATTTTGTGGGGGGAAATATCAAAGTACAGCCAAAGTCCTGGTGGGGACAGAGAGTCCTGGGGTCACTGGGCCCAGGACAGGGGCAGCTGGTTCTTCGATTAGCTGGCGGGGCACTGCTGTGCTCTGAAAAAGGCAAGTGTGTTGACCTGATGCCACCAAATACAGGTTGGCCAAAGGCTAGGAAAGAGGGAATTAAAGAGCACACATCCTCTGATAATCCACTGAGACACAACCCCCTTCACCTTTCTACAGGGCTGGGTGACAAGGCACTTGATGTATTCTTTCAAGAAAGTTAAGCACCAGAAAGAGCTCAGGAAATTAGATGAGTCTCAAAGACCCTTCCTTTGTGACCTTGGGCATGAGGTGTAGTAGACTCTCTACCCTGTAAGAGTTTTGTGCAGGAATCCTTGCATTCTAGACAGACTGGTTGATGATACCACAGCAATAGGTCTTTTGCTGGTTCTCCACTCTATCTCATGGTCTTCAAGGATCATACCCTCTGATTAGCATTCTTTATTGAGTTTCCATTGGTCTCCTGTCCTCTTACCAGGTAACCAATCACTATTTTCCATGTGGCCTAATGTGAGACCTAATGTACTGGAGTCCTCGCACCATCATTTTGCAGATTAAAGAGCTAGAAAGAATCCCAGCATCGGGCCTCCCTGGTGGCACAAGTCATTAAGCACCGCACTATGAAGCTGTCCGCAGCCACTGCAGCATGAGTTTGATCCCCGGCTTGGGAGGGGACCCACATGGTGCAGCAGACCTCTCCTGCCTCGCCTGCTGCTCCCCTCAACAGTGTATTTCAGTCAGTCTGCCTGTTCTGTTCCCCATTCTGTCTCTGTCTCTGGTGAATCCTCTCACCTCCCCCCCAAACCTCTTCCTGTACCCCAGTTCTTGTATGTATAACTAAATAAAACTGGAAAAAAAAAAGGAATAGGACTCCAGCCCACTCTGCACAGTCCTTCTGGCCCACCCAGCTTAGTGTTCAAGTACGGCCCTGTTCTCTCTAGTCATTCTGCATTAAATTAATCCTTCCTCATAATCCCATTTGGAAGCTGCCTGAGGTTGAAGACCATGATGATGTTGCTCTCTTGAAAGATCGGGAATCAGACCTGTGAGCACGGCTGTGGGATTTAATTAAGAAGATTGACGCTAGACAGGTCGTGTAAAGCTTCCCAGGGTTGTCCCTTCACGTGCACTTGAAGTAGGGGCTTGATCAACAGAAGCAGAGTCCAAGAGGGAGTGAATGGAAAGCAGAGACCACAAAAAGCTAGTGTTGACAACAGCAACAAAGGAGAAGCAGGTCACGGGAGACTGAATGGTGCCTAAATTCAGCCCTTCCTCCCTTCTTTCCTTAACCTCCCTTTTCTATCCCCTTACTCTATCAAACCCAGAATTCTCTCATGCTCAAAAGCACTGCTCAGCATATCATTCTAGAATCCCCCAGCACTGAGGCACACCCCACAGTAGTACACAGATTCATTAAACAGTGAAAGTGTTCCCTGCACAAGATGACTGAGAAAGGAAAACAGTCCTCAAGAGCCCTGGTAATCCATAAGAAGGCTAAATCACAAGCACAAATTCCTATACTACAAAATAGAACATTAAGTGCTGCACTTAGGTTTTTATTTGGACTTATTTACAGGCCTTCTTTATATGTGTTGTCTCTTTCATATATTGGTCCTCCCTCCCATCTCAAAGATGGAACTGCATTTTAATTTCTGTTCACTCTACTAAGGTCTAGAATACTATTCTACAAACAAGAGATTCTCAATAACACTGTTGACTAACAGATTATAAAAACACTAGGATTATTCTTTGCAGGACTATATGAATTTCCGTCTCTAGAAATAAATATATCACCTATAAAATGGCATCTCTTTTGACACACAGCAAGTACACTTAACTAAATCAAATATTCAGCACAGCATATAAGAACAGACACTCAAGGTAAAAAGCTTCAGATAATCATTTCTCTTGGCTTTCATTCTTCCCTGTGCAATGGTTTCTGAGTATCTGAATTAATTTATCATCAAACATCCTCGTAATTAATGATTGTGTGTCAAACACAATGTAAGGTTGGTAAGCCCAGTCAGTTCCCTGAAGAAGTCCCAGGCAAGTGATTTTCATTTCTTTTTTTGGCCACAGAAAGTTCTCTTTCTCCTTATTAAGAATGATTTAAAAGCAAGAAACCATGTCTTTCAAGTCTTTGCATCTTCAGAATCTAAGGCAGATCTCTGAACAACATATTCAATAAAAGTGCATTGGCTTTGATAATGGTGATACTGAACTAGGCTCAGTCGCCCAGTACCTAATGTCTCACCTGAGGGCTTGAGAGTACACAATGAGGCTCCCCTCTCTACTGGATAGAGAGAGAAGAGAATTCCACATCACACTGGGCTATAGGTGAGCCAGGACATCTCTCTACTCGCCTCTGATGGCTGCTTACAGAGCCTGGCACCGCCAGAGTCCCCAGGCTGGTCAGCAGCACGTTGAGTGGCCTCATCCATTTACCTCAGAGCTGTTTCAATGTTATTTTCTATGTGCTCCACGGTGTGAAAAACAATGGGAATTACTGTGCCAGAAGACCATCTGTCAGGGCCAGAGAGGCGGGAACTCTTACTTGAGTAGCTGCCTACATTAGACAACAGATGTGGGTCCCTTCCCATTCAGGTCCATATTCCTCCCTTTGCTTCCTTCTTCTTTCTTCGGCCCCTAACTCTCAGGTTGCAATGCTACCACTCTCCTTCCCCCCAGCCCTTTTCTCATTTTTTGATTTCTACTATTTAATTAATTTGGCCCTTTCCCTCCTAGAAGTTAATCTTGGTATTCTCTTTCCTCTAAGATAGATAACATGTATTCCAGTGGAGCATCCCCAGTGGTTTGTGAGTGTAACAAAGTCGAAACAGAAAACAGCGCTGTCTTCCTAACAGATGTTAGGGTGGATGATACCAAGATCAAAGCTAATGGAGAACCAACACAAGAATGCATATAAGTGGCTCCAACCTGGACCCAGGAAGACCTAGTCCTAGTTTAAAATATCTTCATCTAAACATTTTTCTGTGACTTAAGTCCTAAAGCCCCAGTATAAATGAGAAAAGAAAAACCACCATGGCTTCCACCTGACTTCACAGAACAGTGACTCCATGCTGGCCACAGAGGCAGGTGTGGACCAATCATTCACTCTAATCTTCACTCCATGCACATGATAGGGACTTTACATGCTAAAAATCAAATAAACAACAAAACCAGTTTCAGTAAGGCCAGGAGTCTTTCCCAGGGTCCCACAGCCAGAGTACCTCAGAACTAAATCCAGCTTAAACCAGCTTTGAGCTCTTTTCAAGGCACTACATCATGTTGCCTTTGCTTTCAGGGGAAAATATAATAATGTTGTTTTAACCTGGAACATATTTGAGAACAGAGCTATAGATACAGGTATTTACAACAGCAGTGCCATCAGAGGATATAGTACCCCCAATGTTATATTATTTCAAATATTGTTTCATGACTTTCTAAATCTGTACCTTAACTCTAGCTTTTTTCTGCTGTGGAGGTCTGAGAATGCAGGAATTTCCCTGGTCAGGAGTGCAAGAGTCAGTGGTACAGGGAGGTCTCAGAAGGCAGTTCCCAGCCACAAGCAGTTCCCAGCCATAGTTCACTTCAGCCGTGAGAGCACAGGCAAACTGTTGTTTCAAACCAATTTATCTTGCCCAGTCTCTTCCCTGCTTAAAACCCTCCAGTGCCGGCCCTTTCCCAGTCTGCCAAGACCAACTCCAGGCAAACCTCTCTAGCACATTCACAATCCCTGCCTCCCAGTATTCCAAGTCACATGGCAACACCCCTTTCTTGCAATTCCCTCCTGTGCCCTGTCCTTTCATATCTCTGCTTTTGTTCCTGTTGTCCCTGCTACGTCGAATAATTTCTCTGCCTTTTCCACTTGGAAAACCTCTATGTATACCCAATTAAGTACTACATTTGTTGATAAATCTCCTCAAAACCATCATGTCATTACTCCCTACCCTTAAGGCTAGCACACTTCTCTACCTATCACTGTACCCACCCTGCTAGCTTGTCTATCGTTGTCTTCTACATGGTTTGACATTCCTCTTGACAAGAAGTAGGTCTTATTTGCCTATGGATCCAGCCCAGAACCCAACTTAGCTCTCAGTAAGAGCTCAACAAGTCATCACTGATTAGTAAGCAAGTTAACAAGCTAAACATACAGCTCTGATTAACTCTAAGGTGAGGAGGAAAAAAAGGTGATGAGAAAGAGGATTTCGCAGAGTTAAATGCCTAGAGGTTTTATCTCAGCTTCCTGAGAATTAGTGATGATTATTGGGGTGGGGGTGTTATCAGGAATTATCACTTAATATGCCCTTCCCAGGTGTTTTTTTTGCCAGAAAGGACTTGACCTTCTAGAAGAAAGCCCTCTATCACACTCATCACCGATGAACTCAGGAAGGGCCTAAAACAAAACTGGCCCACTCTGCCTTCTCAGCCAGCTAACAGCTTCTTCTGACAAGCTAGGTTTGAAGGAACAAAACGCAGACTTTGCACTTAGTGTGAATATGGCATATGGTTCCTGTAGAGCCCCAGACAAAGATGAAGCACCACATCCTGAACTCAGAATAAATTGAGAGAACCATATCTCTTAGAGACTTGGGGTCTCTAAGAAGGAAGAAGGAAGTTTCTCCCCTCAGCAGTGTACTTCAGTCAATCTGAAGCTGCTCCCCTCAGCAGTGTACTTCAGTCAATCTGCCTGTTCTGCTCCCCACTTTGCCTCTGGTGAATCCTCTCACCCCCCATGACTCTGGCCTGTACCCCAGCTCTTGTATGCAGAAATAAATAAATCTTTAAAAAAAAAAAGAAACCAAAGAGGGCAGAACCCTCTTCTAGGTTCTAAAGAGTTTTAGGTTGAGCCTCACGTAGCCTTGCTATCCGGAGAATCAGCCAGGCTCACCATCCCTGAAGGATGCCTTCTCGCCATCACCTTCACACCCAGTGCCATGTGGCTGGTGATGTGAACATTAACTGGGCATTTCCATAAAGCCCAATAGGCAAAGAGGCTGTGTGTCCTCCTGCTTGAGGCAGGAGAGATCTGCTGTGCCATGTGGGTCACCTCCCTGGCCAGGGATCAAACTTGCACTGCTGTGCGGCAGATGCTTCACAGTGTGGTGCTCAACCTGCTGAGCCACCAGGGAGGCCCCCTCTTCAAGTTTTGTGAGGATGCGTTTGAGCCTTGATCCTGACAATTTCCATTCACCTTCTCCATTAAAAAATTAGCCGTCCTGATCCTGGCCATGCTCCTGGACTCTTCTGATCCCCCATCTGCATGAACTCCTGCCCTGACTGTCCAGCACAGGCTGTCTCCTCTGAGTGGTGGCCCCAAGGTTTCAGGCTCGCACTAAGATCCTCTTCTCCCCAATACAGTTCCAACTCCCAACCATTTTCTTGCCTTGTGCAAGGAGACCAGATGCCTATTTCTAAGCCTCTTATTATTTGCAGGTCTTATAATATAATGTCTATTGTACCGCATAGATATTTGCTAGTTCAAATTGGGCAATCTAATCTAGAACACTGTCTCTCAAATGGTAGTCCCTGGGATCTGCAGCAACAGTGTTACTTGGAGGAGGAGGAAGGAGAAGGAACAAAATGAGTGGGAAGAGCACAAGGGACTATGGTGATGGGACATGTGTGAATTAGTGATGGGGATTTCACTGCGGCTATACCTGAGGAGAAAAGTATACACTGTACAAAAATGAAGAATGATGTAAAATATGTTTAAAGAAAAAAAACAAAACCCAGTGTTACTCGGGACCTTGCTAGAAATGTACACTCTTGGGCACCAAGGCAGACCTGATCAAAACTCCAGGGAAGAAGCTCAGCAGTCTATTTAATAGGTTATACCTGCTACAGTTTGGGAACTATTAGTCTAGGAAAAAATAAAAAGCCAGCTATGGGTTCCTTAGTTGCTAGGTTGATCTATCCAGGAATAAAAAGAGATAGAGCTTTCAGGAAGTAGAAAGCCTGAGGTTGAGTGGGGAGAAGGAAGGTGACAAAAGAATGTGGGGGGAGATGAAGAGGGGAGTGGGTGAGACTGATGCACCTGGTAATCTCCTGGGAATTAAACAGGTTCATGATTGCAGCTGGGTGCTGCCATGGCAACAGATGCAGCCTCACCTTTACCCCCTCCTCAGGATGACCAAGCATTAGCCACACCTACCCTGATTCCTGAGTGGCATCCTGAATCCTTCAACCCTGAGTGGAAGGATTTAAGCTTCAGTGAGCTAGGAAAACACAATGAGAAGCAAGCTTAAGAGATAATCTCCCCACAGGGGCTCTGGTCTCTATTGGGGTCCCTGGAAAGACAGCTCCTTCCTAAAGGCAGAAGTCCTTTAGTTCTCACAGGCAAGGAAGACACACTTGGCTGAAAGCCAACATAGAGCACCTGGGCTTGTCCCTCTCCCCAGGCGAAGGCTGGCCCGGAAGGCACACAAACAGTAGGGCTCACTGTGCGAAAGAAAGACAGGCTTAAGAGGGAAGGGAGCGGAGCCCCCAGAGCCTGAGGGTGAGAAGCGGAGGAGGCGCAAAGAGGCAGGGCTCACAGTCCCCAGCAGGATCCCTCCAGAAGCTGGATAAGGAGACACACTGGGAATGAAAATACAAGCAACTCACATAAAAATTTAAGACCCAAGACTCTGGTAGGAGAATCAAAGGGTTACAGAGCTGTAGGCTTCCAGGATTCTCACCAGCCCTCTGCGGAGAGTGGTTGGGGCCTGCAGGGCACCCATGGGGCAAACACACATGGAACTGGCCTCCTCAAGAAAGGCAAGGTGGAGGCTGGAGGGACATGGAGAAAGCAAGACATACAATAGTCCACACGCTCCATGGAAAGAACTTAGTAAAAGCAAGTTTACTGCCAATTAGACATTAAAAGTTAAGATATAATTTCTGTTGCTATGTTTGTTTCCAAGAAGAACTGTGTTATGATTAGACTAACAGCCTAGTGTTAGAATTCTAAGCAAACTACATGGAAGACTTTAATCTCATTTTCTTTCCGAGAGAAGAAAACTGAATTAACACACCGCTACTCAGTTCCCAGTAGCTCCCACAGAAAATCCTTGTGCAGTCCTGACCCCTCTTTTGGTGGATGAGAGGAATGGGGGAGAATGTGCTGAGAAATAGATATGATTTCTTTGAATCCTCATGATAACCCAATCTAGTCATCCTCATTACCCCCATTCTATGGATGGGGAAACTGAGTTCAGAGAAGTCAAATAGTATGCAAACAGCAAAACAGAACTAGGACTCAAGTTCACGGTTACCTGACATCATAGACCATGCTCTTTTAGCCATAGTCAAGGACACAATTCTGTCGACATTGACGGAGAGTGGAGTGAGCTGATGTGACATAAATTACCCAAAGCTATGAGGCCTTTTCCAAGCAGAACTGGGTGTCTCTCGCTGGACAGGCCATCTCATGAGACACTAGAGTCAAAGGGAAAATCCTGGCCTCACCTCTTATTAGTTCTATGATTTGGGCAAATCACTGAAACTTCTCAGGTCTCAGTTTCTCACTCAGTATAACAACTTTATCATGGAGCTATACTATGAAGCCTGAGTAGTGTCTCCTCTCTCTCTCTCTCTCTCTCTCTCTCACACACACACACACACACACACACACACACACGCACACACCCCCATCAGCCTGCTATGTAGCTATGTGCTAGCCGTACCATCTTAGATAAATTAGTTTTTCTACCCTCAATTGCTCATCATGAAAATGTACAGATTAGAAATAATGCAGCTGAAGCTCTCAACTCAAGGTCTGGCAGAGAGAGCATTCGATACAAGGATACTGTATGTTCTCATCTGCCCCCAACTCAGAAAGGGTGCTCCCAGTGGCCCCCAAATCTGCTTCTGACAGTCCTAGCCCTCATGGGGAGCTGCCTTTGCACTTCAGATGGGACACCCCACTCGGGTGGCGTCAGTCAGCCTCTCTTCTGTTCACCTTTGGCTTCCCCACTTCCTTAGGGTGGCTCTGGAAAGCACACCCCAATAAGAAGTCTGTATGCAGTTCTTGATGGAGAGTCCACTTCCAGGGGCCCCCATCTATAAGAGTGTATCTTAGAGAATGCTCAATAAAGAGTAACTGAAAACAGCAACCCCAACAGTCCTCCAAATGAAAAAAAAATGAAATATATATACAACTCTCACCCACTTTATAAAATCATTGGCCTGACCGTACAGTCTCTGTGGGGCAGGCCTATGTCTTGAATGTCTTTGTTTCCTCTGAGTTTCTTGAAGACGGCAGGGTCTCCAGAAACCTATTTAACTTGTATATTGTACTTCTATTCAGCCCAGAATCAAATGAAACTGCATAAGTCCAGGGGGTACAAATTTCATTTCCACAATGTTGACACATACAGCTCATAACCGGGGCACAGGCTCAGCAGTCAGGAATTTTCTAAGTGCAATCCTTCTGACAGAATAACTTTATGAAATGGGCCACACAAATCAAACCAGGGAAATAGGTTAGATGGGCTATTATTATTAGTTGTTTAAAAATTAAATATTCAATATTAAACACCACTCCCGTCTGTAAAGACAGGTGTGACCTGCTGCTCAGCTGTCCCAGTGAGGGAGGCATAGGCTCCATGGAGGCCAGCCGTCCTCCACCCCACCTCCTTGTGAGGTGACACAGAAAGGTGGTGATGGCACTTGGAATAGATTCTAGTTCCCTTATTCCCAACTCTGTATTCTCGGGCTACACTATACCCTCTCTGACTGGCACCTGTGCAAACTAGGTGTAGAGGGAAAATTGGACCACTGTTGCTCTTTCCATGCCATGAAACAGGTTAGCTCGGCCCTGCAGTCACACCCTCAGTGATGCCTCCATGTTGGCTACAGGATGGAGACATCGCCTGTGGAGGAGGAGTTGTGGCCAATATTGCCTCAGCTCATTCACAGTGAGTCTGAAGTCCTTGTGGGCCAAACTGGGAGGAACTTTCCTTCAGGACTCCCCACAGACTTACTGCTGTTTACAAGTCTCCTGAGCATCCTGCACTGACACCAAAATCCCTTGAAATTCTGAGTTCTAGTGGGGCCTGAGATCCCTGAGTAGTGGTCCTACCTCTGATCTCTTGGGCTTTTGCAGCCAGACAAGGAGCCTCAGAAAAGGTCATGGCTCAGGTGTCTCCCTGACCTTCCCCCACTACCCAAGGCCCAGGTACAGCTAGCAATCAGGAAAAGGGGACAAAACCAGAGTTCTTCAACTTTATCCCATCAGCTTTCAATGAGAGGGAATGAAATGGGTTTTCAGTTTTCAGCATGGCCCCAGATTCTCCCCCATCTCCTCTCCTCAGCTACTCCTCAGATGGGGTCTATCCCCACAGGCCAGCCCACAATGAGAGGGAACTCTCCTCACTCCAGGCTCCTATGTACTTCTCGCACCACCCAAGCCCAGAGAGCTCTGTTCTGGAGGAACAAACTATTAGAGGAATTCTGACAGAAGGCAGCTTAGGAGCCAATTGGGGAGTCAAGACACAACAAACGATATGCCCTCCAAAAAATGAGAGCATGGCTTCAGTGGGCCTGCAAGACTTTCTGAAAAGAAAACTCACCCTGGTCCTAGAGATCCTTCCAGAAGCAGCCCATTCTCAGTCAAAGGTCTCCAATGTCAGGCCAGGCTCATTAGCACCCAGCCTGGGGCTGTGGGCCATATGTCATCCATAATTAACTGAGGATCATGCACCTGGTTGGCAGCTCAGCCTCCCTGGGCACAGGGCCTGAGAACGGTCCCCTATTATGCAGTGTCAGGCTGGTTTGTTTGTTCTTGGAGAGCAGACCTCCACAGAGTACTGAGGGTGACAAAGCAGGCTCCTTGCAATCAGGCCTTCTGGCCACCTAAAGAAGCTCCAGAAGGTGCTAGTCTTCCTGGACAGTCAGGAATTAGGTCAGTGTTAGAAAAAACAACATTGGCACACAGGAGGAAGGCTCAAAGCCAGGACATAAGCATGTGGTGTGTGTTCGATTTATTTATCTTTTAAATATTTAAAATTATAACTAAGGAAGTTGATGAATAAATGGTGAGGTCTACAAGTGGGGAGGCTAAGACAGGTAGTGTGGGCAGTATCAATGTATACTGCTTTGTTCTCTGTGTGAGAATTCACCCCACCAGGCATCATATCTGTTTTCCAGCTGGTTTGAACAACATTAGGGCCAGAGAGTAGCAGAAAAAGTATCCTAAATGAGTTCTTAATTTGAAGCACTGAGTTTGTGAAATTTTAAAATACAAAAGCAGTATGTATTAGGAAGAAGTAATAGTCAAACAATAGAAAGAAAAAGTTGTTTCTTCTCACCTGCCCTCCATTCCCATCCTGCTATGCCTACAGTTTGCTATTTTAAATAAGCTATGAAATCATATACACATTAGTATGTGAATACAAATGAACAGTATATTATAGACCAGTGAATCATAGTATACACATTACTCTAACTTGCTTTTTTAAAAACACACTAACAATGTCCCTTCAGGACAAACACATTGATCGAATTTATTATAATCCACATACGTGCAATTCACAGGTGTATACAAACAGCTACCTAATGATGCTGCTTGCTTTTGTTCTGAGTGCTGTAAAACAAGACTGAAATATCCTCCTTACATAATTATATCCTGACCAACGGGTCTTTTTTTTTTTAAAAAAAACCAACTGGGTTTCTCCACAGTGGTTTTATAGGGTCAAAGGGAATATCTATTTTCATCATGAATCCCCTCATAGGTTGTAACAAACCAAAATTTGAGACCATCTCTTCCCCCACTACTTGACAGTTTCTGGATGTTATGACCCAGAAACACTGATCTATCTGAGGGAAAATGGGGCCTATTTATTGCTTTAATATATATTATTCTGAATATTTGCCATTTGGATTTTCTTTTCTTTGATTGCTTACTCATTCTCTATTCTTTTTTCTGTGTTGTCTTTTTTTAATGAATTTTCAAAGGCTTTTTTTTATATATCAGTTATATTATGACTTTGTTGTACCTGTCATTTTTTTCAATCAAACTGTCTCGGAAATTATTTACAATATCCTTTACCATAGAAAAATTTGTAATTATATAATCATTTCTTAAAGCTATTAAGTCAATTACTAAGAGTTCCCAGTGGAAATTAAAATATTCAAGTTCTTTTCCCTCTTGGTCTTAGTTGGGGTTGCCTGCTTCATGAATATTAAGATTTCAATCTTATAGGATGAATTTACAGATTGAAGACAATTCATACTACCGATAATCCACACATTCATTTGATAGAAAAGTTGGGTGAAAAACAATGGTAAAATAAGCCCAACCATTAGGGAAGCAAAGGTCAACTTTTCTCCCATACCCCTCTACATAAAAGATTAATCAAAGACCTCAAAGGCCCACTACTCATCCTGACACTGAAATTACTCAACACTACCAGCAGATCCCAACCATGCCTTGGATTCTGGGCATCTCTGAGTGAACATCACCTTAGCAAGTTCATCCTCACATCTCTGTATCCATCAACTCTCAGTACCAGCAATACCCAGTACACCTTTCCTACATGGACAGAGTGGCCCCGCCATCATGGGTCTTCTGCACACATCCATAATACAGTTACCATCTCATTTGGTAATTATTTACCTGACATTCTTATTTATACTTCCAATACCTATAACTGCACCTGACACATAGTATTTACACCTTGTGTGGTTGTTGAAAGCAAGCAAGCAAGAGAAAAAACAACAAATAGAAAGAGAAGCACTAAAATCCAAAGTCGAATATTCGCAAGCTGCCAACTCAAGATCAATTGGGAATCAATGTTAAATGCTGTCAAAATTACAGGGTAAGTTAATGAAAAATAATGAGAAAAAAAAAAAAGATTCCATTTACTAAAAGCTGATTGACACACACGATTTTAAGAACAGGCCTAGTTCAGAAAGAAAGGCCCGCCTACATTCCAGGGCTGCTGTGCTGCCAGTCCCCAGTTACCATGCTTCACTCTGAGACAAATGAGTTTTGGTCAAGTATAAAGACTAAATATCCATTTTTCAGACTCTTAATGAGCTTTGGAATGATCACTACCATTCAGCCCTAACTTCAGCCAATTTCCTCTGTGTTAATTTTGACATCAACACCCCACCTAGAAGACTTTGCTATGATTAAAAAAAAGTGATTCATATGATAGCATTCACACTTCAAGCTCACATCTTCCAGAAGTGACATATTTTTGAAATAAGTATAAGATTGCAACGAAGGCCATTGGCAATGAGCTCCTGGGAGCAGGGATTTCAATTTTTTAACAGAAGAAAGATAACCTGGTTCTACAGAGTCATAGAAATTGAGATCCTACTTCCACTCTGTAAGAGGAAGTCCCAAATGCACGCCCACCTTGGTCTCATGTATTCCTCAAGAGTTACCGTATCCATTCCCAGGGAATGCTGAAGAATTCAAGAGCATGGGACGTTTCTGAGACATCCCCAGTGATCAAAGCTGAACCCATATGCAGTAAGTCAGCTGAAATTTTTATCTTGGACAGAGTTCACAGGTTACTGACATCAACCTGAGGGACACACAGCCCCTCTCAATACTTCATTACTCTACCTAGCTTCTCAGTTATGTTTAACTTTTTAAAAACATATGACTTTGGGCCTCCCTGGTGGCACAAGGGGTTAAGAGCTGCACTGTGGGGCTTCTATAGCCACTGCAGTGAGAATTCAAGCCCTGGCCAGGGAGGGGACCCACATGGCTCAGCAGACCTCTCCTGCCTTGCATGCTGCTCCCCTCAGCAGTATATTTCAGTTGATCTGCCTGTTCTGCTGCCCATTCTGTCTCTGGTGAATCCTCTCACCCCCTGCACCTCTGGCCTGTGCCCACCTCTTATATGCATAAATAAATCAAATCTTTAAAAAATAGATGACTTCATCAGATTCATGATTCTGGCTTGCAGCATCCCAGAATATTTCTAATAATCTTAACTGTGAATTTCATAATACAGAAAAAATTTAGTTCACTTTAACATTAAAAGTAATATGAGCTAAATGTCAATAAAGGCGAGGGAGAAGGCTAGACAGAAAAAGCAGAGGTGGGTTGGCATGACAACGACACTACAACAATTAAATTACTGTACTGTGGTTCCAAAAAAGTTTAGCAACCTTTAGCCTCACACACTGAATAAGCACGTTAATGGCGTGACCTACGCCTTGCTCTTCCTAATAGTAATAGTTAAGAGTGCTGGGGAGAAACCTGGTGCTCACAGAGGCATCTACCATCTTAAAAGAGCTTTTGTTCTAGACAAATTCTAGAACACCTGAACAACACGTCCTTGCCCTTAAACAACAGCTGACCCTTGAAAAGCACAAGTTTGAGCTGTGCAGGTCAACTTATACACAGATTTTTTTTTTTAATAAATATAGTTGGCACTTGAACCTTGCAGTTGAAAATACTGTAAATGTATTTTTTCATCCTTAGGATTTCTTCATAAGATTTTCTTTTTTCTAACTTACTTTCTTGTAAGAATACAGTATATAATACATATGACCTGAAAGATATTTGTTAGTTGACTGTTATCAGTAAGGTTTCCAGTGAACAGAAGGCTATTAGTTTAGTTTTTGGGAAATCTTAAGTTATACATGGAATTTTGACTGTAATGGGGGTGGAGCAGTTGACATCCCTCTGTCTGTGTTTTTCAAAGTTTAACTGTACACTGCTTACCTGATGTGCCACCTCCAACCCACCCCGCAGTTACTGTCAGTCAGTCTTGACAACACACTGCTGCATTTGACCTTCCTCTCCTTAGAACTCTGTAGGGGCTGAACTCTGCTCACCAATGAGAGGCCATGAAGTGGAAAATCTGGGCCTGATCTGTCTGCCAAGTCATACTTACCTTTACATAGGATCCTACCTATATGTAGGCCCCTCCCATATATGACCCCATTAACAAATACTGATAACACATACATTTCCAGATACAGGGGCTCTTTGATCTGAGATGAGACCTTTCATACTCTATCAATTACTAACGCTTCCTACAAGGCCTTGTTCAACAACTTTCTCTTATATGAGACTTCCTGCAAACATCCCTTCATCTTGAGTCATACATCACCTTCACAGTACTTATGACATTGTAAATGCTAAATATTTAGTGAATCATATGGATAAATATATGTAGAACTGAACTGAATCTTCAAATTGTTCATTTATCGTAAGATGTTACTTTCTTAAGTTTTCTTCTAATTATAAATGCCTTAAATGAACATTTGAAAAGTTCAGAAAAGTATAAAAGGAAAATACAAATCACCCACAGTCACCACCTAGAGATAACCACTCTCATTACCCTCCTAATTGCACATTTTACATCAATTCAATTAAACAAATCAACGTATGGAAAGCCTACGCCCTGTGCGTGTTTTCCTGAATTTAGATCAAGTCACACCCAGCATTTGGTTGACCAGAAATCTCTACTAATGAGCACTCCTACAGAACAACAGTACAGTGCAAGCAAATGTTCTTGGTGATGATGATGGAGCCCTGCAACTTTCTAAAGAGCTTTCTCTGAATTATAAATTCACAGAACTTTATTCCTCACAAGGACTTCACGGGACATCTCCATTTATGTCAACTCTCCTCCCTCCCATGCATTTGTTAGCTATAACTCATTATTTTAAGACTGCTTCCTAAGATGGGTTTCAAATCCATTATCTATCAATTGAAAACTACATGTAAGGGTTGTAAAATGAAACCTGTGTGTCTTCTGAGATCCCATGCCTTCATTTCACAGATGATGAAAGGTCCTGAGAGACGCTAACTTTCCCATAAACTTTCCCAAAACTTTCTTTTGCCCCATGAGGGGCAGAAGAGGAAGCAGAATTCTCTGACTTTAGTCTAGCATCCTTGGCTTTTTGTCATACATCTAAGAAAGATGAGATTAGTGCTACAGTGTTTGAATTTGAAATGTATTTTACCACTGATTTTTCTCCAAAGTTCAGAGCCTGTTAATTCTATACAATAGTCGATTATGTACAATATTAAACAGGTATTTCTAAATTTACGAATTTAAAGAAATACCCCTATTTCAGACAAATCCCCCAAACATTTAATCACTCAGCAACTATTTTAGACCTTACTCAGTGTCTACTCTCAGCTAAACTCTGGCAAAAAAAATATAAGGTATGATCCTTGTCCTCGAGGAAGTTATTATTTGGGACTTTTAAGCAGTCACTTCAGTTTCCAACCTTTTATCCTCTGGATCCCTCCCAAATGGACTTCCAGAAAAGGTGTTGGGGAAGTGAAGACAACAGGAGGATGAAGTGTGGGACGTAAGGAAGAATTTCTCCACCGTTGTGGACTATATTCAGCCCCTCCACCACTCACGCTAAAGTCCTAATTCCCAATATCTAGGAATGTGACTGTATTTGGAGAGGGCCAACAGGATAGGTCAGAATTCAGTCTGACTGGTGTTCTTATAAGAAGAGGAAATAAGGGCACAGAAAAAGGTAACCACTGATACACATGCACAGAGGAAAGACCCTAAGGGGCCAAACCAAGAGGTGAACATCCCCAAGCCAAAGAGAGACACCTCAGGAGAAACCAGATCTGCTGATACACCTCAATCTTGAACTTGTAGCCTGCAGAACTATAAGAAAATAAATTCCTGGTGGTTAAGCCACCCATCTGCTGTATTATTTGGCTTCCCAGCAAATTAGATACCCACCAGCTATTCTAACATTATCTTCATAATCTGAGGAGGCTGACTAGTGAAAGAACCTTGGCTCCTTGAAAGAGAACAGTCCTCCACTAAGCCAAGAGTTAGTTTTCCAAGAGTTCCAAGTGATTGTGAAAGACTCTCAGGGAGAAGGAAGTGGAGGATCTCACCTAGGATATGCCAAGCACAACCTGGAAATAGAATTGGGCATGACGTAGACTGGAAATTGGCATGCGGCAGCTCTGATGGATAAGTGCCAAAGAGAGCTGGTGAAGAGACTGTTGATCCAACTTATCTAGAAGAAGGGAGTGAGGACCCCGCAACTTAAGAACACTGTGACTATGTCCAGGGAAATTCTGGGCAATGAGAGAAGTTTATACTGGGTATCTTATCTCAGCGGTGTCTTTTATACCCCTTGAGGAAGGGATATACTCATGGCAGGACTAGGGATGACACACACTATAGCTGACAAATCTGGCTCTGTGCATACCCTCAGCTGTGCATCGCAGAGAGACTAAGCAGGAGACGGAGCAGGACACAGACCAGGGCTCTGGTGAGGTTCAGGGTCCACTCCATGAAAAACTGAGCCAGGAGTGGAGATTGTCCCTCACTCCTCATACACATACAATCCTACCCGAAGGGTCTCCCATGGAGACAGAGGAGGCGCACATAATGCAGCACAAGGTAACATGGGAATAGAAACAGCAGCATTTCTGGGTCAGCAGTCAAGAGTCTGAGACATGTCTTGCCACTTACAGGCTGCATGACAGATCCTTCAGGCTCTCGGCATCTTGGTTTCATTGTAAGATGGAGGGAATAACACCAACCTCATCAGGCGATAGCTCCTATCTCAATCATGTATTTCACAGGGGTGAGTGAAAATCAAGTGTGGTAACGTATCATGTTTCAAGTCATTACGGAACTCCATAAGTGCTACTTGCCTTGCAAATTATTAAATTTACTCACCAAGTCTCCTTCTGCTTATCTAACTTCTGTCCTTTCTCATCCATACATTGATTTGCAATTTTGACATGCCTATTATATCCAGTTAGATTTTAAGCCTTTGGGGAAGATTACTGGGTGTTCAATGTTTTATTTTTTTCTGTCTACCCTTTATATGCAATAGAGAACTTGGGACACAGTGACCACTTCATAAGCTCCTATTTGGCTAATGTGCCATCAACTCTATGCTTCTTTGCTTTGAAATGTTTCCATACCGCTCCATTAATCCTAATTGCATTATTTTGACACTCTCAGCTCTTCTCCTGGCCTACGATCTTCTCTATTTTACCAACACCAGTCATTTCATAACCAAGCCAGCCTGCACAATGCTGCCACTTTATCTTTCTAGAACACCATTCAAAAGGTATTCAACCTCTTATTCAAAAAGATCTATTCAGCTACCGATGGCAAAGTTATTCTCTTTAGCTTGACATTCAAGACTTCACATCATGTGGCACCAATCACACATGGCAGTCACCACTGTCACACTGTCCTCCATGACTCTTACCCCCAGTCTGTGTGGCCTGTTCACTGATGCTAGACAACAACCACTTGTGAGTAAGCAAATGAATGTTTGACTAGACCCAAACAAATGCTCATCCCGTGCCAAATTCTTCCTTCTTTGGGTTGTCTGGTTCACTTTGTTCTATCTCCCCGGAGGACCTCTCCATCTTGGGGGCACTGATTATGCATGTGGATAGGATCAAAATGGTACTATCCAGAGTTATGTATATACCACTGACCATATAAGGGAGCCTTCCTCCTCTTTCTTTTCTGAAATCCCTCCATTTCTAAATAGCCAGCTCAAGCTTCATCTCCTGGGTGAATCTTTTCTGACTCCAAGGCATACAGAAGTCTCTCTTCTCTGTATTCTCCAAGACACATATCATATGGTCTAGCCCATCCCCCTGTCTTGCAGCACCCTCCATCCTGCATTATTATTTGATCTTTCCAGTAAGTCTAGTTGTGATTAAGTCCCTTAAATGGGGAGCACATAGCTATGAATGCAGTGCAACCCCACTTGGTTCTCCTGGTAGGACGGCGGTTTCTGACAAGTTGGAGCAGCTGTGTGAAGGGCTGACCAGTCCCAAGCATGCTTTGATCTGCGTTTCCACCCATGTGTCAACTGTGTCTCAAACCCTCACCTTGAGATGAATGAACTCTAAGAAAAACAAGAAGTGAACTTCACGGCACATGTCAGCCCATGTCTCAACATGTGAAGAGGGTGTCAGCATGGTGAAATGACATTATCCAAATGAGTTGTATCTGCATATCTGTCACAGCATCAGGATGTGTTCCCCTTGCAAGCAAAGATAATGACACGGCTGACTCACCACATGAGGCTGCTTCCCCATTAGCAAGGCTGGATGATGCTGATCCATCCCCCTTCCCTTACCAGGCTCACCTGTAGACTTAACGATCTGCAGAGCTAGTTTGGGAGAGTAGCCCTAAGTTAATGACAGCCCCCTACAGGAAAACCTATCTGGGCTATATAATGTAACCCATGACACATCAGCTTTGATGTGTTCCAATTAGATTTTAAGCCTTTGGGGAAGATTACTGTGTGTTCAATTAGCTTTGTTTCCTATCTTATTTTTGTAACCATCTATAAGCTATGACAATAACAAAAAATAAGTATAAAATATATATGAATAAGCAAAATCACAGAAAGTCTAAAAATAATCATATCAATAATAAACTATTATTGCTATAATAATCCATGAATGTATTTTCACCACCAATGTCTCCTCTCATTTCTGAGTTATGTCAAGTTACCTATTCAAAATTGTCTGTGGGTTGCCAATGGCCATATCAAACTTCCTACAGCTAAAATGGACTTCCTTATATTCCCTTCACAAGTCCATTCCTCCCATGATTTCCCCCATCTGAGTTAATTACAATGCCACTCCACTAGTCATTCAGGCCAAGCTCTTCAAGTAACCTCTTTCACATCGAACTTCTGGCCCATCAGTAAATCTCTCGATCTTTCCTTCAAAATCTATTCAAAAATGTATCCCTCTCATATCATGCTACTTCCACGTGGGATGAAGCCACCACCATTTCTTCCTAGGCTTATTATAGCGTAAGCCTCCTAACTTGTTCCCCCTTTACCTCTTTCAGCATATCCTCAACACGACAGCTAGAGTGACCCTATAAAAATGTAAGCCAAATCACAGCACGGTCTTCTGCAAAAGCTCTCAGAAGGCTTCACATCTCATCTCAAGCAAATTCAAAGCCTCATCATGACCTGCAGGACCCACATGATGTGGTTCCCCATAAGCGACCTCACCTCTTCCTACTGCCCTCTTGGTAAGCTCCATCCGCGTTGCCTTCTCCACCTCTCTAGATCTACTTGCACTTCAGGACCTCATCGATGCTGTTCCTTCTCAAAATATGTTCCCCTAGATGTCCACATATCCCAGTACCTAGTTTTCATCAAGTCTTTATTCAAAGCCAACCCTTTGCGGTCTTTCCTAACCATGCTGGATAAAAGGACACCATCAGGATCTCCTCCCAAAGCTGCCCAGGCCCTCTCAGATTGTACCTTTTTCTATCACACTACGTGTATTATTTATTTTGCTTTTTACATTGTTTAGAATGTAGATTCCATGAAGAGAGGGATTTAGATTGTTTTACTTTCCTTTGTACCCCCATGACCTAGGCCAGTGCCTGGTATATATAATAGATGTTCAATAAACATTTGTTTTATGAATGAACTCTCTAATTTAATAAACTGAAAGTCATTTCTTTACTTTTTTCTACTGACTTGAAGTACACATTTTAGAGCCAGGTTCACCAGGCATTGTGAAGGAATTTTGAAGAATTTTTACTAGCAACAGGCATGTATTTGGTTTTCATGCAACAAAAATTTATTGATCAGTTACCATGTATGAGGCACTGAAATAGTTGCTAGGGCTACAACAATGACTGAGGCAAATATAGACTTTGACCTTTGAAATTTATAGTCCAGCAGAATCAAATTTTAATTTCGCTACCAAGTTACAGAATGTCTCTGGGTATCAATTATGTCACCTATAAAATATAGATGAGGACACTTCACCTACCCAAGGATAGAGGACTTGGTCAGATGATTTTTTTAAATTCTTTTTTTATTTAATTAATTATATGTGATATCATCTGTATTCCCCAGGGAGTACCCACCACCATTCCACCCGTGCACATCACCTCAGTCCCTTGTGCTCTTTCTGCCCTCATCCCCGTCTTCAGATGATTTTTGATGTCCCTTCTGCCACTCTGATTCTCATCTGCCATGCTTACCATTATTCTTCCCTGAGATCTTCCTACTCTTCCCAAGAAACATTTCCCTTTGGCTCATCTAATCCCCTTGCTCATTATCCCCATAAATACAGACACACAGCCAATTCATAGTTGGTTCATCTGTGACATTCAAAACACAACTGTAGGCAAATTAAATGTCATGCAGACTCGTTGTCTGCAGCTCGGAGCCTCTGGAGCAAGGCAGGAGGGAAAGTCATATCAAGTTTGCAGTCTTTGAAAAAAAAAATGGAGGAGCTGCCACACAGACTCAAGAAGCTTTTCTTCCCACACTGAAAATATACTCCCTCAGCTCTGGGGCTCACCCAGCTAAATGTGGACAAAGCAGCAGTCACCCAGGTGACATGAAAAGCCCTAATGGCACCTCCAATGGAGCCATTGTGCTAATACCACATCACTCTGTCACTGTCACAACGTTGTGCCCCTTAAAATACCCAAAGTCATTTGGGCTCTTTTGTAATGGAGAGAGGTGTGGGAGGCAATCTTTCCTTGGAGAATGTTGAAAAGGAGGGGCCTTCGGGAATGTTGGCAAAGAATATGCTATATACTTAAGCCTGCACCACCTCTTGCTGCTATAATTGTGAGTGATGGGGTGGGGGGAAAGGGGAGCAGAAGTCCTACATGGGGAGACTGGTATGAAACAGAGAAGCATGTGAGCTAGCTAAATCCTGGAGGTAACTGCACAAAGAACAGGTGCCTGAGGGAGCTGCATCAAGGCACTGTGACTGGACAAACGCAGATCCCCAATTACCTCTGTGCTAATCTGCTCTTGACAAAAGACCCGGATGTTTATTCTCATTCATTCAGTATTTTTTGGTGAAACACGTAGGCTGTACACGTGTTATTCCAGATACAACTTACCATGATAACAAAACAAATCCTCAAGACACCAATAAAAAGACCAAAAAAAAAAATGCTTTCAAAATATACCACAGATTAAAGATGCACTGAGAGGTTGGTACAGCATAGCATACTGAACCCATTCAAATTACACGGCAATAAAAAGAACAGGAATTAAATAGATAATGCTGAAAATCGGTAAAACCCAAAATAGATTCTTTAAGAAGACTAATAAAATTGGTAAACCTCCAGCAAAACTGATAAAAATAAAGACAGATACTATCAATATTAAGAATGAAACAAGAGGACACTACCACAGATCCCATGAATATCAAGTATGCAACTACATTTGAAAATTAAGATGCAATGGATATATTTTAAAAACACAACTTAAAATGACAAAAATAGTAGGAAAGGCTAAAAGTGTGATGTCTAGCAAAGAAATTCAAGCTGTAATTCTAAAATCAAAAAGATAGAACAAAAAAACAAAACTTGTACTTTATTAAATCCTTTTCTATGTTGATTATGTTTGCACTGATTTTCCCTTATTTGCTTTTATTATAGTGAATTACATTGATTTTTCTACCGTTAAACAAATTTGCAGCTTGGATAAGCCAAAATAAAGCTAGATTTTAATGGCTTCATGGATGAATTCTAGTGAAAAATAATTTCATTTCTTCAATCTTAAATTATTCCAAAGGCTAGAAAAAGAGGACTATATCTTGTTTCATGAGAAAAACCAAACTTTCATATCAAAAACTGATGAGAACATTTCCAGAAACGAAAATTAACAATCTCTACTATGAATATAATCATGAAATCCTAACCTAGAATATAGCAAGTCAAACCCAGTGACATAAACCATTGCACAACAAAGTTGGCTAGTCCTGAGTTGAACATTTGATTAACACTGGAAAAATCAGTGTAATTCACTAGTAAAAGAATTTAAGAGAAAAGTCATGTAACCAATGCAATAAGAGGAAAAGGATTTAACAAACTTCAGTATCTACTCATGATTTAAAAACAAAACTAGCCACTTAGAAACAGAAGGAAATTTTCCTAACCTGCAAAAGGGTATATATGAAAAACCTGCAGCAAACATCAAAAATCTAATGAGGAAATACTGACAGGTTTTGCACTGAGATTTTAATAGAAAAGAACACCCACTTTTAATATTTCTATTTCATTTGTACTAGAGCTTCTAGTCAGTGCAATAAGACAAGAAAGAAATAAAAGGCATAAAGATTGAAAAAGAAGAAACAGAACTATTATTAGTTTTAAATGGCATGACTACATATGAAGAAATCTAAAAAGATCTTCAGATATGCTAAAAAATAAATGTGTGAATTTAGCATGACAGCTGGATACAAGTTCAATCTACAAAATTCATTTGCATGTTAATATACTTACAACAAAATACTAGAAAACATACTTTAAATACCAACTACAACAGGATCAAAAACATTAAATAAAAAATGGATCAGAACACTATACAGAACATATACATAATACTATAAAGCATTACTGAAAAAACTAAAGTAGATGTAAGAAATGGAGGAAAACACTATGTTAATGAGTAGGATGGCTTGATATTATAAAAATGTCAATTCTCCCAAATAATCGAAAGATGCATGTAGTCCCAATCAAAACCTCAGTAGGAATTTTTGGGTAAAAACTGACAAATTCATGTATATGTATGTATTAACTTTTCAAATTTCATATATTAAGTTGTCTCACATATGTGTAGAAATTTTAAAGGAAAAAAATAGCCAAGACAAACATTTTGAAAAAGGAAAATACATTTGGAAGCATATTATCACATATCAAATTTTATTATAAAGCTACAACATTAAGAAATGTGGTTCTTGGTACAAACAGAAGACAGAGACACAATGGAACAGAATAGACAGTCCAGAAACAACAGGCTGATAACACACATGGTCACTTGATTTATGATAAAGTGACAGTGAAAAAACAGAAAGGATATTCTTTTTTGATAAAATGTGCTAGGCTATCCTATTTTTATCCATATTGGATATCCATATTTTTTATCCATAAAAAAGTGAATCTTAACTCTTCCTCACAAGTTTGAAAAAAATCAATTCCAGATGGATTGAAAAACTAAATATGAAAAATAAACCAAGAAAACTTCTAGAAAATAAGAGAATATCTTCAGGACTTTGAGGTAGATTATTCAGTCAACTAGAGAGTTGTATGTTTACTAAAAACCTATGAGGATGTCTTACCGTAATTGCTATAATATGCAGAAAAGAACAGTTACAAATGAGATCTTGTGTGTCCACACTCCATAGCGGGTCCCAGTTGAATGCACCAAATCATCAAAAAAGATAGAGCTTTTCTGCAGGAGGATCCAAATCACACTTGAACACCCTCACCTACCTCAAATTGATCTTATTCTAGAGAAAAAGTAGCTGTCTGGCTTCAGAGCAGAGGTACACCTGCCCAGAACACCTCACTTGCTGATAATTGACAAGGTCTGTTCTAATTAGAAGCAAGTCCTTAGCAAGAATTGTTTTCCAAGAGAAAACACTTGACTTAAAATGAAGCAAAAGTATAAGCCACCAAAATTAGCACCTTCCCTGAAAACCGTGCCCACATGGTGCCTGGTACATAGTGAACATGCTGTAAGTAGCAGTTGAAGAAATGAATGAATGGGCAAAAGAATTTGACAGGGGAGGGCCTCCCTGGTGGCGCAGTGGGTTAAGCAACGCACTATGAAGCAAACCGCAGCCACTGCAGCATGAGCTCGATTCCTGCTGCAGGCCGGGGAGGGGGCCCACATGGCGCGGCAGACCTCTCCTGCTGTGCCCGCTGCTCCCCTCAGCAGTGTACTTCAGTTGATCTGCCTGTTCTGTTCCCCGCTCTCTGTGGTGAATCCTCTCACCCCTACACCTCTGGCCTGTACCCCAGTGCTTGTATGCATAAATAAATAAATCTTTAAAAAAAAAAAGAATTTGACAGGGGAGTCAGTGAGTGATAAAGTGTGTTGACAGTAGCCATGGGGGAAGGGAGTGATACAAAAGGCTTTTATGGGAAGGCAAAGGAAGGCTGGAAGCTAGAAAACATACCTCACCATTTTCCAAGGTCTGGCTCTGACACTTAGGCTTATGGAAACAGATAAGCAGGTGAACTATTTCCTGTAGTGACTTCAAAGCAGTAGGAGGCAAGTCTCTCATAACTGGATAGAGAACATGGATTGAGTAATCTCAGGCAGACCTACTCAGTGCACAACCTTTGTTAACTTTTGCTAAGTTTTAGTTTCCTTATCAAAAAAAAATGTTAATGATGTTTCATCACAGTAGTTCTTATAAGATTTGGAAAAACCAAAGTCCTTAACATGTTACCTAACCTGGCATATACTTAAAGTTCATGAAGATTCCATTGTTGTATTACCATAGGAGAGTTGCACGCTGCTGTGCACGGAGCTGGCCATGAAAGAGACTTACTGGGATGACCCACAAAGCCCCTGGAGCTGGGGAGCTCACCACGGTGTGAACAGAACGTTCTGAGCTTCAAAATAGCAGTGTTGACATAGCTACTTGCAAATAAGACTTTAGAAGATCAAGTTCAAGATCTACTTTCAATTTTTTCAATGATTTCAGTGCAAGAAACAAAATCAGAACTGTTTGTTCAATTGCAAAGAATGATTAAGAATATCTGACATGTCAAACTTCAAAACCAAAGGTATTGTACTTCAAGGCTGGCTGTCTTGTATAAAACAGGTAAGAGAGAGGTGCTGTGGAAGAGATCTACTCCTGGGCATCTCCAACAACTCTTCAAAGATATCTCATCAATCCCCCAATTACCAAAAGCTATGTTTGAAAGAGGATTTCTTTTCAACCTTATAAGCTTACTGGTCTATGATTTGGGAATTGGGATGAGAGGGAAATGCTGGAAAAACTCTGTTTTAAGAGAACACTGAGGAGCAAACTCTGAGCCAGTGGATAGGGCTCACCACTGGTAGGCAACCACATGGTAGAAAGTGGAGCTTTACAGACTACCCTGAGTAGGCGCTGATGGGGAAAGGGGAAGAGTTGGGGGTTTGGGCAGATGAGCTGCTGGGCTTTAGCAGTTAAACCACAAGTGAGGACGGGTGTCTGGAGAAGCTGCCAACTTGCAACGTGTGGCTTCAGCTTGGACCCTGGTCTCTGCTTAGCAGAGCAGATGCTCTCTGGGGTAGGACACACAGCACCTGGCCATATGCCAACAGCCTACAACTATTCCCTCAGCTCTCCCTTTTCCTGCTTTCTGTGTAAATAAGCCCTATTATTGTTTCTCACCATGTGTTTGCTTTTGGGTCCTGTCCTATACTTATAAGCATGTGGGTGAGGATGCATCAGTTGGGTGAAGTCTACTCCCCTGGGTTTGTCCTGTATCATAGTGAGAGACTAGGACTGGAAGAGGAAGTGGAAGGCCTGCCTCCTGTGAGGGAGCAAAAACCACCCACCCCTAAACACGTCTTTGGCAAAAGGTTGATTTCATGGAAGGTGCTCTGAAGGCTGGGGAGAGGCTGCCTTTGATGTTTATATCTAAACTTGTCTGCAAGATCTGTTCCAGGAAGACCTAAATCTCTGCACTTGATCTTAGCCAAAAGGCTAAGAAGTGAGGAGACCTACAGCTCTTATTTCTTTCCATGTTTTCTCCTGTCAACACCCTAGCTTCCTCATTCCTCCCCCACCTAAACTAAGATGGGTCTGAAGTCACATAAGGGAGTTACTCAGTCCTGCTGGGTCCCTCCCAGGTATACAGGCAGGATCTATTTTATTATTAAACTTTTATTTGGCTTTTCTTATCAATATGTGATGCTTGTTTATTTGCCAGCCTAAAAGAACCCAGTGGGACACAGGATGACTTCCTTTGCACCCTTACACCCCTTTTCCTTCACAATGCAGGGAGAAGACCAGCATGACTTTTTTTTATTATTATTTTTATAAATTTTTTTTAAATTTACATATATTTGACATCAATTGTAATCCCCATGTATTCCCCATCACTATCACCTCGGTCCCCCGTGCTCGCATCTGCCCTCAACTCTTCCCCTCCCCTCTCCCCACCAAGTGTCCCCAGTTTGTCCTTCTCTTCATTTTTGGTTTTTGTGTCTTTATTGTTGTTATATTATTATTATTGTTCTTATTCCTTTCCTTGATCCTTCTTTGGTTCCCTTATGTTCCTCCTAGGGGAGGAACCATCTGGTATTTTTCTTTTGCCTTCTGACTTGCTTCGACCAGCATGACTTTCTGAGGAGGAGGAGGACCTGCTCCAGAGCAGAGGATGCGCGCACACCACAGGCACAGGGCTCTTCCCAGCCCTTCCTGACCATCCAGCTGGTGATCAGTGTTGGCACCTGTGGGCTGTGGGCAGCTCATGGTCCTCAGGGCCGTTCTCTAATACTACTCATTCAGCCCTTGGCAAAGCAATGTCCAGGTACAACAATTCCCCCCCCAGTCTTGGTTTTGCCCACTTGAGTCTGAGGTCCACTGTGCCGCATAGCAGAAGGGGGGGGTGGGAGGGTGGGGGGGTGTGTGGGTGTGTGTGTGTAGAGGTCCTACAGCAAACTAGTCACTCTTGGCCTTGGTTTTGTGATCTCAAATATAGTTCTAGCTCCTAAAGCTGTTTAGAGAATTCAACAAGATAACGCACAATCTAACACAGTGTTTAGCGACAGATTAGAGGATTATGACTTGTATCGACTCGTTAGCAATCTTCTTTACAAATCGTACCTGACAAAGCCCACAACAGCTCCCACCTTGCCCCGAGTTCCTCCGGCCACACTGGATCTGGTGGATTCTGCATCCCACTCTGCTCTACTCTGCCTACCTCACGCCACCATTATTTCTAGCCCTCCCCGACCATCCTTGGCAAACTGCTTTCTGTTTAACATCTCCCTTCAAAATTCATTCTAAAGATCTTGCCTCCAGTCTCTACTATAGACCAAAAAAAAAAAAAAAACACCCAAAACCTAAATGAATAACAAAACACTGACATCTCATAAGAGATTCTAAAGGAAGGAAAGAAAAAGGGAGCCAGACCGGCAGCAAGTCAGCCCCACTGCTCTTCTGTCTCAGGGACCTCATCTCCTGGGTTATGTGGTATTTTCTTGTCTCTTTCTGCCAAGACTCAGCCCAGGGGGCACTGCCAGCATTTCCCTTTGTTACTACAGGGCCTGATGCACCTTTTGTGCTTGGCAGATTGTGAAATAAGACTTCGTTTAAAGTAAAGGAGTAGCACAGAGCAGGTGGGCAGGCGGTGGCCACACTGGGAAGGCGGGCACCAAGTGTGAAGGACAAAGGCCAGGAAGAACATGCTCCCTCTTCATTTGTCCCCAACTTAAACCCCTCTGGAGATGCTGGGGGCCCCCCTTTGCTATTTCTCTTCGGAGTCTAACGTGACCTGGCTGTTCCAGACTACAACAGAAGGGTCAAAACAATCAGGAGACATCACTGCTCCCACCTGCTCCCCAGAAACAAAAACCTGAAGCGTCTCACAGAAGGAAGACACAGTCAGTAACTGGGGTGTGGAAAAGGTCTCCAGAAATAAGAAGGTGGCTGTAGCAGAAATGTCCCAAAGAAGAGAAGGGAAAAGGCTGGTCATAGAGGGGAGGACAGTAAAGGCACAAGCAAAGGGAAATCACCCAGAAATGCCAGGACCGGGTGCCCCTCAGTGCCCCTCGGTCTCCAGTAGCTGACAACCACTACATCCAAGTCTAATCCATTCCCAAGGGTCTCCTGCTCAGTCAGTATTTCCCATTCTCATATGGCCCCATTCAGTCCACCCACCCTGCCCCATGCACATCAGCCCCACTGTTGGCCCACAACTTCCCAATTGTTCTTTGCTTCCCTTGACCCACATACCTCTCTGCCTCAAACATCTCTCCAAACAGTTTTCATCCTGGGTTGTCTCTGCTGAAATGTTGTTCTGCGACCATCCCGGGCCGGGTAGGTTCATCATCAGTTCAGGCAGCTCAAAAGAAAACCCTGGAGCCCTTGGCATCATCCCCACAGGTCAGGGAAACAACCAGCAGGGAGACAGCAACTGAGGCCCCCCTGCGTACCCCTATATGGGCTTTCCTCTTGGGGCCGTTCTCCACTCGTAGCCGTCCTCAGCCCTCTCCACCACCCAGGGCCTCTCCGCCCTTATAAGCTCAGTCTCCTGGCTCAGGTGTGCCCACTTACGCATGCCCACACCACACTCCTGGTGTCCACCACCAGGCATGCGTGTAAGACCACAGGTGTCCAACATAGATGCCGTGGCAGGAGGGCGGAAAAACCTGATAACCTTATCCTACAAACGTCTTCTATACGTCCCTTTTGTGCTGGACAAAACCAAATCTTCCAAGCCTGACAACTGAAACTAGGTGTGGCCGAGGCTAACTACCTCTTTAGTTTTATTTCTCACCGATTTTCTGCAGCTGCTCCCTAACTATTTTCTAGCTTTTCTGCTGCTTCTCCCGCCACCATCCCACCTGCACATCATCACTGCTCCTTATTCCTTCCATCTTCCCAAATTATGGCCATCTGTGATGGTTAGTCCATTTGCCTGCCCCTCTCCCATCTCTTTTCTGCCCTTCTCTGTGTCCTGAGAGATCACCGGTTCAAACTAGCCAACCATTGTCTCAATTTTTCACAGGAGACACAAGCAGGTGGAGACAAGGAGAGGCATGTTCTTCCCAAGTTCCTGCAGACTTCAGTGCAGCAGTGCTGCTCAGTGTGGGGCCCTCTATAGCTACACATCCCCCAACCCTCTACCCTGGTCCCAGCTTTTTTAAAGACTTATTTATTTATGCATACAAGAACTGGGGTACAAGCCAGAGGTGCGGGGTGGGGGGGGGCGGTTGGTGAGAGGAGTCACCAGAGACAGAGTAGGGAGCAGAACAGGCAGATCTACTGAAGTACACTGCTGAGGGGAGCAGTGGGCGAGGCAGAAGAGGTCTGCTGCGCCATGTGGGTCCCCTCCCTGGCCAGGGATTGAACTCATGCTGCGGTGGCTGTGGATAGCTTGATAGTGCTGCAATTTAACCCCCGACACCAACAGAGAGGCCCCACATGCTCCCAGCTCTTAATGGATTCTGATAACCTCATTTCCCAACCTTGCAACTTTAGACCAAGAGTGGGAATGATATGTCACTGAAGCTAACCCCGACAGCTATACCTTACCAGCCAGCCTGGTCCACATCACGTAAATACTCCCTTAACAAAATCCTCTATAGAACCCCAAGCAAAAGTGCTTTCTGTTTCCTGTCAGATCCTGCCTGAAATACCCTTTCCCCAGCCTCATTCCAAATCCCACGTCCAACCCTCCCCCCCCCCCCGNTTTCTGTTTCCTGTCAGATCCTGCCTGAAATACCCTTTCCCCAGCCTCATTCCAAATCCCACGTCCAACCCTCCCCCCTCCCCAGGAAACTTTTTTTTTCACAGTTATCTCAAGAGTGATTGCTCATCTCTCCTCTCTCCCCAACAACCTTACTTAATTCCAGCACACATAAGGGGCTTTGTAGTTTCCAAAGTATTTGACATAATTGAACTCATCTTTTTCTCACAACAACCCTGAAAGATAGACAAGGTATTATTACCACTAATAATCTCATTCGCATTTTTCAGAGAGCTAGAGCTTCTAGAGAACAGGAGTTCTGGCCAAGAACACACAGCTATAAGGTCGTCATAATGCAGGCGGTTGGGGCACAGGACAAACTGGGATCCCTCAGACACAGGGCCGTGGAGAGGGGCGGAAGACACATCTGGCAGGACGGGGGCCAGGAGCTATCTATGCATACACAGAATCGAAGAAATTAAAGTCCAGTCACACCACAACTTAAGACGTAGTTCTCAAGAAGCACATCATCTCCATTTGGAAAATACATATTTTTCCACTGTATGCATATTAGGGTAAATGGGAAAATCGTCAGGTTTTTCCACCCTCCTGCCATTGGTGTGATGATGGACACATGAGGTCCTGCACGCATGCCTAAGTGGGCATGTGCAAGTGAGTGCACCTGGGTTGACACATGGGGCACATGGGGTTCTGGAGCTGAAGGGCCAGCAAGGTTGTGGGAGGAAAAACAAAAGCCAGGGGCCTCCCTGGTGGCTCAAGGAGTTAAATCCCAAGGGTGGCATCATGAGAACGCCAGCAGAGGACAAGCAGAGAAAGAAAAAAGAGAGGGGAGGAGAGGAGATGGGAGAGGAGACGGGAGAGGAGAGGAGGGGAGGAGGGAGAGGGAGGAGAGGGAGATGGAGAGATGGAGAGAGAGAGAGAGAGAGAGAGAGAGAGAGAGATGCACTGGGGGCTAGGAGGCCAGCCAGATGCACTCCCCCCACCCCCGTACCCCTGTCTGCCTTATACCTGGTTGCCTCTGATAATAAAAGGCTAAAAAAGCCACCAAGGGCTCCAGTACTTCCTCCTTGACCCATCTGCCAGAATCATCAAGAACTTGCTCTGTGCCCTTGCTGGCACCACCACATATATGCATATAAGCTGAAAATATAACACAAAACAGAACAAAACCAGGCAGAAAGTAGCTTCAAGGACAAAATTTCTGTTGCACCTTATTGAACATCCTGCCCACCCGACACCTGAATCAAAGCCTCCAACACAGAGGTGTTGGGGACAGGCTGATTCACATGTTCAGCCTCTACACCAGGTCCAGCGGGCTGCCAGCCACCTCCTGGAAGCACCACAGAACAGGACAGAGACAGCCTGGGCCCCTGGAGCGTATGCTGAGTAGGAGAACTGGCATCGCAAACACGGCACGCTGGTAACTGGGCTAGTAGAATTGTAGCAAATGCTCCAAGAAAAAGTAAAAAGTCTTGAGTGTGACTTCTGGGGAGAGCTGACTTTGCTTGGGGTTGAAAGTCATCAAGATTTTCCTTCGGGTAGGTCCTTTAAACCGACATTTAAAGATGAACAGGAGTTAAACAAGAAAAAGGAAGAGGGAAAAACTCCCATGTGTGCAGAATAAATGTGTCCATACGCTCCAAGGGTTCTGGAGCTGAAGGGCCAGCAAGGTTGTGGGAGGAAAAACAAAAGCCAGGGGCATCCCTGGTGGCTCAAGGAGTTAAATCCCAGCACTGTGAAGCTATCCGCAGCCACTGCAGCACAAGTTTGATTCCCAACCAGGGAGCTGACCCACATGGCAGAGCAGACCTCTCCTGCCTCACCCACTGCTCCCCTCAGCAGTGTACTTCAGTAGATCCGCCTGTTCTGCTCCCCACTCTGTCTCTGGTGATTCTTTGTACCACCACCACCCCATACCTCTGGCCTGTGCCCCAGTTCTTGTATGCATAAATAAATAAATCTTTTTAAAAAAGAAAAAGAAAAAACAAAGGCCTATGAGGTTAGAAAGCCTGGAAGAGACCACAATCTTGTACGATGGTAAGGATGTTGGTTTATATCTCAAATGCAACAGGAATCTGTGAAGGTTTTTCAAAGGGAAGTGCATCGGGTTTTCAATGGGAGATGTGCACCATTCAGAGGTCATTTCTGCCTGCACAGCAGGATATGAATGGAAGGGGACAAGAGCAAAGACTGGGTAGACAGAAGACAGGAAATAGCCCGTGACCTGGGAGAGACAACGGTGACTGGTCAGGGTAGCTGCAAAGGAGATGGATAATGGAGACAAACAAGGGTGTATTTTGAAGGTAGCATCCACTAGGCTTGGTGTTTGAGGGGGAGAAAGAGGGCAAAAAAGGAAACAAGGATGACAGCTTTGGGCTTGTGCAAGTAAAGAGGCAATGGCGAGATTTTACTGGACTGGGGGAGACTAGAAAAAGAGGACAGTAGGGAGAACCAAGACTTCAGTTAATCTGAGGTATTTAGGAAGGGTGCTGAGAGTAGGTAATTAACTATAGAAGCCTGGAGCTCAGAAAAGTGTTCTGGGCTAGAAATATAAATTTGAGTCATCAGTGTATACTCAAGGGACTTTTAACAGCAGTCCCTGGGGAAAGAATATGTGAGATGAAATGAGGGCCTGAAAGAGAAGCAACCAGAAAGACAGAAGGACACAGGACAGAGTGGCAGCACAGAAGTCGTTTTTTGAAGGAGAGAAGGAAACAGCCGAAGGTCACTGCGAGATAAAGTAGGGTAAACCGATGCATATTCATCAACTGAAGGTAACACGCCTGAGTTTCAAAAATTTGAATTTTTACCTCAGATTTACATCCAGCCTGTCAGATAAAAGTCTGTACTACAATCCCCAGGTGGATAAACATCTACTGGTAAAGTCTAAAGCCTCTGGACACTTAAAGCTCCCAAGACCACCTGCTGCCCACCCCCTCACAACAGGGCCCAGGACACTGGAGACCCAGGTGCCCCTTCTAGACTCTGGCAATGCCGCATGCTGCGCGCAGGGTGCCCGGAGGTGACAGAAATAGCCATAGCCTCACAGATAATAAGATCTGTGCCTGCTCCTGAACTGCTAAGAACACTGGGTGTTGATTAAATTTTCATGCCGCCATGACAGATTATTTTGCCCTATCTCATTTTTCCCCTGTGATTCTTTTTTGGTTGGTATGACTCCTATTTCAAAATCAGAGAGAAAACACAATAAAAAGGATTGTGTGTGTGTGTGTGTGTGTGTGTTGGCTGCAGGTTTCACTGGGGCTTACAGGATAGTGGGGGTCAACACACACACGTGTGCGCATGCACACGCTCTTCCCGGTCCCCATCTGCTTCCTGCCTCTGTTCTCACTCCTTACCCCACTTCACTCCCTCCCCTCCTTATAAATGCTCTGTCATGGCCTCCTCAGGCCATCTCTGGGTCTTCCTTTAGTCCTTGTTGTGCCTGCTTCTCACTTACCTCTGTGCTCCCTGCTTGTTCTAATTTTTCTCTCTGTTTCCTCCCCAATCGCTTCCTAAGTTAAATAAGTGAATGCACTCGCATGCACACACTCAAAATGACTTTCTTTGTTCTCCCTTCTCTTCCTCAATCTCTGGACAGGCCTCATTTCCATTCTCAGAGGAGTGCTACCGGCTAGAGAGGGTGGCTTTCTGAGAAGACAAATAATTGCCGGGGCCTTCCTCCACACTCAGAACGACAAAGGGAGCCTTTGTCATCCCTCCCACACTAGGAGGGCTGGAGGGGCACTGCCCCATTGTTCGACAAATTGGACTTAGAAAGGGATCTGAGATTCTCTCTCACCTCTGCTAGGAAAACCACGCAAGGTCAGGGTCACCACGCCAGGGTCACATCCCCTCCCTGGCATCAGTGTTCCTGCGGGGTCCCTCTTCTCCCTCTAGCTGCATTATGGAAGCAAAGCCAGCTGGAGGCTGAAGTAGGGCAAGGTGTGTCGTAAGCGCACTTCCACCTCGGTCCCACAGGATTGTGACAGGTGACCCACTTTCACCTCAAGTGACTTGGCAGCAGCCTCACCCTCGTCCACTGAAAGTGGAACTTAAGAGTCTGGTTACATGCATGTGAGGCCTGCACTGTGCGAACAGAACCCATGGGCCTGAGGTCAACGCTGCCTCCAGAGGCCACCCCCACTCCTCGCCTTCTCATTTTCGATCTTACTCAAGCATAGGCAACCTCAGCTCCAGTCCCAAGAGCCCCTCCAGGAAAAGCATTACACCTCAAGCCTGCCTGGAAGAAGTGCTATTTGTTGTGTCGAACTTAGCTATCTGAACGAAGGTAGTCTGAGGGTCCCGATGATCGCCCAAAGGGTGACAGAGATGAGGAGACTCCCCAAAGGCCAGAGTCTTGAGAAGGATGGACCCTGGTCTTAGATGAGGCCATAGATACAGCCACTCACTTGCTACCAGGCTCAGAAAGCACAGGAACTGAAGACTGGACATGCACACTCTCTCACAGCATGGTCCTCGATAGGCACCTTCCTTCCAGATGAGGCGAGTCAGCGCACACAAGAAGCCTGGCCCCTCTCATGAAATCAATGTTTCCAGAAGGGAGGAGCTAGCTAGTTCTGTCACCCACAGCCAAGGGACACACGTCTTGGGGACTGATTCCAAAGGTGACGCCAACCTCAACAGCTCAGTGTTGCAAATCTTCAAGCACCTCTCTCCACCTGAGGAGGCCCACAGTGGACTGCTGCAAACCTGAACTTGAACTCCCCCTTGCCCTGGACACCTGGTGGTGAGCCCACACCTCAGCAGAGATGGGAAGACAGGCCGGCAGAAGCCAAGTAATGGGCTCAGCTAATAACCATAGACTCTTTGCTGGGTCAACAAGAATTTCTTGGCACAGAGGATCAAAGGTGAAAACTGCTTAATAGCATCGGAGCAGTCTTCAAGCACGAAAACACTCCAGTGTTATGACCAAAGCCTCCAGCTAGGCACAGTGGGGGGATAAAAAACTGTTCTTTCTTGGATATACCAATCAGTGTTCATACATGCAGGTGTATAAAAAAGTCAATTTCCATTCACAGTCACTCCCTACAATACCACAAATCAAAATATAACTTATGACACGTTAAACAACTTCTCTCTTCTAAAGGGACAGCCCTTATTTTGAGAGAGTTGGAACACACTGTTCAAGAGTGCAGACTCGAGGGACAGACTGCCTTGGTTTTCCCAACTGAAAAATGGGGATATGATAGCCCCAACTAAAAGGGCTTTGGGGGAAATTAAGTGAGTTTTGATATATAAAATGCTTAGAATAATGTCTGGCATATAATATGGGCTATGTGTTTGCTAAGAGTCCTCACCCTGGCTGTTCTGAAACACTCAATATCTCCAACAATATAAACAAGAGATCTCCCAATTCTTAAGGTCAGCAGGTTTTCTTTCCTGATTTTAAAGATCACTTACCTCTAATTAGTCACAGATTCAAATTTACCAGGTGGTAGTTGGGGATTGCTGTGGCACCAGCTCTGAGCTTGGATGAAGGTATTAGAAGGACACCCATGGTATCACCTCCTTGTCCATCAGTCAGGGGACACACTGCTGACCTCATGCACAAATATGATTTTTTGTGGACCCTCCACTGCATGGCTGCTGCCTTTGTTAGTATGACCTTAAATGGTCCCTTTGTGGATTCAGTTAACTCCAAAGCCCAGATGGTCAATTTGCTTTAATAATACTAGGATGCCCAGGTGAAGGGTTCAGCCCTGCAGAGGCCAGCTGACTTCTCAAGGTGGGACACTGGTCTGAGAGCGCAGAGTAGACCGATGCCTAATGGCCACCAACTAGCTCCCAAATGCACTCTCCAGTCACCAAAGGGCCTGGTATCAGGGTTGGCAGGAGTAGTCTCCGTCACAGATAAAGCACATTGGCACATACCCCGACGGACTCATACTGTCACTTATTCATTCAGATATTTATTAAACATGTATACTGTGCAAGTATCGATCCAAGCAGCAACTGTTCATAGTGATGCACGAGTCACAATTCCTGCCCTCACGAGGCTTACTCTCTACAGGATGAGTTAGCCTAAGACACAATAAACGGGTAAGACTGACACTCTGACAAATGGTGACACATTCTCTGGAAAGGAAGCAGGACCTTGTACAGCAGACCCTGGAATAATGTTCTTTTGTCCAAAATCTTGCCGTTATAATGGTATGAGAAAACAAAATGTTGGCCAGTGTTGATCAAAGGATGGGATCTGAGGACCTGGCTTCCTTCTCCCTCGTTTTGCTTGAAATTACCAGTTTCTAAGAACCTACTGAAGTGTTAAGTGACATCCCATTTTCCACACACAGTGGACATGAAGAAACTCCTTGCGTCAAGACAGGAGGAGGGGGAGAGAAGAAACCCACAGTAGGCCCTAGGCATAGACACAAGGCCCAGAGGCAGGGTCCCTTTGAGTAGCAGAGTGGACACCGTAAAAACGACTGGTCACCACAGCAGGAAAGGACATGCAAGTTCTTCTAAATGAGAACAGGAATTTAATTATGCCAGGAATGAAATGAGATGGGAGATGATTAAAGCCCCAGGATATTTCCTTCCTCTGAGGCAAGGGGAGGAGGCAGGGCAGAGCTAGAATTCACCCCCACTCACAATCTGCCCCTTTCCTCCTGCCCCTCATCCATCTCCTCCACACCCCTACTTCTGACTCCTCCCAGGCATCTTTCTTCCTCCTTTTTTGGACACCTAGGCCCCTACCCCAAAACCAGCCTCAGCAAAGCTCCCCCTCAAGACATATGTGCAGCTGACTCATTCTCCCAGCTTGTAACAAAGCTTAAAACTTTTAATTCCCCAATTATTATCTTTTCTCGCTCTTTCTTCTTCATTTTGCTTCATGTTATGAATTATGTACAGTACTTTTGGTGCTCAAGAAGGACCCTTTATCAAATCTGCACAAAAACGAATTCAGAGCAATTCTGATCCACCAAGAGTCTCTTGAAATGACAAAGAGCCCCAGGCCAGTAGGGAGCTGGGGCTTGAAGAGACACCCAAATGCACCCAACAGGCCTGTGCAGGGGGGCAGGGACACGATGTAGTGGAGATGAGAACCCCTGGAACCTCCCTTGGGTCCAGGAGCTGTAGTATGGTCTATGGGCAGTCCCCCTCACGCGCCTGCCTCTTCTCAGCTGCACAAGACCAGGGCATGGAGGGGACGACGTGATCCTAAGAGGAAGCAGAGGCAGGAACCCACTGCAGATTCGGTGCACTCAGCAGCTAGGCCATGCCTGTGATTCTTTACTGACAGCTGGTAAATCCAGATCTGTCCACAGGAGCTGGTTTGCCAGAAGTCTGAGATAGAAAGCGCTTCAAGATCCGCCAGTGAAGGGGCCTCCTTTTAAACAAGTCGCAGCATTCCATGCGTCAGGACACTGAAGGGGGCAGGGAGCCACGTTTCATGTTTCTCTCACCCCTTCCTCTGAATCTCCTTTGCCCCTTTTTCCACCGTTCTCCCACCTCACAGCCCACAACCCCACTTACCAAAAGGCACCCAAGATCCCAATTTATCGACCTTGCAGTTTATTTAGGTGTAATGGAAATCATAAGCCCAATGCAATAAATAACTCGGGGACAAAAGAGAGGTGTGCGCGCCCCCTGCTCTGTCACACACATGCTCGCACAGACTAAACACAGCAATTACTCTCTGCAGGAACCTTTGCCAGGCACGGCGCGCTAACACTGCAGCTGTCGCCAGAGTCGTGGGAAGGCAGGCCGGGTTCTGGGGTAGACTCAGACCCCACAGGGGTAGATCGAGACCTCTGGCTGCAAGACACAATGGAGTGTGCAGTCCAGGAGGAAGGGAGTCCAGAGCACCCACCTCTGCGGGGAGTGTGAGCCCGGGGCTCACAGCCATGGACCCCTCTCTGCTACATTTTCCCCACTTCCTCAGGTGGCATGCCTCTCACGGGGCTGTGTCACGCTACTCTGAGGTCACCTGCCAAGGGAGAAGAACTGGTCACAGAGAGAAGGAGCTCTGGGGGTGGCAAGGCAGGTAGAGAGGGAAGATGGCTTGGAGACCCCAGAAGGGTGGACAGCTTGGCACAGAAGTGTCATCTCACCAGCGTCCAGCTCCACCTGTGTTTGGGGGAGCTGTGCTGCCAAGAACTCAAATATGACCATCACGGTGAGAAGGAAGGTGCCATCACCTGGGTGCTGTGTCTGCACCCCGTAGGGCCTTTCCGTCTAAATCACTCCGGGCAGCGTGTCTGACTCGGTCAGACAACTGTAACCACCCGCACCCTCCCAAGCAAGTGGGCGCCGCCTCCATCACTCAGATCAAGGTGGTGTTCCTTGGGAAAAAACTCAATCTGCCACCCTCCTTTTTTCTTTTTTTTTTTTTTGTCTAGAAATCTGAAATCTGCTGTTTTTATACAAATTACTCCAACAGAGATGGCTGTTTTGTAACACCAAGGAAATGATTGGAAAGGGTTATGGTATTATGATGCTTTGTGCACAAAAGAAAGAGAAGGAGCCTGACAATGCTTTGAAGATAGAGTCTCCTTTCCTTCCAAGGGACCCCGCTGACCATACCCGTCAACACACATTTAAAGAGGATCTGTGGAAAATGTACATTCTAATGCTCAATAATAGAAATCCTCCTAATATAACTGTTCATAACCTTATAGAATTTTAATAGTACCCTAAATTTATAAAGCATATCTCGGTGCACAAAGCACCTTCACACATGCGTTCATATCTAATTCTTACAACCATAATATGAACTAAGTGCTGAATTAATACTCCAATGGAACAGAAGAAGAAAATGAGTCTCCCAAGGTTATGTGATTTGTCTATGCACATCATGGGGTACAGGTGGGGGAGGGAGGAGAGAATCAGAAATAAAACCTGGACTCATACCAGGTCTTTTAAGTACAATCCAATGTCTACTACTTCTTTATGGCATTTGCTATACCAGCCTCGATGGTTTTCTAAGCTTTGTGGTAAGTGATAAGCAACTACTAACCCCTCTTAAAATTAATGAAAAAGTTGGCTGTCACTAGACTGGAAAAGAAAAAAACTCAAGCACTAAGTGTCAACAAATTATTTACATCAATAAAATTTTGTGAACTGATTAATGTATCAAATAGATAATACCTTAGAATTGTTTAACTTTCCCAGATAAAGTCTTCACAAAAGAAAAACAAAAGAACTTCAGTTTGCAAGAGGGTGATTTAACTCTTCATTTTGTTGAGATAGCCCATCAATAGTTTATATCGCTAAATTCAATTTCAAGTTGTACAAATTCACTTTCATGAAGAGCTACATCACCACTCCTTTTTCTCATTATGCCAAACTGGGGAAACCTTTGGTCCCGACAGAGAATAAGCAGTCCTCAGGCATGTTAGAATTCAGGAATAGCTGCCACATCAGCATTTCCCCAGTTGTAAGAGGTCATGCAAGTGGGGGTAGGAACACTTAAACTGGATGCAGAAGCTATTTTTGCGCCAAATATGGGAATTTTTTCAATATATATAATATAAACATTACATTTCTAAGTAGAAACACAGGACATGAGCACACCCAGTACACAGAAGAGAGACTTCCAGCAAAGAGACACTAAAGAATAGCAAATACAATGAGAGAATCTGCTTTGCACACCCCTGAAATAGCCAGACACTCTCTTTGAACGAACAAACAAAAAATGCTCACTTAGCAAAACCAAGTTTATAAGTGCACAACTCACATAAGCAAAAACTCCTAAAAAGAGTGCTCATATAGTGAGAGACAAGTGTATTTTTTGACTCACTTTTGCATGTCTTATCTCATCAAATTGCTCCAGGACTCTCTGGCGGTAGGAACAGCAAGGTGGTAATTACCCCTGCGGTTATCACTAATTCTCATATTACTAATGAGATACTAAATACAATGCTTATTTACTTATTCATTGACTCAACACTTAAAAAGTAGGTAAGATGTTTTGCCTGCAATCTTGGGGCTCATGGCAGGAGGGGATCTAGTGGCCACTCCCCTGTCTCAGTTCAAGCATCGTCCCAGGCAGATGCTCACAAAGGTAAAACATGGAATTTGTGAAAGGTTCAAGTCAAAGGTGGATTCAGCAACAAAAAGTGGTTCAAGAAACAAAACTGTGTGTGTGTATTTAGGCTTCAATTTCGGAAGTTAGTCTTAGTCACATTCATAACAAAAAAGAGGATGTGCTTTTCCTACCTTTTATTGTAAGAATCTAACCATCTCACAGATTGGTGTGAATCTCTTTAAAAGCTTTTCACAGCCAGGTAGCAAGTCAGGGAGGCCAACTGTGTCACTGAAATAAACTGCTAATTATACACATACTTTCTTTAAACACACAAATGAATTATCATACCCTTACTTTTCACTAGTGCTGTTTGGTTTAGTTTGGATTTGGTTTTGCCTCTACCAGGCACAGGAGAAGGAAACAGCAACAGACAGCATTGATGGAGGGGACAGCCCACGGTCAGCACTGGCGAGTCCCTCCCAGCACAGCTCAGTCATCAGAACACAGAACCTGCACTGCACATGTCCACAGCCTGGACAGACAGCTTTGGTTCACAGACTCACTCTGTGATCAGCTCATCACTGGGTATTTTCTCCCTAGTAGACATGTCTCTGGAACTGTGGCAGACAGAATGACATTCCAGTGGGGAAACGGGACATTGTAAGATGGCCAACAATCAAGTATTCATCAACAGATAATTGGATAAAGATGTGGTATACATACAATGGAATACTACTCAGCTATAAAAAAGATGAAATTTTGCCATTTGCAGCAAAGTGGAAGGAACTCAAGGGGATTATCTAAGATAAGTAAGAAGGAGAAAAACAAATAATGGATGATTTAACTACATGTCAAATATAAGGAATAAAAACAAATGAACAGACAAAGCAAAATAAAAGTAAACTGGTAAACACTGGCAACAGAAATAGAGCTACCAAAGGAGAAGGAGAAAGGAAGGTTGGGCAGGGTTCTAGTAGAGTGTGGTGGTTGAAAAACATTAAAAAGAAAAAAATCAAATGCTCAACTGAAAGGAAAAAAAAAAAAAAGAAGAAACACTAATAAAAGGAGAATCTGATGCTGCTGGTATCTAGGTCTTGGAGAGAAAGCTCAGAGAAAGAGCTCCTCTCCTCTGAATTTCTCAGGGGGCGTCAGAGAAAGCTCTGTGGGGGAGGTAGCAACAATGTTTTGGAAGAAAAATGGGGCTCATGTCAAAGAATATGATTAAGATAGGCAAAGAGGCAAAGGGAAGGGGCCAGTGTGAGCAGATCTGCACAGCGGGCAGCGGCAGAAGATGCTCTGCTTGTCTACTCTAGCTGGACAACATAACCAGGGAGCGCCCTATGCGCCAGGCATGTGCCACGGGCTTTACCCTAGTTCTCTCAATCTGCACAGATAAACAGCATAACTCTCCTTACTTTATAGACCAGGAAACTGAGGCGTGGAGGTTGAGTTACCCATGACCCACAGATAGTAAAAGCAAAACCAAGCTTCCTAGACAAACCACCAGCTGACTCGGAACTCATCCTTTTCAACATGATCCTCCTCTCACAAAGATCTGCATCAAACAAGAGTATCAACCGAATGAAGAAGATGTGGTACATACACCCAAAGGAATACTACTCAGCTATTAAAAAAGGAAACAAAACCTTGCCTTTGGGGACAATACGGATGGATCTGGAGGTGACTATGCTAAGTGAAATAAGTCAAAGAGGAAGAAATCAGGGGAAGCATTCGCTCATCTGTGGAATATAAGTAACCAAAGAAAATAACTGACAAAACACAACAAAAAGAACTCTTAGAATCTGTGAAAAAGATGGTGGTTATCAGAAGGGAAGGGGAAAGAAAGGCAGAGGGTCAATGCTTAGAGAGAGGGCACTAGACTTCAGTGTGGTCAGTGAAGCTGGACTTCAAAACTAGGGTTTTATAAATAAGTGGTGAATCAACAGCATTTGATTTAAAAAAATCAACACTAAAAACTTACAACAAATGGACACCTTTAGGTAAAAATCCTTTTTTTACCTATTGAACATACATATATGTAGAAGATAATACATTGTTGAACAGAGGATCACTTCCCAAATGAGGCTGTTTTTAGGGAGGTAAAATCTGAAGCGGGTTACAGATGACTGTCACAGTCCTGAATCAGCTTTGGCATCCAGTTTATTTCTGTATTTTGCTTTCATTTCACAGTCTGGAGAAAATCCTGAATCATAGAGAAAAGTAATTGTGTGCTCACTTATATCACCGTCTGTGAGCAAACAAACTCAGGCCTGGATTTTTAAAAAAAAAGACTAATGCAGAAACACAAGCTTTCTAATCGATAGCACACTTAATGCAGAGGTCAAGTGAACACAGAAAAAGGAATGGGAATTTTGCTCGAAGATCTGCAAAGAAAAGAATTAAGCCAGTGTGGCCACGGGTAATCCCCAAGTGTGAAAATTTGGTCTAAAACACACTGATTATGTGTGACTTCTTAAATTGCTTTTTCTTCCATAATTTTCTACCTCCTTGACTCTATAATATACCCTTGCTTCTCAGCTGAAGGCTTTAGAAGTCAGAATATGTAAATATGTAGCATGTAGAATGAAATAGAGTTTGCCCCCTTGAAATGCTGTTATTAAATTTCTAGTTGATCTTATCATCAAATGGTATCTATCTTGCATTAAATGTGGTAGTTGAAATAATTGTTTTTAAATCAAAATTTGAGATAAGTTTATAGAAGTCACTGACAAGTCCCTGATGCAGGGCAAAGGCCAATGGCCCAGGGCAAGTGGACGGAGAGACCCAGGCGGCAGGGAAGGGAGGTGTGTGTGTAGCCAAGCACCCTCAGGACAGAAAGGCAGTGGTTCTGGGGTCCTGATTCTCCTCCATCTTCACAGGCTGCAATGACCTGCCTGCTCCCTGGGGCACTAGGCCCAGCCTTGTGCTACTGCTTTTCAAGAAGAGGAAAGTAGAAGTTGGTGAGGAGAAAAATCAAAAGGCATCTCAGGTCCTCTGGGCTGGTCTCTTCACTGTGGCTTCTTTATTTTAAATGTTGTGATTTCCCAGAATATCAGCTACATTCATATGCATGATAAACCAAAAGGATCTCACCAGTCAAATATAAGAGCTATTTCTTGTGACCAGCTCTACTTCCTGCCTTTCCAAGGAGAGAAATCCTTTGTTTTCTCCTGTGGACAGACAGCAGCCAGCCAGCGGGGAAGGGGAGGGAGGCGGAGAGCAGGGGCTCAGGAGTCCTTCTAGGAAGACTTCTGCAGTGGGAAGGAGGACCCCGGCTACTAGCTCCTGGGAGGAAAAGCCTCTTGGGTAGTCCTTCCTGCCTATGGGAGGACACTGAAGAGTCACTGGAGGCGTGTGTGTACATCGACAGCAAAAAACCAAGAACAATCAGAATGTCAACACTGACAAAAGTTGAGGTCATACTGCAAAATATGAGACTCAAAGACGGCACAGCCATGTAAATCTATGCAAATAGCCTTTAATAGACGTGATATGGGAAGGGCCAAACAGAGTGTCATTGAGGGGAAGTTAGCAGCCCACTGCCTAAGATATTTATTCTGTTAGCGGTGTAAGATATTTATACCGTTTCTGAGCATTATCCCTGAAAGAAAGTAAAAATAGCACCTAAGCACCCAGGAGGCAAATGATGCCTCTTTTACAGAAGATGGATCTTTTGTAGATAGCTCTGACCTCTTGCCTACCAGCCCCACCAGCTGCAATTCGGAATCACAGACTCCCATTGGGTTTCTCTGGGCTTCACTGAAACAGGCCTGGGATCTACACGTTCCAGAAGCTCCCTGTCAATGAACCACTCACTGCCCAGTCCTGCCAAAGACCTGCTTAGCAATGTCCCACTGTTCAGTCTGCCTCATGTTAGACGAACATACGTCTCCCCATCACAAGACCGACCAATAGTTCCTTGCTGACTCACGTCATAAGTGAAGTCGTTCTCGAGCGCCCACTGTGTCAATCACCCTGTTAGACAAAGATGATATAAAGCACGATTTCACGTAAAGGCATCTGGTGAGGGAGACAGACTGAAGGCAGGGTGTGCCTTTTCTTCAGTGTTCTCCCACTCTGCACCCTGCCTCACCTTCCCGGGTCTAGCAATTATAGTCTTGTGGAGCAGAGCTTCTTGAATGTCAGTGCACCCTCTGGATCAAGAGGGAGCTTGTTAAAAATGCAGATTCCTTCCTCCCCCCCTTGGGGTGGCTGGGTGGTTAGATCAAGACAGGGCTCAGGAATCTGATCGCATAATAAACCACTCTCAGAAAGTCTCCATCCGTCTTTGCCAGAGAATGATAAATTAGGGGAAAATGAATAGAGATTTCGTGGCTTGCTGAGTGTGCCAGAGATGAGCACTGCCAATCACTGCCTGGCTGAGATTCTGGAAGAGTTTGGGCTCTAGAGTGACCCCTTGGAATTGGCCATTGAGTCACCAAGGCACCGATTTCTGTCTTAGTCCCAAGACCTGGGGTTGTCTCAGAACAGAGAGCTCAGAGCCTAAGGCTGCGTGGCACTCGGAAACCTAAGGCCTCTGGCCACGGATCGGAATTCAACTGTGTATTAAAGAGAAATAGGAACCCAGAGACAGCCTAACGGCTGTTCAGCAAAAAATCTAGAGACTGACTCAAGTGCGGGGTATTAGACTGAAACACTGATCAGGAGGCAAACTTAGCATATTTGGAATAAACCCCAAACACGATGGCATCTCTGATTTGACAAATAATTAAGAACCCAAAATGGCTGTGAAAGAGTAGGAATAATTTCAGGGTGGAGCAGCAATGAGTGGAAATTTCTGAGAGTGAGGAGAGGAATGAGAGGAAACCAGTTTCTTCCCACAAGGGAGGCGCAGCTGACCCTGCAGAAGATGCGCCCTGGTCCAGCGGGCAGGGCACCGCGGAGGTGCTGAGCTGAGAGAGAGCACAAGCAATTAACACGGGAAACGAGCTGCCAAAGGCAGCAGCAGAAGCTGCGAACGAAAATGTGTTTAAAAAAAGAGACAGACACTCCAAGGAGGAAATAAGACTGCAGAGTACAATGCTAGTGAGGAAGGTGGGCGGCGGGCCCGGTGGGTTTCAATCCCCAAATGTTCCCCAAGTCAGTGCTGCACTGGGCTGAGGCCAGGCCAAGTGCCCACCAGGGAAGGCTTAGAGGACTCAAGGGACTTATGGACCTTCCACACACGTGGGGACACTCCACACACACACACCCTCACAGACTTACACTCACTCACACTCAAACTCACATATTCATTCATTTATACACACACACACATTCAAGCACACACACAACTCACACATGCTCATTCACACACACACACACTTTCCCTCACTCACTCTCACACACACTCATTCACCTCACACATACTCATTCACTCACATACGCACTTTCCCTCACTCAGACTCTTACACTCACGCACACATACTCATTCACACACACACATGCACATACATACACATACACTTTCACTCACATGCTTATTCACACACACACTTATTCACACTCATAATGTTCACTCAGACTCACACACATACACTTTCACTCACCCACAATCACACTCACATAATGCACACACACACACTCAACATCCATTCTCCCTTTGCTGGGGTAGTCAGCACCAAATTAGAAATCAGAACATTTGGTTTCAAATCTAACTTCCTACTTCCTGTATGCAATGAGATGGGTTTCTTCACTTATTCCACAGACTGAATTTGTCCCACAGATTAGAGAGTAACATTTTAAAAAAGATCCATTTATTCTATTCCCTTTGTAGAGTCTCCCCCACCGCCTTCCTTTCCGATTCCTTGACCCTCTCTCTATATTATATTGTTCTGGTAAAAGCCAACTCTACACCTACATCCTTCCTGAGCCTCAGTAGCAGTGAAAGCGACTGGAGGAAAACACCCCATTCCCTGATCTCACTTTAACCTCATCACCTCTAACCCCCAGTGAATCCTGAGAGCTGCCCACTCCACTCACCCCCTCGTTCTATTAATAAACTAATTCTCCTAACAAAGCTTCTCTCCTCAAACTTTCAACATTTTCCTCCTCCCACTCTCTGCTAATGACCTTTCTTCCTATTTCATTGAGAAAATAGAAGCAATAAGAAGATAATTTCCACAAGCTTCTGTCACCATGTCTACCCACGAGCCAGCTTCTGCAGCCTCCCTCCTGTAACAATGGTGAGCCATGGGGTGAAGAGCCCAGCCCCACCCTGTGCTCCTCAGGCCTGTTCCCCACCTACTCAAGGGGGTCACCCCACCAACTCTCCTCCCTCTTCTTCATCAGCCATGGTTTTCATCTCATATGGACACTTCTTATTGGCAGATGAATGGTATTTCTTCTACCTGCTCCATTTCCTCCATTTCTCTTTCAAGGACAGCTCAGCATGATGGCCTGTACTTGCTGTGTCTAAACCCCTCCCAACCCACACTTCCACTTGACTCGCACTGCTCCCAGCTGCCTATGGTTAGTTCTCTGCCCTCATCTTCCTTGACCCATCAACAGTATTTGACTCAGTGGGTCGCTTTCATTTCCTCTTCCTTGAACCGTGGTCCTTGCTTGGCCTCCTGGGGACCACACTCCTGTGTCCATTTTTTTCTCCCTACTGGTTCTCCTCAGTCTTCTTCCTGATACCTCTTATTTCCCTAACATCTTAACACTGGCACTCAGTTCTGCTACCTCTTCTCTTCTCTAACCATATTCACATCCTTGGTGCTTATCTAGTCTTATGACTTTAAATATCATCTATCTACTGAAAAATACCAAATTTATATCCCCAGCCCAGGATCATCAACTCCTGAACTCATCAACTCCCTCCTTACACCACTCTATCCAAGAAGCATTGCAAATTCTGAATTCACATCCACACTCAATGTTGAGTCAATGGCAACTCTAACCAATGAAGTTAATGGCCACTCCTTCTTTCTGGTTGTCTTTTCTCATATTCACAGACAGCCTGTTGGAGGATCCCCTGGGCCCAACCTTACAAACTGATTCAGAATTCAACTACGTGTCACTTCCTCCACTGCTACCTCCCCAGTCCAAGGCTCCATCACCACTGTCTGAAACTACTCCAGTAGCCTCTTAACTTGATGCCTCCCTTTTAACCTCGTTCTTTTACCATTTTTTCTCAGCACAGCAGCTAGGACATAATCATCCTTTAAAAATAGTAACTCAGGGCCTCCCTGGTGGCGCAGTGGGTTAAGCAATGCACTGTGAAGCAAACTGCAGCCACTGCAGCACGAGTTCGATCCCTGCCACCGGCCGGGGAGGAGACCCACATGGCATAGCAGACCTCTCCTGCCTCGCCCACTGCTCTCCTCAGCAGTGTGAAAGTTTCAGTCAGTCTGCCTGTTCTGCTCCCCACTCTGTCTGATGAATCCTCTTACCTCCCGCAACTCTGGCCTGTACCCCAGCTCTTGTATGCATAAATAAAGAAATCTTTAAAATAAACAAATAAGTGAATGAATGAATAAATAGATAGGTAAATAAATAGATAAATAACTCAGGTCGTGTCATTCCTTCAAAACCCCCTAAATTCCTTATATCCCTCCTAGGAGGGGAACCATCCAGTACTTTTCTTTTGCCTTCTGACTTACTTCGCTGAGCATAATCCCTTCCAGCTCCATCCATGTTCCCATGAATGAGTCCAGTTTATCTTTTCTGATTGCTGCTACCAAATAAGGATCAAGGAAAAGAATAATAATAATAACACAACAAAAACAAAAAGACAAGGACAAATTGACCACACCTGGGGGAAGAGAGAGGGTTGAGGGCACGTAAGAGCACGGGGGACTGAGGTGATGGTGCACTGGTGAAATGGTGATGGGGAATCCATGGGGATTACAACTGACGTCAATTATATATAAAGGAAAAAAATTAAAATGCTTACAAAAAAAAAACAAAAAGACAAAATTGCTCCCACACCACTCAGCATACAACCCAGGACACAAGCACACAAGCCACACCACTGGGCTGGCTATTCTACCTGCTCCCAACTCAATGACTCCTAAGGGACCCCTTCCCCACTGTACTTCAACCCACTGGCCTCTGTTACCCTGAGGAAAGGGACTGTTCTAAGTTTTATTCTCTGCTGAATCCAAGCATCTCGACTAGTGCCTGGCACATAATGAGCACTTAATCAATATTTGTTGAATAAATTATCAGTCAATGAATTAAGCAATAAAACCTATGAATATAAGTAGAGGGGAGAAAATATAATGGTTCAAAAGCCTTTGATTTGAGTTCAGGAAATAGTTTTCACCCCGCTCTACTCTTTTCTAGGCCTAAAATCGGAGCAGGCAAGGTGACCTGCCAATCACTGGTGAGGAGCTAGGAGGAAGTGAGCCCAGTACTACACACACAGACACCCTGCCTCCCAGCCTTCATGAGAGAGGCACAGATGAACACCAAGATCCATTTGTCAAGCCCACTGTGGATGAGACATGTCACCCGGGACAGACACTGGCATCAGAGTCTAAATGGCATCTGTACTACAGAGTCTACAAACGCCTACAAGACACCGGACCAGCACAGTGCGGGCAGGCCTGGGGGCTGGGGAGGGACAGAGCATGACTGACCCTGGATACCAAATTTACCGACGACACACCTGACTCTAGGTCAGCTGGTACACCTTATCACTCTAGCACTGTAAGATGATGGCAGCCTCCTGCCCTCTGTTCGTCAAATGAATTTCCAGTACCTTCTGTCCTGGGGTATGTGGAGGAGGTGATAGGGGAAGACTGAAACAAAGATGAGTAGACATGGGTGCTAGTCTCACGGACCTCAGCTCCAAAAACGTTCCCTGCAGATACCATCAAATCGGAGAAATTTTAGGAAGTTGGAGAATGGCAGTTTGTCATCACCCCTTGGATATGGTGTTATTCTTTCAATCTGCTCGGGCAGCACACCCAAAAGTCAAATCTCAAGGAGGCAAAAATAGCTCTCAACCTTTCAACAAATATTGAGTATGTACAGTTGGGAGAGGCAACTTAAAAGAAAGCCATAGGCGCTATTATAGACCAAGGGATCTCCAAGGAGTCAAGAAGTCAGACTCTCAAAAGGCATCCAGACTACAAGTTGCCTCTTCCTGCCAAAAGCCAAAAAAGTCTAGAAAAATCTCTCCCACTGCAGTAGCACAGGGCATCCTAGGCAGTCAAACCACACACCGTGGGCATACCTGCACAGCTGGAGAAACAGCATGCCGACGAGAAATTTCCACATCTGTATGAGTTCATAACACCCAGAGCAAAGAGAAACAGCTCAAGCAACAGAAATACAGGTGAAAAATACTCTACTTTAAGGGTAGAGAATTGAGTACCTGCAGACAGAAACTGGGAACCTCTAAAATCTGATAGTACAGTTAATACAAAACCAGAATGATGGAAAAGAAACAAGGCCAGACACACAAAAAGCTCTTCTCAGAGTCACATCCACCCTGGATGAGGAAAGCTGTGAGTTAACACAGGATCAAAGCAACACTGGAGAGTGAAGCGTGCAGACTACAGGAGAGATTGTACACTGGACAAGCGCTGGGAGGTTATAAGAAACCAAATGAATTAAATTAGTAAGGACAGTGGAGAGCTCAAAAGTTGAAGCGATCTTTGGAAAGACAGTCAAATTAGAAAGCAGCAGTCAAGACTTTGCTTCTATTCTACCATAAGAGAGAGACACCAAGGAGACAATGGGAGCTTGCTGAGCAGAGCTGAGGTTTGGGTGGATAATAGATCGAGCTTGCCCAGACCTCAGGACCCCTCCTCCCACCTGACCATATTGTTCGTTATAATGAGAAAAATCACATGCAAATGAAGTTAATAGCGATCAATAGGTATTGGGGCCATTTAGGAAGAGGCTGTGCAGCAGGGATGGGATAAGAACATGAGGAAAGGGCCTCCCTGGTGGCGCAAGCAGTTGAACACTGACTGCACTGTGAGGCTTCCACAGCCACTGCAGCGTGAGTTCGATCCCCGGCCAGGAAGGTGACCCACATGGTACAGCAGACCTCTCCTGCCTCACCCTCTGCTCCCCTCAGCAGTGTATTTCAATCGGTCTGCCTGTTCTGCTCCCCACTTTGTCTCTGGTGAATCCTCTCACCACCCCCATGCCTCTGGCCTGTACCCCAGTTCTTGTATGCATAAATAAAATCTTAAAAAAAAAAAAAGAACATGAGGAAGATTTAAGTTGTGTATAAAATGGTTAAACTAAGTTTGCATGCTTGAGAGAGCTTCAGTGTGCTGTGTAAGCCTCAAGGTTCTCCCACTGGTTTGGGTGTAACTAATGCCATAAAATCTTACATATCTGTTGCCACCAATGAATAAAAGAGGCATTGAACTAGGAAACAGACCTCTTTTCCTTGCGGTTTGTGTGAAGAAATGTAGCAGCTGAATGACTGGGCCTTTCCAGAATGAGTAGCAGAAGGGAAATCAAGGCATCCATATTTGCATCTCACTGCTAGTTAGGTGACAGTGACACAGTGAGTCATTTTCTGTATGCAGAAACATACAGACGCACACATGTATTATAACACTAAGTTTACTAGCTGTTCATGGTGAGTTCCATGGTGTACAAGGAGTTTCTAATATATGCATAAAATTTTGTCCATGACAAAGTTCTGCGTTAAAACAAAAAGAATGAAAATGACTCAGGTATTACTGACAAGCGATATAGGGATTGACAATGTTTCAGTCACAATTCCAGACATCAGGAGCTCCCTGGAGGCCTAGGGGTTAAAAGGCTTGGTGCTGTCACCTATACACCTGAGTTCGATCCCTGGCCAGGGAGCTGACCCACATACAGTGAGACCCCTTAAGGTCTCTTAAGACCTCTTTAGAAAGAAAAACTAGATTCCAAACATCTCTTATTTCAATGGGTATACGCACATGGAGCGGCATGGGAGGCAAGCCAAACTATACTATTTTAATTATTTTTTAAAGATTTATTTGTACATACAAGAACTGGGGTGCAAGCCAGAGGTGCAGGGGTGTGAGAGGATTCACCAGAGACAGAGTGGAGAACAGAATAGGCAGATAGACTGAAATACACGGCTGAGGGGAGCAGTCGGCGAGACAGGAGAAGTCTGCTGCACCATCTGGGTCACCTCCCTGGCCAGGGATAGAACTCATGGTGCAGTGGCTGCAGATGCTTCATAGTGCGTGACTTAACCCCTATGCCACCAGGGAGGCAACTATTTTAATTATTATTTTCATCCCTCTCCTTGAACCGCTTTCCTTTCAGCTATAAGACTGATTAGGGGAATGAAGAGCTTATATGAGTGACTCCATCATGTACTGCAAGCCCCAAGCCTAGCAGCATGAAGAGGTCACTGCTTTGAACTTCACCTCCAGTAGAGACCACTAGCTTGCAAGGGGGATGTTTTCTTCTACATCCCCCCTGGGTCATGTCTCATACCCCAGTTTCCTGCTCAATTCAAGCCCAACTTTTGCTGGCACTTTTTCTTCCTGGGAGCCAGGCTTTTTCCTGGCACTGGGTATCTTTTTCACCCAACTACTCCTGAATCAAGGTGTAAGAACCTACCTAGCTGACATCACCTCTGCCTGGAGATTCCTGGCTCCATTCACTGTCCAATCAATGCCCAACGTCCAAATTGCAAAGCTTTGGAAAGTGACATCATTTCAGAGTGAACACTGAGTTCATTCTGCCCATGGGCAGCCTGTCATATTTGGGAAATCAGCCCTACAACCCAGCTAATTCCCCAGACCCTGAATCCAACGAGAGGGGTAGCAGGAAGCCTTCAATTCCTGCTGAAGTTTAGGGACAGATGCACTACTGTCGACTGTAAGTCTGTGTCCCTGAAAGCCCAAACTCTGAGAGGTTTCAGAGAATCTGCTGCTTGACCTCTTTCTCCTATTTCCCCAGTAGAGCCAAGCTAGAGAGCAGCACAAGACTACACATGGAACCCTCATGCCTGTGTTGACAGGTAACCAAAGAGAGATGGAGATTTGAAGATAGTACCAGGAGAGCAAAGATCATGGTACTTTCATTCTCCCCTTATTTCCCTAGTGCCCAGCACAGTGCCTGGCATATAGTGCGTGATCATTTAATATATGTTGGAAGAATGATTGACTGAATGAAGAGAGGAGCTAATACAAGTGGTGGGTGATTCTTCAGCTGTACTCCTGCTTATCTCAGTACCACGTGAGCCTGGGCTCCGAAGGATCAACGAATCACGCCTGTATCCCCAAATGCAACACTTTTCCTTTCAGATTTTCAGTGCATTTATCACATCAGTTAGGTGGGTTTACACATATAATTGAAATGCATCACTTCCAAGGCCCCACAGATGACACCCGCCATGGTGGTGTCAGTGCTGTAATTTCCAGAGGTGCCTGGCACATTGAATGACATGGCTCGAGACATCCTTCTCACCTCAAATGAGAAGCCACTGCCTCCATCCATCCCTTCCCTCTGTCCTGCTAGCCCCAGCATCTGGTCAGAATCCCAGAGTGTCCTCTAGGGTTTTCTAGGTTACATGCTGGGCTTGCTGGGTATAAGCTGGTCCTTGGGCCATTTTGTTGTCCTTTGAGCTGTGGCAGAACACCTGTGACTCTCTTCTGCAAAGCTTAGTCCTGCCTTGCTCAACCAGAATGGGAGTGGATCCAGGTTAGTGGCCATCTACCAAATACCTACGTGGACAGGGCTTACACAAATCCTTGCTCTTGGGTGTGACGGTCTGGTTGATCGCTCCTAAGATAGAGCATTCCCTTTCCCTCCGGTAAATTACATCCAGAGCTCCTTTGAAAGGGAGCTTTGTATAAGCCAGCCTGTGTCCTATCCAGTAAGTTTTACACAGATAGCATCAGGTGAAAGGGAAAGTGAGAGTAAGGAAGGGTGAGGTAAGAAAGCAAGTAAGAGGGAGGATCTTTCCATAGGTATCTACCTTGGGGTGGGCTGACCAGATGCATCTGAAGGGACAGACTTGTATGGACAGACCTCAGTAAACACCCATCCATGAGGTAACCTGCCCACGCTGTATGGCTCCAGCCATACCCCTCCCCACTCCTCTGAATTTAGAGTGTGGACTCTATACCAGGTCTTTCAAAACTTATTAAAATCAGATTCCAGGAGGCGGAGGATACCTCAGTAGTTTTTTGAGTTTTCTTTTTTGCCTCCATCCTCATGCAGGGACCCCTTACCTTCCCTGGCTCGCAGCCCCATCTCATGCGCCAACCAAGAACCTTCCACATAAGCCGGAGAGGGTGAGAGACCAGAGGCCCTTGTGAAAGTACAGCTCACAACTATTCAAAGCTATCCAAAAGCAAACTCTCTGGAAGAAGGGCTAGAGAATATCAATTTCGAACAAAAATTCACCCAGTGCATCTTACAATCCTGCACGTGTCTTTTGTGTGTATCATGTGGTGGTCCTTTTGATCCCTCAAGAGTTACTAATCTGCCCATCATTTACAGCTCTGTATAATTCGAAGGGAACCTCACACCTCTGGAATCCGTGTACTTCACTCACCCTAATCGGCTGGTTCCTGACTGTGGCCATGTATCAGAATCAGCTAGGAAGCTTCAACAAAGTAAAATCAATGACTGGCTTTTGCCCCCAGCTATTCCAACTTAATGCTTCTGGAGTAGAGCCCAGGTGGTGTCAAATTTAAAGCCCCCAGTAGATTCTAATGTGCAGGAAGGGCTGAGAACTACTATAAGCTCTCCCCAACCGGAGGCAAGCTCCTTGAAGAGACCAGCAGGCAAGAAACCTATACCTCTTGTACCCTCACTGGACCCCACCACCATGTTGAACCTGCAGCAGAACATACTCTGTAGCTACTGACTTGACTGAATGAGCTTGGCTTACCCAGCCAATAAGGGATTCCATTCTCTACATTAAGAGCTAGGCAGTTCCACTTAGGAAGAGGTCAGACAATAGACGGATGTGAACTCTTCAGACTTTCCTCGTTGAGGCCCCACAACCCCCAGCACTCCATTTCCCCAAACTTATCAGCCCAAACGTTGCCAAAAGCCTGACCCAGGCTTCCGCCCTCACGCCCATGCCCTCATCAGCCCCACTCACATTGTACAGCACGGTGGTCCACCCTTCCATGGTGATGCACTGGAAGACAGTCAGCACAGCAAAGAGGATGTTATCAAACTGGGTGATGCCGTCATTGGGGCCGATCCAGTCCTTGCACTCATAACCAGCTGGACAGCCCTGCACGCCACAAGGGTGGGGGGGGTCAAAACCTTCTAGAATACCTGCAGACAGATTTGGAAGGTGAACAGAAACACATAGTGGTTAGCATGAGCTGTAGATGACCCAGGAAACCATAGGCACAAAGTCCTACTTCTCACGGAAAGTATGTCCTTCTGTGTCTCTGGCTCCCTCCTCTCCTCACTGGCCTTTCTGCACCTCACAGCTCACGTAACATGTGTTCAACCCACTGTTACCCAATCTTCTCTGAAATGGAGTCTCTCCTCCACATGGCCCCCCACTTTCAGCAGGGCATATATTCCATCTCACCTCAAGACTGAGGAACACAGAATTTACAGAACTAGAAAAAGAAAGGCATGAGGTAACGGTATAATCACACTGATTTTTCTAACTCCAGACTCCAGGATAAACTCAGTTCTTCTGGGTTTCTTGGGGATAATTATAAACTATTGTCTCTTCAGTGGGTCCTAACTCCTTGTTCTCTGCCCTGAATGTCTGGTCTTGAATAAAAGACAAAAATAAAAATCTCAGGTAAAAGGTGCCCTTTGAAAATTATTTTCACAAAACAACATGGTACCTGGCTGGGCTTCATCGACCTTTCCCAGCTCCTTCCCTCCTAGGGCACTCTAACCAGCTTGAAAAGAGTGAACAAGATGCAAAGAAACAAGAATTGGTGGTCTGTGAACTCCGTCAATCTCCCAAGCCCCCTGTCAAGTCCAGCTCAGATTTCCCTATGTCCAGGTCACAGCAAGGGGAGAGAGGTCCTGAGATGGAGCAGAGTGACCAAGTCTCCACAGATTGGGGGGACCCCATCAACTCTGGACTCATGGATCTCAGCATGTGAGTCAAAAAGGCCACTACATAAAAATATTTCCTCAGACATGAGATCTGATCGTCTCATGTCAAACAGACCTGTTTGAAATCCTCTCACTGCAAACCTAGGAGCTTATTTGCTTTGCTATATCAGTGCCCAGTGGGGATATCACATAAGCTGCTTGTGCCCAAAACGGCTGCTGATTAGGAAGTTTCTGATTCCAATTCTAGGGTTGGGGTAAGGCATACTTTTCCAACTAGTCTCCAAATGCCCTGAATTGACCTGGGGAGAGGGGAAGGGAAGAAGCAGAATTCGAGCAGTCAGCATACCTGAATTGTTCATGAAGCAAGCTCGGTGTAACTTCCCACTGTAGAACTCCAGGCCAATGATAGCAAACATCAGGATGGCAAAGAAGAGGAGGAGGCCAATCTGCAGAAGAGGCACCATGGCCTTCATGATGGACTTGAGCACAATCTGCAGGCCTAGAAGGAAAGGAAGAGATTGCACCATCTGATAGAGCAGGCCTCCCTCTCCTAGGAGAGAAGGGGCAAGTCTTTGGGGAGAAAATAACGGCCAGTCCTGAGATAACAAAGGCATCTTGCTAAGGGGTAACAGGGCAAGTCAGGCCAAAGAGTGCCAATAGGCCCTCCCCAGGGGTCGTTACCTTCCATCTCCTCCCCTCTCCTCCCTGGTAATTTATGGGTGTACTGCTCTTCCCATGTGGCTCCCCCATGTCCTCTTGTAGAACCCTCTTCTAGATTGAACTTCTTAAAACGTGCTTCTCTCCGAAAGGGAATCAGGCCTAGCCCGGCTAAGCTCTAGGCCGTGGGAGATCAAGGACAAGTTGCTCTTCCCCCCCACTCTATCTCAGATCCAGCCACCCCAGTGCACCCACCATTCAGAAAATACCACACCCTGTCACCCAGAAATTGTGCTTGCAGAATTCCAGTGTATGAAAATAATCAGAGACTTAAATAAGACTTCAATTAGAGGTGTTTGTTGTAGTAGCACTTTCCCTAGCTGGAAGAAACTGGAAACAACCTAAATGCCCAACAAACTAGAAATGGCTATGTAAGTCCTGACACATATGAGACAGGCTAGGATACAGATTTCAGCATCGTATTTTTGAAGAGGGTTTAATGTCAGGAAAATCAAATGCTATGTCAGGACTCAAATAATGATCCCCACTATTGTTAAAATACAGAGAAACAATAAATGAAAAAAGATACTGAAATATTAATAGAAGTTACAGCTGAGTTATAGGATAAAGTGTTGTATAATTTTTAAGTTTTCTATAAATAGCTTTCATTTTTAAATCTCAAGCAAAAGAAAAAACCTGCTAAACTATAAAATGAAATGTTACGTCAGCCTGTGACACCCCACTATTTATTACTATTCGCACTTCCTCCCAGAGGAATTGGTGTTGTTTGTCCCAAATTCTCTCAGACCTTGTGTCCAGTTGAGAAGATGTGAGTGAAGCTATTAGCAAAGAAGGAAAAGAGAAAAGCTGGAGCTCACTCGGTATCCCTGACACGAGCTTCAGGGGTCTCAGGACACGCACAGCCCGGAGGGTCCTCAAGTCCACGTGTGTGTTGAAGTGGGTTCCTGCCGTGGCCAGGATGCTGCAAATGGAGATACAGAGGGTCAAGGCTCTCACAGACCACCCTCTTTCCCGGTTCCATGGGGGCAGCTGGCTCGAGGAGGACTAGTCTAGAAAGCACCAGGGCTGATGCCAGCTGTGTGTGGGCGCACCTGAGCTGGGTGGGTGACTCACCAGTAGTTCCCAGGGAATTAAATTTAGCCACATCTGGGTTGCACTTTGCAAAGAAGGAAAAGTTGTCATCACATTGGCACTCTAGTTCTAGATCACGAGCACAACGCCAGGTGTCAGCACCTGTCCCATGCCTGTCCCCAAGCCTTGTCCCCTACTCTCTGCTGTGCCCCTTGCCAGCCTCCCACCCTCTTTCGAAACCAGCCCCAAAGCCCTCACATTTTTTTATTTAAAAATTTTCTTAGATTCCCCTATGTCCTCTCTTCTTCAGGAATATTCTCTGCATTCACTGCAGTGAATAAAAAAATAACTCCTCCACGGTGGAACTTGGATTTCGACCGAACAAATAAATCACTGATGCTTTTTACTAGCCATTTTCATGTATTCACATACAGCATTTTCCTAATTGTCCCACATCACCGTGTGACCTGAATTTGGTTTCTTTGCCTCCATTTTCCATTTCCACAGCCACTTCTAGAAACACACACACACACGCCAATCCTATTAGATGAGCCAAGTGCCTTGCTTTGAGTAGATAATCCATTTTGTATGATTCTATGACATTGTAGGTATTTGGAGAGAAAAATATACTTAGGTATTTATGAAAGACACAGCAGAAGACCAAGAGTCAAAAGAACTGGGCATAAGTCCTGACTCACGCACTGGAGAATGAGGGACTGTAAGAAAAGTCACTTAATCAATGAACCTCAACATACCCCTCTGCAAAACGAGGGACATGTCACAACAGTTATAAAAACAAAATGACACATTGAAAATTAAAAGTGTTGGGCCTCCCTGGTGGCGCAGTGGGTTAAGCAGAGCACTATGAAGCAGACAGCAGCCACTGCAGCATGAGTTCGACCCCTGCCGCCGGCCAGGGAGGGGACCCACATGGCGTAGCAGACCTCGCCTGCCTCATATTGCCATTTAACACAAATATTAATAACATTGGTTTTACAACACGGCCTCATTTTAGTCTTCTTCCTACAGGATAGTACCTTTCCTCCCTTAAAACCTCTCTGGGACAATTTACAGAAGGAAATGAATGACTCAGAAAATTGAGTTCTCTATATAGTCAAAGGGTGGCCAGAATGATTCCTTTCGTTTAGTTATTTAGGGTGGAACGTCTCTGAAATATTTTAAGTCCTGCGAATGATACTCGGGTTGTCTTCATTACTTGAAAGTGAACTGTATGAAAGGTTTGTGCAGCACGACTCCAGAAAGCAGACAGAGGGAAGGGGTACAAATTACATAGATCCAGCACCCTGTTATGATGAGCAATACCTTGGAAACAAGCAGTGTCGGCCAACAGCAAAGTGGGCTGCTTGGGTGTATATGGCCCCCCAACATGGAAAGGACTCAAGATCAGGCCAGAGAATCATGTAACCAATACTGGATTGAAGGTGATTTAAATGGCGGGTAGAGCTTTCTTTCCACTTTAAGATTCTGTAATTCTATGTTACTCCAACTTCAAAGTAAGAACTAGAGAGACTCTGTTCTTTAGCATAAAGAGACTCAGGAGAGAGGCAAATTTCCCAAGTCTTCTCCAAACCTCCAGTCTGCACCTAACAAGAAGGGACTCAGGGTGGCCTTGCCAAGGTCAAAGACAGAGAAACTGGGAGGGGAGTGATATATATAACTTCTAACATGTAAGGGGTGGAGGGACTGAAGGAAGAGGAGAGCAAGAAGAACCATGGAAAAAGGACTAGAAACGAGGCCAAAAACAGAGAAAATAAAGGCAAGAGAAAACAGCAACTTCAAAGAAGCTTACAGTGATAGCGAACCAGAACTCCAGGAAGATGGGGCCACTGTTCCACTGATTCTGCCAACAGAGGGAGGTGCACTGCACCCCGAGTCCTCTGAGGGGCTCAGGAGGAGACTCACTTTCCCTCCATCTTACAAGCACAGCAGTGGACAGAACCTGCCCCAACCAAATTTCTCTTACCCAAGAGACCAGATATACATGAGATAGTCTTTCCTATCATAAAAAGTGCTGTTGCATTGATATTTTTTACTGGGATTTTGTTGACTCTGTATATTGCTTTAGGTAGAATGACCATTTTGAAAATTTTGATTCTTCCAATCCATGAACAGAAATATTTTTCCATTTCTTTATTACCTCTATTTATTGCAACAATGTCTTATGACTTTCTTTGTATAGATCTTTTATCTCCCTTGTTAGGTTTACTCCTATGTATTTAAATTTGTAGTATAATTGCAAATAGGATCACTTTCTTAATTTCTTCCACTTTTATCTCACTGTATACAGGGAAGCAACTGATTTATATATGCTGAGTTTATATTCTGCCACTTTAATGAAAATTTCCTCTCCACTCTTGAACTGAACAAAGTATATTTCAGATTAAGGAGGGAGAGGCAGAAAGACAAAGTTAAAAAGCAACAAGGCACAAGCATAGAAAGAAAGGGAGAATGGTTAAGGGAAAAAAAGTGGAGGATAGGGAGTGAGTAGTAAAAGAAGAAAATGGGGATAGAGACAAAAACAAAAATGAGAACAAATAAAAGCTGGGGGTGGAGAAAATGCCCAAGTGTTAAGACTGCTTCTATGGGAAAGACAACAAAATAAAAGCTAATTTGAAAGAGAGAAGCAAAACAATAGTACTTATTGCAAGGGTCTCATGTGGCTACCCATGACATGCACCTACATTCTTCTCACCAAGTAGAGCCACTGGCTGAACCAGTCTGCACCCCAATCTTCCCAACTCCCCCCAAACTTCAGCCAAGGTCATACAAACTGTGGTCCCTTGTTCCCATGGCCTCCAGATTTCTTTTTTCTTTCATCCTGTGCAAGAGGGATGTGAACTGGGCCTTCAGCTGATGCACAGTGGCTGCCGGCTGCTTCCTAGTAACCAGTGTTCAATTCTTCCTTAAGGACAAGAATTACAATTTGACTACCTTGTCTACCTGTCAGATGCCAAGGCAAAGGGATTCTTAGGGGAAAATCACTTGAGGAACAGGGGCTGCTCTTTGTTCCCATAAAATCTGGTGCTCACCACCATCACTGTCCATTTTCTAGAGTAATGGCCCTTACCACTTTCTAGAGAAATCCTGTTGTCACATCTGTCTCCCCACAAAATCAGAAACACCTCAGAGTTCGATCTTCCTCATCTCTACACCCCTCACACCTAGCCCAAGGTGTGAAAAAAGAGCCTCAATAATTGCTCAATGGTTCACACTGCACTGGTAAAGGTAACAAATATTTTGAGGTATACATCAAAATAGTATAGAAACCCTGAAATGTCCAGTGAAAGGGACCGGGTAGCACAGCTGGGTGTGTTCCAAATCCACATCTGTTTGTGCACCCAGGAACATTCTAGAATCCCGTTATTAAGTATTTCAGAGTCTTTCAATAGGTTTCTAGACTCTTATTCTCACAGACCCCACAATTCAGGATGTGCCCAGTGTCCAATGGGTGAGAGAGTGGGAAGGGGGGAGGGGGAGGCAGAAGACCCAAAACTTAAAAATCTGCCCCCCAGCAAAACCTAAATAGTGAAGAATATACAGATGAGCAAAGCTCTGGGCATCCTATGGGACAGGTCCCACTCAGCAGGCGAGGGGAAACGCAAGAGCAGGAAGAGGCTCTGGCCCTCAGCCTAGCAGAAGTAGATAGACACAGACATGAAATAACTATAATCCACCAGGAAAAGTCTCCTAACAGAGGCGTTCACAAAGTGCAGAGCATGAGGAACACTGTAAGAATCAGCAGAGTGCTTACTACATGTTGGCATGTCCAGATGTATTGCAAACAACTCGTTTGCAATATCCTGACTTTACTACTGTCTCCATTTCATACAAGGTGAACCTGAGGCTCAGAAAATACTAAAGTTGCCAATAAATGGCAAGACCAAGAATTAGTCACTTCTCATCTGGTATCAAAGCCAATCCTTTTCTTACTCTGAAATGGGCCCTGTGATGTCTCCTCAACTCCACTGTTCCTTAGTCCAGACTGTTGCTAAAAATATCCCAATCACAGTGCTCAGTCCCCAAACAAGGCAGTGAACTTGATGCTCTTCCTTGCAAGGCTACAAACCACAAATTCTCTGTGATCACTCCCAGGCCCATCAGGGAGTAAGGATGCTGAACATGTACACACACATGTGTGTGTGCGCGCACACACACACACGGGGGGGGGGAGTAAGGGA
>JAGFMF010011659.1:4237267-4266984 GCA_019455555.1 Galemys pyrenaicus | reverse complement strand
GAGAGAGAGGGAGAGAGAGAGAGAGAGAGAGAGAGAGAGAGAGAGAGAGAGAGAGAGAGAGAGAATGAACCACAATTCAGAGTTAGGCCACTGAAGGTAACTCCAATTCTGAGTTAATAAAAGCCTAAGCGCTCCACCATCCCGGGAGGCACATGTGCGCATGTCAGGAACAGAAATTGTGTTTTCCATTTCTTTGGCCGCCCTGAGCACAGCACCTGGTGGAGAGCTCTGAACACAGAGGATGCTTAATTACTATTCTCCCTAAAAGTGGAGAATGATCGAAGGGCAAAACCAATCTCTGGGCATCCCCACATAGACAGTGTTCAGCACACTGGACGTTCAAACACTATTTCCTGACGGATAGAAAGGCTCAGCCCTGCCTCTGATGATTTTGCTTGTAGTTGTCAGCAGGTCAGAAGAGGAGGGAGGGCGACAGGGTCCTGAGGAAGGAGCAGAGGACTGAGAGTGATGCCCTGGACAATAGTCTCACCCCAAACCAGTCACCCAAGACTAGTTTCCTTTTCCCCCTTGGGGTTCTTTGCCAATCAGGTCTAATGTCTTTTTACAGGTATATCACACTGCCAGGGCTGAAAATACCCTGCAGTGCTAACTAAAAAAACTGTTTTTATCTGAATCCCAATTAACTGGGCACCCTCCATTTTTGTTTGTTAAATCCAACAACCATTCAAGGGGTGACAGGAAATGACCAGGTGAAAAGCCAGGCCTCAGTTGTTGCCCTGGCCCTAAATAAGGGCAAATTCCCTTCTGAGAGACAGGACCCAGGGTTCAGCTTAGAATTAGGCACAGGAGCCCAGAAGAATGCTAGAAGTAACTGCTACCCATGGCCCAAATAAACCCCAAGGGAGAACTCAGGAGCGTTCAAAAGGTGAGTTCCTTATTAGCATCCAGGTAAAAGGGCTGATTATCACTAGGTGTTTAACCAGCCCACATTATAAGGAGGCCAAGAGGTGGAAAGAAGTGCTCTAATTCCAGCAGGATTACCAACACAGGTGAGGATGGAGAGCATGGGAGTGTTAGGGGGAAAGACTCTCCTGAATAAATTATACAAATAGGTTATGGACTTCAACCCCCATTCCAGACCTACAAGATCCAAGGACTACAAATCCCATAAGGTCATTACTGAAGAGCGGATCACTGGGACCTGAGGGGGTGGAGTTGAGCAGCCAGGCTGAATATAAAAGCAGACACGTGGGCCTTGGGGGCTCTCTCTCTCTTGGGAGTCAGCTCTCAGCGCACCGTTGAGTTCCAGCTCCAAGGAACTGGTAAAATATTTACAAATCTGTATCCCTCTCTTCCCCTTGTGTTATTCACTCCGCTATTTCTCCTTCCCTTGTAAATAAAACCCTTTATTAACCTTTGCTGTGTGTGCCTGCAGTTGGGGCATTATAAGTGCCGTTCGAGCGCGCGGGTGAGGACCCAGTCAGGCAAACCCATTTGATATTAGGGTTGCCCTGTAACAGGAGGGCAACGTGAATGAGTTGCTGTGGCCCCTGAAAAGCATTCCCAAGAGGATCAGTTCCTCCATCTCTTGACACTTCACTTCCAAAGAGTCATCAAGGTCTATCGCATGCTTGTTTTAACACATTTCTTGGATTCATCTCTCTCCCCAACCTCCCTCCTACATAGAATGCCTCTCCCCTGCCTCCTCTCTCCCGCCCAAATAATAGGATCCAAACTCCAATCCTTGGAAAATATCTGTAATCTAAAGAGATTCGAACTGGGCTGTAAGTATATTCTGAGAAGGTGATAAAGTGCAGGTTCTCCAGTCATGCTGGCAAGTTTCAATCCTAGTTCCATCACTTTACTAGCTGGCCTCACAAAATTGCCTCTAGTTTTCTTATTTGTAAAATGGGGACAGTGCCACCCTTAAAGGTTCTTGTAAAGATTCAAAGAGATAATACTTGTGTTTTTCACCTGATGCTGACTCGCCCTGCAGGATTCCTAGCTAAAAGCAACAAAAACTGGTTTTCGCTTTTAACAAAAACAAAAGTGGAAAAAAAGTATATTGAGAGAGATACCAGGAGCTCAGAGAATGGAAAGGCTATTCAAAAACCAAGCTGGGAAAACAGGAAAGCAGAATTCTTGGTAGGCTAAATAATGGCCCCCAAAGATATCCAGGTTCTATTTCTATTGTCTGGAATCTGTGACGTCTACAACACATACCTGTTATGACTTTTCGGATGAGATGAAGGATTTTAAGATGGAAAGATTATTCTGCATTACCGAGATGGGCCTTCCATGCAGTAAGTACCCTTCTAAGAAAGAGACAGAGGAAGATCTGGCTATAAAGAAGGCAGTGTGAAGACACAAGTCAGAAGCTGCACTGTTGGCTTCAGAGTTGGAATAAGGGCCCAAGAGCCAAAGCATCCAAGGGATGCAGCTCTAAAAGCTGGGGAAGGCAAAGAAACGAATTTTCTCCTAAAGTCTCTGGTGGGAGCACAGCCCGCCTTATACTTTGATTTTGGTCAGTAAAAATGTTTTTGGGTCAGAACTATAAGGGAATAAATTTGCTTTAAGCCACCACATTTGTGGTAATTTGTTATTGCAGCAACAGGAAACTCATACACTCTTGGACCACTGTGGATACTGTGAGGCCTACAGTTGCCAACTGTTCTAAGGCAGTGTTGCCTGCTAGAGAGTAACAGTCATGGTGGGAGGGAGCATGTGGTCCAGTTTAAGTCAATGACCCCCAACACCCCACCTGGCTACTTGGGACAGCCCTCTACTGCTTCTAAGGTAAGACCCTCTACCCTGCACCCCCACCGAGAGAACACAGAAAACATTCTCCTAAAAGGGAGGTCAGAGGCCACTGGAGAAGCTGAGCAGGGAAAAACCAAAATAATAATAATAGTAATAATAATAATGGTCACTACAGCACAACTCATAGAAAGCACTTAAATACGTGAGATGGAGGAAGTAGAGAAAGAACATACCCTTATTCATAAAAACTAGATGGTCAGAAGCAGCTCTCCTGCCCACCTGTGACCATGCAGGCCTCTATTTTAGCAAACCTGTCCCTTTCAGGGGCAGCTCTTTCTGCCCGCTTGTGTCTGTGCAAGTGTCCTTTATTCTTCTCTCCCTTTTTATAATAAACCTGCCCTTTTGGGAATATAAAAAAGTAAGGTAGTCAGACAAGGGATCTTCTCAGAACTCCCCTGAGTGTAAGGCTCTGTGGGCCAAAGAGGGCCTGCTGGGGCTCTCCTGCAGCTCGCATCCTTTCCCCCTTACATGCACAACACTTACCAGCCGACTTCCTGCTGGTTTATATCTGAAAAGTCTGACAGTTAATGATAATTAGCTGGATCACCACAACTCAATTCAAGACCACTTCCTTGAAGGCAGACAATGCCTTTCCCATTTCCATCTATCACGGCAATGCCAATATGCAAGAGTGGCACCCAAGCAATGTCCTGGACTCAGGGATATGTGGGTGCCAATGCCTGCCCTTTGGGGCAGATTTGATGGAATCATTTGTAGCACTGTGACAGAGTCCACAGACACTTCCAAACTGCAGAAGTAAGCAAATAATGATTAAAATTTTACTGAATGACACAGAATGATTAGCTCTTCATTTCTTTTAAATTACTGAAAGTGTAATTTAAGAATCAATTTTTAAAGACTTTACTTCATTATTTTATGTGTATGAACTTGTTCATAGAGAATCATACTCTCCTTCCCCAATTCAAGTGGACTATAATGTATCCGCAAGAGAAAGATGAGGCTACAGAAGTATAAAGGGGTAGAGGCTGTACCTCCAACCTTACGCTGAGGCCTCTGGATCCTGACCATTCAGCCCCTCCCCACCTCAGAGCCCAAAACCCATCAACAGTCCGCTGAGAGTTGGTGAGTGTATGTATGCAGCAGGCAGCGGCATTACGATGCAGAACAAGACGGAGGTGGCCTCATGAAACTTAATGAAGGAGATAAGACATTAAATAGATCACAATTATGGTAAGTGGAAGGTCAGGGGAGGAAGGCTTCCCTGAGGAAATGGAACAGGAGCTGAAAGGTGAAGTATGAGTAGGTCAGAGGAAGCAGTGTAGAGATAATATCCCGGATGTAGGCGAAGGCATGCACCACCAGCTCAGGGGCAGACAGAAATTAGCAGGCCTAAAAAACTCAAAAAGGGCTGGTGTGTCTGGGACCCAGTGATCCAGGACAGAGTGGAGGTTTGGAAAGAGTGGACAGTGTCAAATAAAGACAACTTTATAGGACACTTTAGAGGTTTGGACCAAGCTGGCAGTGGTCAAAAGCTCCAGGCTCACCTAGGTAATGGAGACTCAGGTACCCCAAATTGCTATTCTGAGCAAAAAAGAATGTCTCTGATGTAATCAAGTGTCTCTTACCTTCTTCTCCAAAGCCAGTCCTGGGTGTCAATCTTGGTCTCTGTACCTGAATTAACTCTACTTCCCCTTGTCTCCCCTACAGTGTTCTTCTCTGATAAGACAGATACACTATGGTCATGATATTCTGCCCTCTCCAGGCCCAAAGATGAATCTATTCATCTAAGCATATCATTCACTGTCCTGAGTAGTGACTGGTTGAGGGCTGGGCTGGTGATGGAAGCAGGCCTTTTAGTTTAAGGGAAAATATGCTGCAGGACTTCAGTGGAGCCATGGCCTTAGAACAAAAATATAAGCATATACAACAATGATTTCCAAACTGTTTGATCATAAGAAATGATCAGTAAGAAATCTACTTTGCATCACAAGTCAGAGTGTGTATGCAAGTATAATTACATGATATTCCATAAAATAGTGCCTGGTAATGAATGTATAAAGAAGATGTGGCATGGAGATAGAGAGAGAGAGATTACTCAGTCATAAAAAAGATGAAATCTTACCATTTGCAACAACATGGATGGACCTGAACAGAATCATGCTAAGTGAAATTGTAACAGGGTCTTCCCAGGAAAAGGGGAAGTTCCAAAATACTGGTTCCGCCCTAAGTGGGTAAAGCTGAGGAGGATAAAAAAATTTTCTGCAGAAGAAGGAAGAAAGGAAGATGGAGAACAGCAAAGAGACCTGGAGGAGGCACGTGGAGCAGAGGGACCTGTAAAGAAACTGTGTTTGCTTTTTGGTCTTGGACTGGTTGGGACAGATGTGGGTGAGAGACCCGTGGGGAAGTTAACAATGGCAACTGTCATCTTAATTTTAATTTTGCTCTTTTCCTCCCGGATTTGTCTGACTCTTTCTGACCCTTTTCTATGGGTCTCTACTGAAAGGTCCTTTAGATGTGTGGCAGGTTTTTGGGCCTTGCTTTGGGCCAATCCTATTTGGCTGGACTTTTACCTCAAGGAGATGGGTAACTTTGGATGCTTAACTTAGTAACTATATTCTTTGTTCTTTCTTTATTGTACCCTAGTTGTATTAAAGTTCCTTTCCATTAAAAATTTTATGTGTTTGTCTTAATGCAGCAGATGGCAGACCCCATTCAGAGAGGGCAGGCTTGGGGGTTCTGGGTGCTCCTCTCCCTGCCCTGTAACAAAATGAATTAGAAAGAGAAGACAAATACCAAATAATTTCACTCATTTGTGGAATATAAAGAAAATAAAAACCCTAGACTCTGACAAGAGAATGGTGGTTACCAGAATGGGAGAAGGAGGGAAGGAGAGGGTAGAAAAGGCCCATTGGTTCATGCAGGACAGTGACTGGACATTTAGTGATAGGGGTGGTGTGACAATATCAGTTGCTGAGGTGAGAAACTATGCCTGAAACCAATCTAGTGTTGTAAATAAATGCTACATCAATAAAAAACAAACAACAACAAGAAACATTCTATGTGGGATACGCTCATATTTTCTCTTAAGTTCTTCTTGCCTTTTTTTTTTTAATGTGGTTGCAACCAACTAGATTAATTTCATGACTCTAACTAGGTTCATCTGCAGTTTGGAAAATCCAAGCGCAGGCCACCAGCCAAGATACCCACTCATTCTTTCTAGGGAGACTGCTACAAAGGGGACAAGATGGACGCCATGAATTAGAGCTTACAGAACACCATGTGGCTTTAGGGCTTTGTTTTGTTTTCCCAAATGGAACTGTTTTCCTTGAAAGGTTTTGCTGCACTTTTCCAAGAACTGCAGGCATAGAATTCTAGGCGAGATCCTGTTCCCTCCTATGCTCCTGAAGTAGCAAGAGCATCACGCCATCCTTAGAAAGGGCGGTCTAGAAGAGAGATCACATACACACCCACCAGATTCAAGATTGCCACGCAGCAGCGATCTCCTTCTAGTTAGGCTTCTTGCTTAAAATAGGCTTTTCCGTATTTTGTTTGCCCTATTGACTCGGACCAGATTTTGTTTGTCCTGTTGGCTTGGACCTGAGTTAATTTATGATGAAACTGGGGGCCTCCCTGGTAGCCTAGGGGTTAAGTCTCAGTACTATTACCCCTAAGGCCTGAGTTCAATCACCAGCTAGGGAGGTGACCCACATGGCTTAGCAGACCTCTCCTGTCTTGCCCGCTGCTCCCCTTCAGCAGTGTATTTCAGTCGATCTGCCTGTTCTGCTCCCCACTCTGTCTCTGGTGAATCTTCTCACCACCCCCACGTCTGGTCTGTACCCCAGTTCTTCAATGCATAAACAAACAAATCTTTAAAAAAAAATGTGGTGAAATCAGAGCAGGGACTTTCTTACTAAGTCCACAGGCAATAAATGATTATCAAGAAGTCTTAATATTTCTTGGAAGGAGGTGAAGGAGAAAAGGGTCAAGATGCCCCTTTCCAATAGAGAAGAAGGGCCATTTCCAGGAGGGAACAAAGGGTTCTGTATTTAACAAAGGAAAGGTAACCTTTTTGGAATTGAAATTGGGTCTCCTAACTAAGTTTCATAAGAATCTTAGTGGAAATGAAGTAGTCCCAGAATATTTCTTTTGATGAGCAGAACAATCATGACCTGAAATTCATCTCTTTCCATTCCAATCAAAAGGAACTCTAACAATCAAACCACCTGTCACATGTCACACCCAGGGGAGAGGCTGGACTGACACATGACACCAGACTATTCTTTGGCATCGGAAGCTGTCCTGTGTGTTACACAGGACGCTGAGCGGCCCCTCCAAGCTCCACCCACCAATGCCAAGAGCAACCCTTCCTCTCCAACACCCCCCTCCACATTATGATAACTAAAAATTTTTCTAGTCATTGTCAAGTGTCCTCTGGGAACACCTCTGGTAGAGAACTGCTTGTGTGCGAGACTCTCTCAGATAGCAATTCCAGCAAACTGAGCAAAAGACCAAGTAAAGGCATTGCCCGTTTCACTGCCAGTCCCTATCCACACTGGAAGAATTCTCACAGTCCCTCTCTCGACAATTGATGAGGTTGTTAGGATGAGCCCTGATGCAGGTCATAATTTTTTTATGATTTTGTAATTAATGTAACTGATTTACAACACTGTGGATGACTCAGAAATGTAGGGTCCTACCTTATCAGGTACGGCACCATACCATATGTACCACCAAGGCACCCCGATGATGCCAGCACTGATGAAAATGGCTTCTGTCTTTATGTTTAAATACTGCTTAGGGGTTACATAAAGCTTAACCCCAGTGTGGCCCCAAAGAAAGTCTTCAACCAAAAGAAGAGTTTCCCCAGGTGATGCAAGATGAAGAACACACAGAGGTACAGAGGGAGGTTTTATTTGCTTAACCTCCATAGGGAAATAAAGGTCCTACTAATGGGCGTGGATTTCTGTTTTTCATGAGAAGTTCCTGATTACTGACTGAGACACAGCAAAGAGAAATATCAAGCAATGGGTAGAAAGTCTGAATCTCATCTGAGAGCAGGTGATGATAAGGATGATGCTAAAAAGAAAAGTACCTCATTGTTGTTTCAGTTTGCATAATAACCCTGTTCCATCCAGACCCTGTATCCCCCATTTTTTGAGAATTAAGACTCAGAAATTGGTTGCCCTAAGGTCACTGAGATAGAAATGGCCAAACTGAGACTCAACCCCAGAAATTTAGGTTCTAAATAGGGTGTGCTTGCAGTAGCTACAAAAGATAATGGCTAATAGCTGGAAATAGATCCCAAAGGCACATACATTGGACAGATGGCTTCTCTAGGATGACCACAGAGCTGCCGCTCTGCAGAGTCTTACCGTGTCCTGTGATTGCAACATCATATGAATGTTACCAAAACTGCGCTTCAGAGAGTTAGCCAAGAAGGGAAACTGCTGGAGAGGGAAATCCCACACTGTAAGAGCTCGCTAGCATAAATACATGTCCCCAGCAGCGGTGAGGGATTTCTGTTGATCCACCACCCACACATTTGTCTCACCAGGTCTCTCATCAGGACCAGGAACAAGGGTTTGTAACATGGCTAACCAGGGATGGAGTCCATTAGAGAACAAAACTAGGTATGCGCGAGGGACCCAAGCCCCTCTCACTGACCTAATCAGGTGAACCCCAGCATCAGATCACAGAGATCAGCTGTATAATCCCACATGGCCCACACAAGGTGGTCACCTATTGGTACCTCCAGAACCTCTGACACCGACCACTTCATCCCTACAGTCCTTTTCAAAACTGCCCTCTGCCACGTTTTTATGCAACAGCACTGGTCACAGTTAACATATTTGGGAAGAGGAAGTTCCTTCCTGGGAATGTCTGTCTACATCTTGGATCAACAGAGTCTGGCCAATCACTTCTGAAGTAGTTAAAGCCACCATAAAATAAAAGGTTCTGGACTGTCATTGTTCAAGTTTTTGCTCAAAGAACAAAACTGGCTAATGAGAGAGAAAAACAAAGCTGACCCTACACAGGTGCGAAAAAAGAAAGAATTCCACTAGAGTCAGCACCTTGATCCTACAGTTCCTGAGGCCTACTTCCTTCTGACATTCCAACAAGTTGGTGGTTCTGGGAGATATATATTCGTTGAAAAACCTCTCTAGTTTAAGTTAACCCAAATTAGGTTTCTATCTTTCACAATGACCCACTCACTAGTCTGTCCAGATAATACCGAAGTGAAAGTTTACTTAACTGGCATGGTCAAACCCATAAGAACTAAATGAGATACATGAAAAGCAAGAGACAATGTAAAACTACGTCTCTGGATTAGAGTAGAAACACCAGTTACAGAATGTACAAGCTTTTCTCTTAGTGTCACCTTAGCAAGTGACTTAATTCTTACGATACTGAAATATTGCTGTTGCTTCAGAAAGACTGAAAAATTACACCCATTCATGATCCTGGAGAGAGCCAGAGACTTCTTCTCAAGATAGCAATTACTGATGGTTCACACCATCACACTGGACGAAGGACAGAACAAAGGGAGCTTTAAATTAGGAGAAAAATAAACCCCTAGGTAATGGAAGGCTGTTTTCACATAGTGTAGGAAGTAGGGGGCTTTGGGGAGGATGTCTTGGAACTAGCTGGCAAAGAATCTGTTTGAATTCATAAAATCTTTCCAAATCAATGCTCCTTTCAGACAAATCATGGCTCCATACACTCCAGAAAACATACATTTGTCCATGGTTCTACTATGCTACTTCTTTCTATGATGTCTGCCACACTCATTTGCATGACAGGTTTTTGATATCAGTCTTTTAGACTGACAAGGATTAGAGGAAGAAAGAACCCAAATGATTTCCCATATGTGCTTACAAAGCAAACCTACAATTACAATGCAGGACAAAGAGGCAGTCATAAAGTTGTTATAAAATATCAAGTGTATTGAGCCCGCAAATGAACCAGAGCTATTTGTCAGAGAAAACAAAATGCTTTTTACTTTTCAGACACATTAAATCAAAATTCATTTCAGTACTTCTGAATCCTATCACATTCCGTATCACCCATTTGGAATACAATGAGCACAGTCATTTTAATAATCAAAAAGAACTGTCCTTATATACAGGAATTCTTTCATTGTTACCCAAATTTATTTGATAGAGACATGTCAGTGCAAACAAAGCAATTGGTTTTAATTGTACCCTCATTATGAAAAAAATAAAAGGCTAAGTTGCTGGAAGAATCAAAAAGCTATTCTCCCAGAAGAATTAAATAGCATGGCCATTTGCTCAGAAAGAAGTTTAAAAGAGCATCTTTTTGTATCTACAAGGAACAATGGCATGCATTCATTAATAATGGAGTCCAGCGAAAGAACCACTGCCTCCTGCAGAAGCTCTGGCCCCCGAGATCCAAGTTTAACTCGATGAAAATGATCTTTCTTTTCCAGCTCTGAAGTTATTTTTACCTTGCCAGTTATGCAAATGAGAGCATGGCCCCTAAGCATGAAAGAAACCAGGCTGAGACCAGGTTAATATTTTATGAAAAAAAAAAAAAGAAAATACTGTAAGTCATCCATCATGGCACTGAGCTCAGCAAACTCTATAACTGACACAGTAAAAATAGCTATGGCCAATTTCTGTGCCAATTAGCATCAAACATGGTAACTGTAGACAATTCACAGAAGAAGAAATATAGAATGTCTATGATTCTATGAAAAAGTTCCCTAGCATTATAAGCAAAAAATTCAAATTAAAACAACACAAGAGCCTGTTCTGCTTATTATATTGCTACCACTAGAAAGACAGAAAATTGATGGAACCATTTTGAAAAGCTCTTAGACAATGTGTATATAAGAACATTGAAGATGTTCATTTTCTTTGAGCCAGTGTTTTTGGGAAAGTATTTTGGGCACAACTCCAGAATAGGGACAAAGTTTGACATACAATGTTGTTCATTGACACATTTTTATGATAGCAAGAAATTTAACAAAGCCCCCACTAAATAGCTAATTACAAATTATCAAAATAAGCAAACAGATACTTCACCAAAGAAAGAGACAGGTGGTAAATAAGCACACATGAATGTTCTTCACAAAGAAAATGAAAATTAAAACCGTAATAGTTATTACTACACATTTTTAAAAGGTAAAACCAAAAGTTAAACAGTGACAAAAAAACAAACAATACCAAATGGTGATAAGAATGTGAAGCAACTGGAACTCTTCTATACCACTGCAGGAACACAAAATAATCCAGTCATTTCTAAAAACATTTAGTAGCTGCACAGAGTTAAACATAACACTCGCCATATGACACAGCGACGGGTCCTTATTCATCACAGCTAGACTCATTCTTGTCCCAAACTAGAACTAGTCCAACTGTCCACCAAATGGTGAATAAACAAATCGTGGTTCATCCATCCAATCGAATACTAGGTAGCAGTAAAAAGGAATTAACTATTGCTTTATGCAATAAGATGGATGAATTTCAAATACATTATGCTAAATGCAAAAAGCCAAAACACAAAGCTACATACCATATGATTCTATCCATATGACCTTCTGGAAAAGGCAAAACTGTAAGGATAAAACTAATCAGTAGTTGCTAGAGGCTGATAAGGAGAAAGATTCACCAGAAAGAAGTCTGGGGGAACTTTTGAGTAAAAGAAATACTCTAAATTGGCATTCCTGGGCCTCCCTGGTGGCGCAGTGGGTTAAGCAACACACTATGAAGCAAACTGCAGTCACTGCAGCACGAGTTCGATCCCTGCTGCCGGCCAGGAAGGGGACCCACATGGCGCAGCAGACCTCGCCTGCCTCGCCCGCTGCTCCCCTCAGCAGTGTGTTTCAGTCAGTCTGCCTGTTCTGCTCCCCGCTCTGTCTGGTGAATCCTCTCACCTCCCATGCGTCTCTGGCCTGTACCCCAGCTCTTGTGTACATAAATAAATAAATCTTAAAAAAAATAAAATAAAATAAATTGGCATTCCTATTATAGCACTTCATAACTCTAATATTTAGTGCCCTCTTTTTTAAGTACCTCCTACCTTCTGAGTTACTTTTTTGCCTCAGGCTTCTCAGCTGCCTCTACTCCCTTTTCAAAGCAGTGTTTCCTGAGGTTTCCTGTTCACACATCTCCCTCTGCCCTTGTCCAGTCTCCACCTCTCCCTAAGTGGACTCACCTAGAGTGCAGATGCAGTGTGGAGCTGCAAATCCCCGGCATTCCTAGCTGGGCATGTCCACTCTGCAGTCCAGCTGCCTCCTTCCAGCCTGCACGTGTCCACTACATTCCTCACTCAGCATAGGGAACTTCTTCATCAAATCAGACCAACGGACTTAACATACTCCAGAGCGTCTCTTCACTTACAACATCGCCAGCACATTACCATGAAGAAGGCTGCATGAACTGCACAATGCATCCCTCTCTCACTTCATCTTCTTCCACCATCTCCACCACTCCCTGTGACCCAGCCACCCTGGTCTCCTCTCTGCTTCTGGAATATTCCACATTCATCTCTGTTCCAAGGGTTTTGCTGTTCCTGTGGTTTGGAACTCTCCTCATCTCGCTGCTATCATCTTATCACTCAGCTCTCAATTCCAACGTCCCTTCTCCTGTCTTGAGAGATTGTCTCACCATAACCCCTACAGCCTGGTCTCTATTAACATCTATTTCTATCCCCACTACCAGGGTCCTCCTCATTTTTCTCAAGAACAGCTACTAGTATCTCTCTGATTCCCTGTCCCCTTCGCCCACAATGTTATCTCGAGATCATTATAAGAGCCAGCTTTCTAAAATTCAAGTCTGACACACAGTCTCCCATTTCAAATCCTCCAGTGCCTCTTTAATCACTTTAGAATACACCTGAACGGGCCTCATCTAATCTTCCAGCCCTTACCATGCCTCCCCCACCACCCCCACCCTACGATCCTTTGGTCCCCTCAATGAGTTATGGTTGCCAACATTGTCGGGCTACCACATCTCAGCACACTTGCCTTGTTGGCTGTAAGGTGCTCTTAAACATGCCCCTCAAAACTCTGCTCAGCTCATGCTCAGGAAGCCTTCCCATGTCTCTCCCCACTAATCTTCTATCTTGTAACTCACTTGTCTTACCTGTTTCCCCTACAGGACTGAGTTCGCTGAGGGCAAGGCTCTTGCCATGTTTCTAGTACAATGTAGAATAAGGCCCACCTCAGTCCATTTGCATTGTTGTAACAAAATACCACAGACTGGGAGGCAAAAGCTACAGGGATTTATTTCTCACAGTTCTGGAGGCTGCGGGGCCAAGATGAAGGTGGAAGCAGGTTGAGTATCTGCTGTGTATCCACAGAGAGGAAGGCGTGAAGGAGTTCTCCTGAGCCTACTCTCCTAGGGTACCATCCCACTGAATGAATCGCCTCCCCAAAGCCCACCTCTGAATAGCATCACCTTGGGGGTTAGGTTTCAACATGTGAATATGGGAGGGAGGATGGTACAGAGATACTCAGTGCATGGCAACGAACTCAATAAAGGAGCATAGTGGGGGAAAATGAATAGGTCAACTTCAATTTGGAAATGATCTTGGAAAACTTCAACCCCCAAAGACAGTGTTTCTGTAAGATAATTCCAGTCTCTGGAACTCTGCATGGCTCCTCCTTAACACAGCTGCAAGATTGCCCTTCCAGTTCAAAGATAAGTACCCTATTCTTTTCTTTTCTAGGTTTCTAGCCTTATTTCTTCTCTCATGTCCCCATAAGTCATGGTTTAGACCGAACCCAAGGTACTCTGGACAGTTTGATCTGAAGACACTCCTTTTTTCCCCTTCAAAGGTATTACCCATTTCAAAAACCAGGACTGAGGTGAAAAGTAAGCCCCATCTAAGCATAGATGGGGCCCTAAACTCTGGGGTAGCAGCCATTTCATTCTCTTAACGTAGCTCAGTCCTTTCTCCACAAAATGTTGAGAGTCAGCCCCATGCCCCCCACGGTACCCTCCTGGACCATGGGGAAGCACAGAAGGTTCTCCAGCCAGGAACACGATGAGGAAAGCCATGCTTCGGAAGCTATCCAGGGTTGGCTATGAGGGTGGACAGAAAGAGCAGAGAGGCAAGGCCAAGGTACCATGGAGAGTCGAGCCACAGTGGAGCTGCTAGGTACAGAGGTTCTGAACTTGGAGGCAGTCAGCAGGATGAAAGGGAAGTTCATTATCTCCAACTTCCCAGAAAGCCAGCATGCTCCACATTGCTGTCAGCAGAGGACTATTAAAAAGTCTGAGCTGTCAAAGAGACTGGAGAAGTGAGTGTGTGGCCGAGGGTGACCGTGGCAAGGTTAGAGCTGTTAGTGTCATTTTCCACAGGGAAAAAGGAAAGATCTACAGACAGGCCAGGGAAGACACCTGACCAGAGCACAGTGGCCTTGCGGGCAGCCCCTCTCTCCAGATGCCACCACCTCGTTTTTTTTCTTCTCTCCACCTGTGTAGCCCTGTCAGAAAAGCCCAGCTAAAGGCTGGCAGGCGGGAACTCCCAGGAGCCAGCCCCCGGGGTGCCAGGGAGGACAGCTGTGGACACGTGATCACAGGTCTCCCCAAGCTGAGACACAAGCCCCCAGCCCCACGCAGTCCCTTCCCCGGCTGAGTGATGCCACCACTCCCGTCTGCCCCGCGGGATGCTCCCTGCCTGCTGATCTCACCGTCTTTGGCATATTTGAAAGAAAAGAAATGGAGGGTGGGGGCTATAAAAGTTCTGTGTGAACTCCAAGAAAGGCTGTGAACTAGAAAATTATCTTGCTTCTCCCCCTACACTCTCGTTTCACACCTCTTTGTGGTGCTGGCAGAAGTGGTGCTGCACACATTTCGATCTTGAGTCTAGCTATTAGGAAGCCAAAGCCCTCAGAACAGGAAGCTTCAGCAGGTGTTACCTCAATATGACCACAGCGTGCATCCCTCATCCACTGGCTCCTTCCCACCAGTCCCAAACGTGGTCTAGGGCCATACACTCTCCAAGCAAATGCTGTACAGGAAATGGACCTGCCATTTGGGTGACTCCTCTCTGGGGAGAAGGTCTCGGTAGTATTATGGGAAGGAATGCAATCAAAAGACCAGTGCCTACATGGCTTCTCCGAGGGTGATGGTCCACCCCTGCCCAGACCACCCACACATGCCCCCACTTTTTGCACCTTCCAGCACTTAACATCTCCTGGGATCCTAAATGGCATCTGAATTTTTGCTTTTAACTTATATTCCAGTTTTAGGGGTGGCTATTATGGGACATGAGGAGGCAAAAGAAACTTGCAGTATCCTGGGGTCAGCAGCGTTTGGTGTAAATCCTGCGTGAGTAGACTACACCCCCTGCACCCTAGTAATGACGTAATGATGCCTCCAGAAAGACCCCCAGCTACTCTAGCAGAGCATATTTGCAGCAGAAAATCCATTCTGGATCCTTGCCAGAGCAGCATCCTTCACTGGAGTAGAGGCCAGACACCAGACAACATCACTCCAAAATCACTGCTTAATCTAGGCACATGTTTCTAGAAATCTCAGAACACTTCTGCTTCTTGAAAGGGTTTAGAGATCAGGGCTTGGCAGAATTTTGTTGATGAACTTTCTGGGTTTCCTCTTGACAAAACCTAAGAAGGGCTGCACCAGGGGCAGGAGTCACCACGCCCATGTGAAGAGCTGCCCCCTCATTTATTCAGTCCTTTATTCCCACATGTGCATGTGCGTACAGGTCATACGTATCAGAAGCTATGCTGCACTAGCAAACAAGATGGCCCCAGTCCTGCCAACTCGGATATTACAATCTACCGACCACAGCTTGCAAGAGGACCAGTGCTGGGCCAGGGCAGCTCCTGGTCTGCTGGGACTATACACCCTGTAAGTCCTAGTCCATTCTTCTGTGTCTTAGTTTTCCCAATAAGAAAATGGGCTGCTGGCACCATGAGGGTAAAAAGCTGTTGCTGTCTGTCTGCAGTCCTGCCCTCCACCATAACACCAGAAGAAATATCATGGACACCAGGTCATCCCACTCACCCTGGGGGAAGAGGAGAGGAAAAAGACAGTGAAAATCAATGCACACTGTCCCCTCCTTCCAGGATCAACATGGCTTGCTCCTCTGAGGACATCTGCTGATTAGAAGCAGGCAGAGATATTCACTCTAGATGAGAGAATTCTAAAAGGATGGCCTCTTCTTCCTTGAGCCTGCAATGCCACTTCTTCCGCCTCTAGCACAAATCAGTGGGGAAGATGTCTGGGATACCTCTATCTGGGTCTGGCAACAAACACTCAGTCAGACCTTTGGTGTCTTATAAATAAATATTTAAAAGTACAGAGCAAATTCTGTTAAAACTGAAATCGAGAGAAGAGACAATACATTTTCAATGTAACAATGGCTCAAAAAATTGTGAGAAACTCTTTGATATAAACATTCTCCCACACAAGCACCTCAGCATCCCTGGAAATACTGCACGTAGGATTAAGTTTTCCATGTAATGACAAAGAGACCAAATCTCAAAAAGGATGAGTGATTCGCTGTGAGTACCACAGATTATAAGGCTGTTGTAGCACTAGACTTCAAGTAGTGTTGAGCTCCTGAGTTTAATGCTCATTGAGCCTGGCACTGAGAGAACATCCAAACTGGAAGTTTGTGAGAAACTCAGAATAAAAATTGAGACCTTAGAAACATGAGAAAATGTCTTCATTTCCAAAAGAATGTTTTAGAATGATAACCTGTGAGCCCATTGTCAATCTTAGATGCCACTGGTAAGTAGGCTGTGAGCAATAAAAGAGCAGGAGGATCACAGAGGGAGCTCAGCTGAGGACCTGGCATGGGCTAGGAGGCTCTAGGAATGTGAGGTTGTGCTGTCACTGTGATCATCAGGAACTAGTATGGCACTGCTTGGAACAAACTGATCCAGGCTAAGCTCGTTTCTGTCTTAATATGGCTGCACTGGATGAACAGATTAGGAAAATGCTATAGATTCAGTATAATGTGTTTCAGCAAGTCCTTTGACAAACTCTCTTAAGCCATCAGAATGGCGGAAACTCAAGAGTTCATAACATTTTTAAAAAACTTTTGCCCCAATTATATTGATCAGTGAATAAAAGATGGAACTCAAATTCTGAATTTAGAGCCTGTCAGAACTTGGGAAATTTACTAATCCTCTCTGCATCTTCATCTCCTCATCAGAAATATAATTATACTAATAGCAACCATTTCAGTAAGTGTTGAATGAATCAATGGATGACTGATAGACACATATAGACAAATGGATACAAGGACAGATGGATGGACGGATGGATGGATGGCCGGATGGACGGACGGACGGACGGACGGACAGATGGATGGATTGTTGAATGGGTGGATGAGTGGATGAATGACAAATAGATAATATGTAGGCAGATAAATAGATATGTAGCAAAAGAATGAGCCTTGACTGTTCAAACACATGAGGGGTCATCCTCAAGAACTCCACGTGAGTCAGACCATTAGGAGTACTATGTTTAGTTCTGGTATCATATATTAAGATCAATACTGAGCCACCTGGGAAATGGAAGTGGCACAGGAGTGTCTGGAAATTATATCAGGTTAACAGTTTAAAAAATATATGCATATTTTCCTTGGAAGCACATGGTTAGCACTAGGATGACGCTCACACTGCTTGTTTTCTTAGCCTAAGATGAGCCAGTTGATCAAAAGGGGAATGGGATTTTGCCAAGAAAAACTAATGGGGGTTGGGGGGAGAAGCAGAGAGGGGAAAGAGGGAGAAAAGAAAATCTTAAAAAGAAAACAAAACAAAACAAAAGAAACAAGGGAAACCTAGTTGGTACCCAGCAATGTGAGGGTGTGCCCTGTTCAGCAGCGAGCATGCCATTGCAGGGAGGGTGGCTGGGGCTTGGCAATCTGCTGTCAGGGATGTTGCTGAATAGACCTAGGACCTTTTCAGGATGGATGATCCCGCCCTCTCTGGCCTGCTCAGAGCTTTCTGTCCACACACCCCTTCCCATCAAGGTCACCGAGGAGCTCCTAATTCCATGAACCCAAATTTGGCCTGTAAGATGCACACATAACAGTGAAGGTTTCCACTGAACTGGCTGGCCTGGTCTGAAGATGTCAACGCCCAGGGCAAGTGACCCTCTGGAACCCTAAATGAACCACAGAGAGTGCCACACAGCAGCCTGTGCTGGGGACCTCAGCCACACAGGCCAAACACTGCATCACCACCTCCCTCCCACCACCCACCATCACCATAGCAACAGTGGGGCTGACTGCCTCGCCAGGCATTTCAATTCAGACAGAGAAGGCCCAGTTTTCCTGCAATTTCCCAAAGTAGTGAGCCCTTAGGGGATGCAGGTAGGAGGATGGAAAAGAGCTTCTCCTGCCCTTCCCAACAGGCTGCCCTGAGGCCACCTCGAAGACATAGCCTGTCATGCATCACTTGACCTTGGCATCCTCGAACTCCAACCCAAAAAAAAAAAAAAATCAGGAGGGAGAGACACTGGGGAATTTCATTATTTTTAGCAGCACAATCACTTAGCAACCTAAATGTCCCGTTTCTTCCCCACCCTTCCAAAAGCCCAGAGAAATAAATACAGTATTGAGGACTCCAGTGCCTGGCACTGATACAGCATGAAATGTAATAATAATAATAATACTTTCTATTTGTGTAGAAATAAAGCCTGTCTTCCAAGGAGCTCATCAAATCCTGCTAAAATGTAGGAACCAATCTGTGGACCCAACCCCTGTCCTGTGTACAAACTTCCCCGGAGCCACCAGCCTCTGCTCTTTGACAAAAGCCTGGTAACAGACTGGACTTCATTTAAAGAATAGAATCTAAAACACGGGACAATCCCAATTCATGGGGACAGGGGCCCTGCACTTTGATGCCTGCTGCAAAGAAAAGACATTTAATGCTAGTAAGGGAGCAGAAAAAAAACAGGATTTCTTAAATGCCAACAGTGAGCGCCTTCCTCACATTTGACCCTGTTAACCAATCTCAGCTTCTGGAGACGTCTTTACTTCCTTGCTAACGGTCTCCACTAGTCTGCTTCTCCCTCTGCCTGATGCCCTCGGCCTCCATACCAGATGATCCCTATTCTCATACCCATACAATGCAAGGACCCTGGAACCGACCCTTGACCTTGTCTCTGTCGTGGGGTAATCTGACCCATCCTGACGGTTTCAACCACACTGACAGGCCACAGATTCTCATTCTACACAGTCTTGTCCTGAGCTCCAGCTTCTTATCAGAGCTCTAGAATTAACAGTCCAAAGGCACGTGCAGCCCAGCAAAGACAAACACATCCTCATCGGACTCCAGCCCACTCCTCATCCACTGTGTTCTCTCTCAGGGAAGGCGCCTCATCCTTTCACCAAAAAATAGAAGTCATCATTGGTTTTCCCTTTCCCCGTCCCATCAACTTTAAGATCCCTAAATTCTTTTATCTGCTCCCTCCTCTCTGGCCTCATTGACACTGTCCAAGTTCATACATTTAATTTTTCTTGGACAGTTAACATGTAAATGTTAGGGGGAAAGGTGGTCCTAAATAAATTATGGGTGTGTAAACTCCAACCCCCACTCCAAACCGTCAGTGTTCCAAAACCACAAATCCAATAAAATAATTATCAAAAAGTAAATTACTGGGACCTGAAAGTGGAGTTAAGCAGCCAAGCTGGCTATAAAACCAAGGTAAGCCTTGGGCACACCCGCTCTCTTACGGAGAAGCCAAACCCCCTTCCTTCAAAGCCATTCATTCAACTCAGAGCTAGCCCTCAACACGCCATTGCTTAAATCTAGTAAAATATTTGTAAATTTATATCCCTTTCTTTTTCTTTTGGTGTTATTACTATTTTATTCCCCTTTCTTTCATAAAATAAAACGTGCTAATAACTTTTGCCACGTGTACCTAAAATTAAGACTTTTAAGTCTTCTGAGCGCGCAAGTAAAAAACCCAGTGTAAAAAACCCATTTTATATTAAAATTGCCCTATAACATAAAGAGAGCCCCTTAACTAGCCCTTCCCCTCTATTCATCACTTGCCCACATGCACCATGACAAGAGCCCAAACCTCAGAGAGTAGGAAGGTCTATCTAAGGATTCTATCACTCTCACCTCAAACATACTGATGATGCTCTATTGCCTTTGTGATATTATCCCAAAGTCTTATCATGTTAAACAAGACACGATGGTACTGCCTGCCTGTTCAGCTACAACTGGAACCCCACTCCCCACTCTTCAGCCCCTGCACATTCCATATGGACATCTCTCTTAATGCCATGTACTTGTTCTTGCCTCTACGCCTCTGAGCGTGTTCCCTTTCTCTCACTTCCTTTCTCAGCCTCACTATAGGTCCCTTATGAATAAGTCTGTACCCAAGCAACATCTCCTGTGTACAGACTCTTACCCTGACTCCTCCAAGTGGATCTAGACGTTTCCTTCCTCGCACTCCCTACTTATCCTGGACCTGCTTCTCTTACAGACTTACCACCCTATTGTAATAGTTGTATTCTAGAGCTCATTTTCCAAGACGGTCGGAATCCTGCAAGAAGGGTTAGTGTTCTCTGTCTCTGTCTCCCTGAACTCATCAGTGTTTTTATTGACTAATATTTCCAAACACCTGTCAAAAGGTACCTCAGTCTTCCGAGCTCCACACCATCCTGACCTCTCCTATGAGGGAATTCTAGATGGACAGGATTCCCCATCCAGCACGGGACCCCGAATTAGCACAAGAGAACACACAGGCCATCACTGTCTTTTCTCTGGACTCGGTACTTCCAAAGCAATCTAAGATGGCACTAGGTAAGACACTGGGAAAGTCATACTCTGTGATGAAATCCTATTCAGAACTTTACAATTCACTCTACCCATTTTACTATTTACTTTGGATTATGAATCTATTAATTAGGGATTTGGGGAAATCTAATCATGACTATGCACTCCCTTCCCCCACCAGAAGAGACACATCCAGCCCCAAGAGGCCCCACTTATCAACAGCTCATCTGCCCAGAGTGCTTGCTCCAACAAGTATGATAGGAAACTTCCCTCCTCCCTCTTCCCCCTTTGGACAGACTCACTCCTCAGAAGTTTCCAGAAAATTCCAAAATCCAGGAAACATCATTACAAGGGAAGAGGTAAGTGAATCAGGGAAGCAGCTTTGAGTGTTCTTTTACCCACACCTAACCGATCCTGATGATTTGTGGCATGATTTTGACCCCCTCTTGTTCTATTATTTATTTCTGTTTCCAGACATACAAAATACCCTGAGTCAGAAGCAGTGCCACTCGCCCCTCTCTCATCAGCCCCGCTTCCCCTACCCACTCTCCAGCTCCTCAGCCATTCCCTGTACTTGTCTCAACTGTTCACTGTTCCGCTCAGTGTCCTCAAAGTATGGTCTGACAATCCAAATATGTGTCATTTCTCCTGATGACCTGATGGAGCCGTGACATGACACCCAGAACAAGGCCAGGGCTCTGAGCTGTCCCTGACAGTCCTGACCCGTACCTGGGCCATCCCCGGGACTGGGACTGTACTCCTTGGACCTCCATTTCTCTCCTTTTCAAATGAGATCAAACCTTCCAGCTCAAAGAGCTGGAACCTATGAAGATCAGGGCTTCTTCTGACTGGCTTTTCCTTTCTGTCCCCCAGACACACCTATCCTCCCATACCATTTCAGCTTTAAGTGCCTGGGAAATGCTGCCTATGCCCCACTACCTGGGAACTTGCTTCATTCTCTGTCACAGAGCAAACAATAAACATGTCATCTCTTCATTATCTAGGCTGATGGAGGGAAAAAAAGTCCAGCCAACTAACCACGATGGACAAAATCAAGTAATTTATTGTATATTTGACTTTGAGAGGTGGTTAGACACACATACACCTGTGCCCATCTGGAAACCAAGGAGGCCTTGGGCAGTGCAGCTAGACCATGTGTGGATAAGAATGTGCTAACGGTGTCATTATTCATAACACTCGACAATCACAGATGGAAAACAAGAAATTGAGAGGCTTCAGTGGCCAGTAGGCTGTATGGAGAAAGATTTTTAGTGTGCCTGGAAGCTCAGAACCCAGGAGGAAGCAGGGTCGGCTCCTAATTACGCAGTGAGGTGAGCAACAATCAAGGTGCTGGCGCTAATAAAGAACAGAGAGGAAGGTCTACCTCATTCAACCAGGAGGCTGCAGGAAGCTTCAGATCAAGAATTAAGACAATCGAGCCTCCCTGGTGGCACAGCGGGTTGAGCGCTGCATTGTGAAGCATCTGCAGCACAGCAGTGTGAGTTCGAGCCCCAGCCAGGAACGGGACCCACATGGCACAGCAGACCTCTCTTGCCTCGCCCGCTGCTCCCCTTAGCAGTATATGTCAGTCCATCTGCCTGTTCTGCTCCCCACTCTGTCTCTGGTGAATCCTCTCACCTCCCGCGACTCTGGCCTGTACCCCAGCTCTTGTATGTATAAATAAATCTTTTAAAAAAAATTAAGACAGTCTCACTGGTGTGGGTGGGCAGGTCCACATCACGAGAACGAGCTCAAAGGGAGCCTTGCCAGAAACTGTCCCTGAAACTCAGGGTGTTGATATATAGTGAGTTGTATTCCACGCCTAGAACCATGAGAGATGTTATGGGCAACAAAGGATATTTAAGACAGTTTTGACTTCCACACATAAAGTCATTAGCGAACAAAGCAGTGTTATATTCTGAGATAATAAAAGGCTCAATGTGAAGAAGTGACAGTAAGAATGAGATCAGGCTATAATAAAGCGCTAACTGCATGGCAAAAGCAATGAATAAAAATTTCTCCACAAACACTGGCATTTGTTTCCACTGCATCTCAGTTGTTAGTGACAACATTGCAGGCAGCTGTGGGCAAGGGCACTTCCTCATATCCTCAGGTGGCACACGGTGCTAGGGGAAGTGGACTAAAGAGGAGTGGCCTGGAGGGGGAGCTCCTGGCATTACCCACAGGCAGGTTATAACCTCCCTTCTCCAGGTTTCTGGGGAGAAGCCCAACTCATGAGTTCCGAAGGTCCCCTCCAATTCAGAAAACAGTGTGGTTCCTGATGAAAAGCACTTGCTAATGCCATGGAAATCTCTGAGAGGGGAAGAAAGCAGGGATAAATAAGGAGAGATGACAGGGATTTCAAAGGAGGGCAGATCAGGAGCCATGAGTGGGGGTGAGGCAGAGAGAGGGGGGCGTGCGGAAGACAACAGAGTTGCGCGGGCAGCTGCAGGTGGGGACAGAGCACCTGAGAGGGCTCCACGGACTACTAGAAGAGGTCAGACCAGAGGCAGCAGGAAACAGGATGTCGTTCCAGGCTCCCGCTCAGGGTCGGCAGCGGAGGGCTTGTAGGAAGGTTCTCACGACAGTCAACAGGCTGAATCCAGGGAGGAAATGAAGACAAGAAACCAGCCAAAGGGCCATTAAATCATCTAGGTTATTGAGATGATGAGGATGTCGGCTGGTGGCCAAGAAATGACATTGAAAGGAAGATGACTTATTTTAAAAGGACAGGCAGGAACTTGGAAACTCAGGTCTGAGGAATGCAGAGACAGGACAAGCCCAGTGTCTAGCTCAGCACCCAGACCCCATGCTAACACCTGACCTCAAAGCCCGGAGCTCAGAAGAGCCCCACGCCTATGCCCAGGGTCTCTCAGACCCCGAGGCAGAGGCAACTGGTGTGAAGACACAGAACAGGAATTCTCAAAGGAGAGGGTCTATTCCCATGGCATCTCCCATGTAAGTTAGCACAGTGCTCTACACAGAATGGATGATGGTCAGTAGTCATCGATTCATTGAGAGCCCCCTTCTTTCCTGATCTCCAAATAATCCCTCATTTAACTTGAGCAACGCTGAATGGGAACAAACATGGATGAAGAAAGGTCTGGGAGGTCCTATTTGAGACAGATAACAGGAAGTTTAGGCCCGGACTGGTGCATATGTGGAATGACCACAGGCTCCAGGAAGTTGGCAGGGGGGAGGGGAAGAGGGGAAGAAGGTTGGTAGAGGTAGACCCGGCAGCAGCGAGAGGATTATAAAGCAGCAGTCTGCCTGCCTTGTTAGGCCACCAGTGTTGACTTTGCTTCAGTCAGCAATCTTCCAAAGTCCCTGGGGTAGACAGAGGGCACTGCCTACTTTTAGACAAAAAGCAGAGGTTCGGGGAAAGAAGAAACTGGCAAGAGCCCGAGTCAGAGCTTGCTGCCAGGCCTCCCGCCTCCTCAGGGACAACGCCCCGCAGTTTCCCAATGAGCCCCAGACTGCTTTCAAGACTTGATACCCTGGCACGTGGCCCTTTCAAACCAAGCCTGCGTCTGCTGGCCGTGTTCACCACACCAAAGGCTGAAGGCCACCTGCCATGTCTCCATCACCTGCAGGGCTCACTCAGGACCCCAGTGTCCCCTCCACAGAGACAGCCATCCAACTCTCCTGTAGCCGCTCCCAACTAGCTCCCTGTACCTCAAGATGTTCATTTGAAGTTCAGAGCCTTCAGTTCATCCCCACCCCACAGCCAGAGACACTCAGGAGTGGTATCCAGTGACCTTGTCTGCACAGCCCTGAGTGTACAGAGAACCAAGGAAAGTGGATACCAGCAGAACACAGTGGGGAGAAAGAGTGGAAGCCTTTGATCAAGAATCAAAACTTCCTTGCTCCAAGAGACAGAGGGGGAAAGCAGAGGTCTGAGGAAAAAGGAAGGTAAATGACAATTACTGTAACAGACATAAAGAATCTTTCCAAACTCCCTGCACCACCATCTCCATAGATGAAGCCGGCTGTGGCTCCCTTCTTCCTCCTCCCTCCCTGTTCTGTCGTTAGCAAGGCTGTTCTGAGGTTGCTTGAAGCCCTGTGTCCTGCCCTGAGGCCAGGGGTCAGCTCCAAGGGACTTTCACTGCAGAAGGTCCAGGGAAAGGGGGCGGGGGGTCAGGAGAACTCATCACCAACAAGAAACAGAGAACATACTGTGGGAAGACCAGAAACGACTGGAAAAACTGAAAAATCCCAAAGATCATAAAATACTTTGATATATTTCTTATTGTGAAATAGTTCAGGTGTTCAGAAAATAACATAAGACACAATGTAGAGTCACATGCAGTATCTTATTGAAGAGGATTAACATTTTCTGATTTTGATTCTTAGCACTTTTCAAAAGAAAGGTATATTTGAGATACAGTGAAAGCTCGTCCCTCACTCCCCCACCTTCCCAGAGGATCCACCACACTGGAGCTGGTCACACCAGCCCCATGCGTGTGAAGCAGCTTCTCAGCAGGACTGGGTATTTTTCTAGCTCACATATTTTCAGCAGGGTCCATGAACTACCTGCATCAGAATCAACTGGTGCTTGCTAAACACACAATTCCTGACCCCTGGGTCCCGAGAATGCAGCAATTCTTTAAGAAGTCCAGATGATTTTGATATAAACTAAAGCTTTGAAGCCCAAGGATGTCAATGCATCCTTCTTCAAATACAAAACAAGCAACAATGACCAACACCAACCAATTAACCCTGAGAAAGGTCACCCTTTACATCATCGTGTCACAGACTCTCCCATGTGATGACAGATGGGAAGTAGGTGTCACACTTCTCCAAACTGGCTGCGTCTGCCTGCGTCTTCCCCATCACTTCTACAGTTCATCTGGAGCCACAACACAAGAGACATTTATAATCTATACAGTTGGGAAAGAAGGGAGCTTAATGGTGATTCATAGCTAAAGGTCCTGTATGCATCAGCCCACCACTGCCACCTCTGTAAATTCTTCTCTGGCACAGGATAGATTATAACAGAGCTACAATGTTTGCTATAATTGGATGTCTTTATTTTTTTTGCTATCCTAATTTAACAGCTATACTCGTTCCTTTTTATAGCATCTTTATTGAGTTATAGTATACAATCACAAAATACTCCATTTTCAAGTGGACAACTAAGCAGTTTTTAGTATATTCAGAGTTGTCCAACCATCATTATGATCTGACTCCCAGACATTTTCATCACCCCGATAAGAAGCCCCATACCCTTATCACTGGCTTTTCACCCACTCTCCCCCAATCTTGGGAATCATTCTTTCTTCTTTCTGTTTCTGTGTATTTATATATTCTGAACACTTCATATAAATGGAATCATACAAAATGAGGCCTTTTGGAAGGACCTCTTCCACTAAGCAGAAGTCTCTTAAGGTTTACCCATATTGTAGTATGAATCAATGCTTAACAACATTTTAGTCAACAATGGACTACATATATGACGGTGGTTCCCACAATCTGTATCATCTGGTCTAGGTATGAAGTAGGTTACATATAAGCACACTCCATGACATTCACACAACAATATCACCTAACAACACATTTCCCAGAATGTATCCCATCACTAAATGACACCATGACTGTACTCCATTCCTTTACATCATCAAATAGTATTCCACTGTATAATAAACCACAAGGTTTTTATCCATTCGTTGGCTGATGGACCCCTGGTGGTTACCATTTGGGGACTTTTATGAATAACATTGGAATGGGCGTCCAAGTATATGTTTTTGAATGGGCACATCTTCATTTCTATTAAGAATGTATTGAAAAATAAAACTACTGTGTCAAACTTTATGCTTATTTTTTCCCTTTTTAGTTAATTAAATTTATATTTAATTTTTTTACATCATTGTTAATTTTTGGAGTGTTTGATTTCTCCCCTGAGGTTTAGTTCCCACAGTTCTCCCACCACCATAGCACCAGTGGTTCCAAAACACTAAGAATGGATCTTACCATACAATCCAATGATTCCACTTCTAGGAATCAACCCAGTGAACACAAAAACACTATTCAAATGGAAACCTGCACTCCTTTGTTTACTGCAGCACTATTTACAAGAGCCAAGATATGGAAACAACCTAAATATCCCCAAACAAATGAATGGCTCAAGATGTGGTATATATGCACAATGGAATACTATACACAGTGATCAAAAAAGATAAGCTCATGCCATTTGTGGCAACATGCATGGAGCTGGAAGGGATTATGCTTAGCAAAATAAGTCAGAAGGAAAAGGTAAATGTCAGACGGTTTCACTTATAGATGGAAAATATTCAACATTTTGAGGAAATGACACGCTGTTTTACGAAGCAGCTACACCATTTTACATCCCCATCAGCTATGTCTATGGGTGCCAATTTCTCCATATTCCTACCAGATATGCATTATTGCCTGTCCCTGTTATTATAACGTCCTAGTGGATGCAAAGAGTTATCTCATTGTGGTCTTCATTTGCATTTTCTTTTTAACGATGTATTTATTTATACATACAAGAGCTGGGGTAGGTACAGGCCAGAGAAATGGGAGGTGGAAGGGTCCACCAGAGACAGAGTGGGGAGCAGAACAGGCAGATGAATTGAAACACGCTGCTGAGGGGGGCAGTGGGTGAGGCAGGAGAGGTCTGCTGCGCCATGTGGGTCCCCTCCCTGGCCGGGGATCGAACTACAGCTGCTGTGCCAGGGATGCTTCACAGTGTAGTGTTCAACCCACTGAGCCACCAGGGAGGCCCCTCATTTGCATTTTCTTAATGGCTAATGATGTTGGATACCCTTTTCCTGCGCTTACTGACCATTTGCATACTCATCCTTTAAAAAAGTATGGAATCCTATTAAAAAACTGTTCTTGATCCTCCCTGATGGCCTAGGGGTTAGGTTTCAGCACTGCCATCTTGACGGTCCTCCCTGGTGAAGTGGCCTGAGTTAGCTGCCCAGGCACAGAGCTGACCCACATGGCGCAGCAGACCTCCCCTCTCTCACCCACTGCTCCCCGCAGCAGTGTGTTCAGAAGTGTAGGTTACGCTCCCCACTCTGTCTCTGGTGAATCCTCTCATCCCCTAAACCTCTGGACAATACCCATTCTTCTGTGCAAAAATAAATTTTTAAAATATCTTTAAAAAAACAATGCAGTTCTGAATGTGTGGTCCCCTCAACCACACATACCCCAACAACATCTTTATCACCAGTGATCCCATTAGAAATGGAGTCCTCAGACCCTACCCCAGATCACCTGAATCAGAAATTCTGGAAGGAGGCTCAGTAGTCTATATTTTAACAATCTGTCCAAGTGAGGTGAAAGGGAGATCTGGTTGTGACATCTGGAACCTCCAAACATGGGCACAAGGTTCATAAACTTAATATGAGTCTGACACACGGGCTTAAATCTGAGATCATTGCTACTGAATTCTGTTGCCTAGACAGCACCCACAGCATTTTACCAAATTATATTTTGGTAATATAGATTTATGAAACACTGGTTAAAGAAATAACAAAACAAATCCTTTACTCAGGACTTCTCAGATTCTTTAATGTATTTATAAGTATTGTGAATCTCCAAAAAGGTCAGATATTCCGAATTTCCCCAACTAATACAAGCATCAAACCCCTATTCTATGGAGCATACTGCAAGACTAATTTTCCCTAGATGTCACATTGGGGACCATTACTTGAAAAGTATTCTCTGTAAGAAATTAAAAGGGCCGGGCTTCCCTGGTGGTGCAGTGGGTTAAGCAGCGCACTATGAAGCAAACCGCAGCCACTGCAGCACGAGTTCGATCACTGCCACCAGCCAGGGAAGGGACCTACACGGCACAGCAGACCTCTCCTGCCTGACCCGCTGCTCCTCTCAGCAGTGTGTTTCAGTCAGTCTGCCTGTTCTGCTCCCCACTCTGTCTCTGGTGAATCCTCTCACCTCCCACGACTCTGGCCTGTACCCCACCTCTTGTATGCATAAATAAATAAATCTAAAAAAGAAATTAAAAGGGTCTATGCCACTATTTTCTTCATTAGATCAAATCTGTTGTTAACAACTTTTAAAGTTGTTCTTCCAAAACTCTTAAGCTTCAGTTATTTATTGCTGCAGAGAAACGCTCAGTGCCTTAAAACAACAATCAGTCTTGACTGTCTCACACAGTGGCTGAGCAAGCTGTGAATGCCTTAGCTGTGTGGTTCTGGCTCAGTGTCTCCCATGAAGCCACAGTCAGGTTGACAAGCCGTCAGTTATCTGAAAGCTCAGCTATTCTTTCTCTAAGATGCTTTGCCCAGTTCCTTACCACATGACATTGCATAAGTTTCCTAAGTTTCCTCTTGTATGCATCTGGCTTCCACCAGAGAAGGCACTCTAAGAGAGCAAGGCAGAAGTAGCAATGTCAAAAGTGACACCTGCTCACTTCTGCTGTGTTCTCTTAGCTGTGCAATTTGGGAGAGGAATACCCAAGGGCATGAGGACCAAAAGGCAAGGCTTACTATGCTTACAGGTGACAAGGCAGTGCCTTGACCCCAGGTGCTGCCTCTTTGTTATTCCTACTAAACATATTCTCTAATGTTCCCATAAGAATGGGCAACTTGAAAAAGCCCAGCCTTAGCAGGTCAGAGCACAGCGTGGATTCCTCTGCTTGGCGGTGGCTGTCCACATGCTGTTGCAGCTGCTGCTAAGCACTGCAGCTTGCCCAGAAACCCAGCTATTCAGAACACAGGACGGGAACTGTTCATTAGCTAATTAGGCTGTTCTTAACTAATCTGGGAGATGAGCATCAATTTACTTCTGTTTGTGCTCTCAACAATCTCGCTACTACTAAGCTATAAATCATACCCTTCTATTTTTCTTCTTTCATTGTCCACCTTATAATTGGGAAACTCATAACTCCTAGCACCCCTTGCTCCTACTACCTTATTTGTTAGAAATTCTTCTTACCTTTTTTTAGGTGTAACTTTACCTCCTATTGAGAAAAGAATATTGAGGATAAAGACTCAGCTCCTTAAAAATGGAGACTTTTTGCCTGAACCCTTGCTAAATATTAGGACCTTAGAAACATTCTTTTTTTTTAAGATTTATTTATTTATGCATACAAGCACTGGGGTACAGGCCAGAGGTGTGGGGGGATGAGAGGATTCACCACAAAGAGCGAGGAGCAGAACAGGCAGATCAACAGAAGTACACTGCTGAGGGGAGCAGCAGGCACAGCAGGAGAGGTCTGCTGTGCCATGTGGGTCCCCTCCCTGGCCGG
>JAGFMF010011659.1:4132674-4227703 GCA_019455555.1 Galemys pyrenaicus | reverse complement strand
TGGTGAATCCTCTCACCCCCCCCCCCACACCTCTGGCCTATACCCCAGCTCTTGTATGTATAAATAAATAAATCTTTAAAAAAAAAAAAAACATTCATCAAAAGTCTCAGGAGAAAGAGGGAGGACGCATTCACACTGATTGTGTGATAACAACCCAGGTGGGGCATATCTGAGGCTGGAGTCCAGTGAAGATGCCCCTGCAGGAAGTGGATCCGCCCACCACAATTCCAAGGAGGGAGGAGATGGTGGAAACAGGCAGGAAAGAGACAAAGGTCTTGGGATGATGAAGACATCAAACGTTAAGAGTGACAGGCAAGGTAATAAATTACAAATAAATTCTCAAGCTTGTAGGTTCCTTAAAAGCACTTAATAAAATGGCCCTAAAATGTGGCTCACAGGTTCCTTTGATAAAAGCACTGAACCTTTTCCCTGGGGGGGAGGGGAAATGTTCACGTGTGCTAACTTTTAATACCATTTCCAAAGTTTCAAGATCCCCTGAAGCCCCTTTAGTCCAACCTTTCGGGCTGTGCATGAATAGATTGTCCCCTAGAAGGGACTAGCAGACCCAGAGCAAATCCCCACACTCCTGACATACTCCAGAGCTCTTTCTTTGTCATAACAGAGACCACTGTCACTGCTGTCAATTGGTGAAGTTGGAAAGAGTGTTATTTTGTAGGAAAGTGTTTCCGAGTCAAAGAAAGAAATCAAGGCGATAGAAAAAAAATAAAAATTGTAGTGTAAGAAATGAGCATGTCTGCAATGTTTCTTTGTGCTTACTCAAAAAAAAATTCCTCTTTTATAATCCCTTGACTTGGCAGGGGTTGGGAGGAACAGTTTGCCTTTGTTTTAAATATAGAATTAAATCTGGGGGGAAGGCTTCCAGAAAATCATCATACATGCTTTCTTTCCTCCCTCCCTTGACATAAAAACAGTGCCAACAATCTCAGTTTGCCCTGCTGAGAAATGGGTCTGCTTTCCAAGTGCAAGTCAGAATCTAAATACAAGAAATGCTGAGTCACTGTCCTAGCCAAGGCCAATTCATTTTGAGGATTTGCATTGTAGAACTGATGACCTGGGGATATTTATCCCCAGTCAACACTCAAGGGTGGGTTCACCTGACAAAGACCAAACTGGTGAGGGTAAGGGCTGGGGTGCTACTGAAGTATGAAGAAGTAAAAGACCCCCTTGGAGATCTGCTAAGGACAATGTGTGGTAGGTGGACAGAGATGACAGCACAGACGTACTTGACACACCTTGGGCAGGAATACACACAAGCCATTTAAGAAAAATAGGGAATCCAGCAATTCATCGAAATTGGACTTTATATGGTAAACTTAATGAAGCAGAGACAGATGCTGATTTTTAATACGGCACACCTAAAAGTTATATATTATAATGCAATGTTACTTCAATTAAAAAAAATTATTAAGGGCCTCCCTGGTGGCACTGCAGGATGGGCAACACACTGTGAGGCAAACAGCAGCCACAGCAGCACGAGTTCGATCCCTGCCACCAGCCAGGGAGGGAACCCGCATGGCACAGCAGACCTCTCCTGCCTCGCCCACTGCTGCCCTCGGCAGTGTGTTTTGGTCAATCTGTCTGTTCTGCTCCCCACTCTGTCTGGTGAATCCTCTCACCTCCCGCGACTCTGGCCTGTACCCCAGCTCTTGTATGCATAAATAAATAAATCTTTAAATATATATATATGTATATATATATTAAAAGGGAAGGCACAAGTTATGGTCTCCCCAAAGGAAGGAAAAGCCATTTAAGTACTTTTAATGAAATCACTGATAAAGAAAAGTTGCTAAGGGAACACAACCATCATGCAGTTGGCATTCAAGAGATCTGCTAAGGACAATGTATGGTAGGTGGATATAGATGAAAGCACAGACGTACTTGATGCACCTCGGGCAGGAGTACACACAAGCCATTGGCAAGCATCTACGCAGATGGAGAGAGCATAAACTATAAGCCTGTGACTATCTGCTTCAAGAACTACACACTTCTTTTTCTCATTTTTTATTCTTTCTTTTCCACTGCACCTCTCCAGTCTCACAGTTCCCAGGAACACCATCAAATTTTAATGGACTCTTTCTCCGAAGCTCCACAGCCTGAATATAGAAAGGACACAGGGGCCTCCATGAGGCCTTCTGTGATGAGTGGAAGACTGGGGGGGGGGAATGGTGGGGGGCAGCGGGGGGCGGTGGGGGAGACAGACAAGCAAAGGGACCAGACACACACTCTCTCATAGACCATTCCATTTCATCTCTTCAACACTTCTGGAAGGCTAGTGCTGCTGTCTCTTTTTGCAGAACAGAAACTGAAGCCTCAGGAAGACAAAGCAAGTAGCCTATAGTTATTCCATCAAAAAGGATCAGTACCAGGATTCGATCCATTTTGGTTTCGGACGGGCTTTCAGTCTGACACACAATTTCTCACTGGAATAAACTGAGTTTAATTTTCAAACTGTCATTTACACAGTAAGTATTAAAAATCTACTCTAAATCCAGTAGCAACCTTAAGGGTCTATGAGGCTGCATCCTTACAAAGCTTGCAAAGGAGTAGGCGAGGAGATGGGAAATCAAACCAAAGTAAAATAAAATAAAGAGTTTCTACTACAAGAATTTGATGGTTTGATTATTCTAAGAAAATGATTTAAGAGTGATCAACACAAAAAATAAGGAAAAGAAAAATGAAAAGATAACAAGGTCTAATGAAGAGCACATATTATATAAATAAGAGAAAAGAAAGCAGACAAATTATTTATTACAATAAATATTAATGTATTGTATTCTCACAGAGGAGGAAAATTCAGGAACACACATACCAAAAAATCCAGAAATATCATGGCTTTTTGATTATCTAAGTAGGAAGGAAGGAGAATAAGGAACTAGAGAGTAGACAAAATAGATTGCTTTCTTAGAATAGGTAAGTGTAAACCAGAATTGTAAACAGAATTTAAAAAAAGGTTAAGGAGAGAAAAAGAACACTGTTATTGTTCACTGCCAAACAATATTATGCCTTATTAGGTACAGACTTGTCTTATTATTAGGTGAAAATAGTTATTCAACTATAATTTGAAATCTAATCAAGAGTTATGAACACATATCAAATACCAATGGAGACCCTGAAGCGCACCCAAGATACAGAACATTCTAGAAGCTTTTAAGATGCAGTGCCAGTAATAGCAGCCTGAAAATCCAGGAACATCAGTTTCATCCTAGCAATATCAAGAACAACTACACAGCTAAGAGATCTAAATAATTTTCTGTTTATCTTTTGACTCCCTTTCCTCATTAATAAACTAGGAAGTAGTTTAGTGCCTTCTTTAATTTATTGAAAACCTACATATTTATTGAAAATCTTCATCTATACAATTAAAACTACTTTGCTATTAAGAAAAGATGAACTTCTGCCATTCTCTACAACATGGATGGAACTTGAAGGGATTATGCTAAGAGGAAATAAGAAACACAAATACTGGATGGTGTCACTTATGTGAAATACAGAGAAACAAAACAAAACCAGAAGTCAACCCTAGAAATCTGACTGTAGAATTGAGAATACCAGAGAGGGGGAGGTGGGGAGGAAAGCAGGAGGGAGCACATTGGATTATGGTGGAGGACCGTGGTACCTTGGTGGTGGGTGTGGTGTGGTAACATATATCTGAAGAGGTGTGAATCTATACCTCTGAATCATATACAGTGTTGTAAACTAATGTTACCTCCATAAAAAGAGAGAAATCTACCATGTGCAAAGCACTTGCCAAACGCTTTATATACATCACACGATTTGCTTCTCATAAAACATAAGTACTCTGAATCCTTAATTTCCCAATGAGGAACTGAAGCTAAGGGGGTAAATAAGTTTCCTAAGGTCACAGAAACAGACTTCAAATGCAGAATTCTATAATTTCATAGCCTTTATTCTTTCCATCCTACCCTGCTATCCTTTGTTGTAACACTAACCTATTTTAAAGGAATAAATGAATAATGTGTTTAAAATGATTATAAGATCAAAGTGATCAGAACATCCATAAACCTGTGTTCTTTTAATCCCCTTTAATAAAAGAAGTTTTCTCAGTAACTAAAACCAAGCAGTGAATTTTCACTCTCCTGGGTGGAATTTGGCATACCAACAGATAACATCAGTCTACCTCTGTCAGTAAGAGACATCAGGAATAAAACAAAACCCAGCACAGACGCCATCCTGGCTGCACCAACTGTCGGCAGTGTGGCATGGGAAAAATTATTGAACCAGTCAAACCCTGAGTTCCACAGTGAGTGGTGATAATAACAATATCTACCCCATATGCTTGTTCTGACAATGAAATAAGCAAACCCTTTGACATGCTTAAGGCACTGCTCAGCACTGACCATCAACTATGAACTAAGTCAGAAATCTTAATAACTAGGTACCTCCAGCTTCCAATCCAGCCCTCTTCTTCCTGCCTCCTGATTTCACATCACCATGACAAGAGTCAACTGTGAATAAAGAAACCCTTTTTCAGATAGCCAAAGGAAATACCAATGAAACTGAAGAACTTGGGCAACTCCTTTCTGAAATGCCTTTTCTTAGAGTAATGAACTTGTGACTAGTCTGGCCTCTACCCTCAGAAAAAGAATTAGTCTGAGGTTCAATTATAGAACTCCTTACAGAAGGCATACCACAAGGTGCATCATAGCAACAGAACTGCCATCCCTCAGGGCCCTTCCAACACACTGATCACCATAATAAATTCTTCAAAAACCAATGACTTCCACCTGTCACTGACTGCCACTTATATTATAGCTATCCATAGTTCATTACTAAACTTCTAACTTCCCAACTTTCTCTATGTAATCTATGGACAGAAAAGACGTTAGTCAACTGTAAAGCTGGTTTTCTCTCTGAAATTGGTCCCTGATCCTGAGTCCAGCTGATCACAAGCATAGAGTTTGACAGATATTCGCCAGTGGTGATAACCAGACCCACGTGGACAGTTATAAGTAGCCTCCACTGGCTAACCCCTTCCTTGTGAATTTGGTGTCTTGAAGAAATAAAGTGAAGTAAACTATGTGTCTCTCCTATCTTCAGAGTGTGATCAAATGAAGTAGCACAGACAATCCAACAGCTGCTGAAACCAGCATCTTGCACGAGTGTCAACAACTGGCACATCAGAGCAAAATGAGATCAAATCCCATCTCCATGCTCTACTACTGTCCTCTAATTAGGCTTGCACATGTTCAGCACTAAATAAAACATGGATGGGGGTATTAGAAACTCAATGGACAAAACAAATTTATTTGTAGTCTTAGTCCTGATCAAGGGAGCTCAAATTAAAAGGATTTGTATGCATACACTATCTCTGTATTAACCTAAAAGCTAGCTCAAGTTCAGGTCTACCTAACATTAAAAGTCTTTAGTCTGTCCACTACGATACATGAGTTAAGACTGATAATAAATGGACACAGCTCTATGGAACCACTACTTCCCCAAACTATCAAATGTAAATCAGGTAACATCAGACTAAGCTTTCTTAAGCCTGAATTGATAGTAAACTCCATGTAGGCAGGGACCATAACAGTTATGCCATGATATATTTAGCAACACAGAGTCTGGCACTGCATACACTCAATAAATAATGCATGATGGCTTGCTAGATGGGTGGGCAGATTAATAGGTGGATAAATAGATGGGAAAGATGTGCCCTAGTAGAAATGTGATTAAAAATAACAGACCATCTCTTCTCCATCCCACATCCTCCTGTAACAAGGGCCAAGCATACTAACAGTCTTCATAGATGCGATTTTGCATCTTTGTCTTGTTTAGTTCCCCGCCTACAAAGGCTCTCAGTTTTGCTATGAATCTAGAAATTTCTATTTGTGAATTTCAGAGAATAGAGGTACCATTGAAAGATTTAATATTGATCTCTTCTCTCAAGCAGCAATCAAATCAAGGGCTATATTCTAGCTGGGAAAATTAGAGAAAAAGATAGGTTCTCCTTTAAGACAATAAGACCAGGCCTTCCTTAACCTGTCCTATCAGACCTCCAATGTCAAAGAAAGATAGGCAAGCAACCACTGGATAAGAACCATCTGAAAAGCCATTGCTAATCAGTGATGAAAGATAAAGAAGACAAAGACTGACAACTGTATACCTAACCTAATAAGTTCTGGGTGTGATCAGCCCAAACTGCTACTTCCCTTTGAGTCACTCCCAGAGACAAAGTACATACCCAAGCTGAAGTCAGGCTGTGTCCTGGCTGTATTGTCTATAAGCGCTAGATGCACATAGAGATATGTGTGCATGTGCATGTGTAAGCGTGCACACACGCAACCACACACACACACATGCACACACAAGACTCTTCCATTCAGGCCTGCGAGTATCTTGTCTAACTTCAACCACTTCCCCCACTATCCCTCCACCTGGCTGAATACCAGAAATACTCACAAGAGTATTTTAAGGTTTAAGATTTAAGGTTTAAGATTTAAGATTGATTAAAACCAGGCTTTAGGGTATCCCTGGTGCCTCAAGGGGTTGAGCACTGCACTGTGGAGCTTCTGCAGCTACTGCAGTGCAATCTCCGGCCAAGGAGAGGACCCACATGGCACAGCAGACCTCTCCTGCCTCACCCGCTGCGCCCCTCAGTAGTGTATTTCCATCGATCTGCCTAGTCTGTTCCCCACTCTGTCTCTGGTGAATCCTCTCACCCCCCACACCTCTGGCCTGTGTCACATGCATGAATAAATAAAATCTTTTTCTAAAAAAAAAATCAGGCTTTAGCCACAGGCAAGCGAACTTCCACCTAGAGACAAGGGTACTGGGCAGATGGTGGAGTTCAAGTCTACCTGGTCCCAAACCCCTTCATCTGAAACAATGGATCATGTTGAGTGAGCAGTTCTTATCCTTCAAATGGATGGCTCCCTTACTGATGTCCAAAAAGCCCAGACCCACAAACACAACCCCATAACAACTTTATAGAAAAAGGACACCGAGTCTCACAGAAGCTGAGGCACTCATCCACATCCATTAAGCTAGTCAGCAGAGCAGAAATATGAATTCAGGTTTCTTGTCTGCAAAAACCAAATTGCCAACCACTATGCTGTACTGACTAAATGAAGGGGGAAAAAGCTACTATTTATTCAACACAGCTTTTAGGTATGTTTATAATTTGTAAATCACAATGGGACCCACACAATTTAGAAGAGCGATAATGTGGTAAATACTTGTGGGAAACATCACTCAGGGAACGGCAAATGCAGGTGTGAGAAGGGACCTGTATGCCCACTGCAGTGATTCTGGGGTCATCAGGGTCTCAGGGCTCACAGGCTGGAAACCACTGAAGGGCTAGGTGATTATTTAGCTTTTTAAGGTCCTAGAATTTAAATTCCTGAGTGACTTGTTACTGAGCTTCAGTTTGGATTCAGAGCAGTCACGCTGTAGGAGCTGAAGTCCGGGAAGTTCCTCCTCCAGGATGTTCTTCAGCAACAGAAGATCAAACTATCCTACCAGATCAGAGGGATCAGATTGCTAACAGAGTGAACCCACTCCAAATCTGGACTTGGCTGTTGGGGTTCAGGGATGGATGTCAGAGTTGCTGCAACAGAACAGGGCCCAGAAGGAACCAGTCAGAACTAGCATGACTGTCTCACACACCACATCCCCCACACAAGGCAACACCCACATATGAAACAACCACACAACATACAACACACTGACACAACTCATCATCCACACAGCACTCACAAACCAAACACAAGCATACTGCACACTTACACACCCTGCACTACCACACACCAAACACATCCCCCATACTCACACACCTCTCACACATCACAACACCCACACACAGTATTCCCACACCGAACACATACAACACATTCACACACCACTCATACACCACACCACCACACTCACACACTTTCCTCTAGGGTATTTGTCCTCACCTCCCAGTCTTTTGTGTTAAACCTGTGTGGAAAATGAACACAGGTTAGGAAGGACAGGAAGAGGACAGAGAGTGAGCTGGAAGAGGGAACTGCACTGGGGAGCTGGGTGGCACCCCCACCTGGAAAGGATGTGCAATTGCATCTGAAGGGAAGAGCAGAGAAGCACCTAACACCTCCCTCTCTTTGGTGCCAGAGCCCCAGAGGTGAAGGATCATCAGGGCAACCTGCGTCTCATACAGCGAACACAGCACTCACTCTACAAGGGAACCAGACCAGATGGAGATGTCCGTTTCCTGTTCCCAAAGGAGTGGGGAAAGAAAGAACCACAAAGCATTAGGAGCTCCCACCAGTAGGGCCCTCCAAAGCATTATAATTATGGTGGTTATTAACCAGAGTTCAATTAGGATCCAGCTTCAGCATCATGATGTGTCATGGGCTTAGCAAGGCAAGAAAGCGAAAATCCCAAAAACAAGCATGTGGGTTGGCTTGATCTTTTGACTATTGTTCTATCAGAAAAATAAAAATCACAATAATCATATAGCAATGTTCTCAGCAAAGCATTTTTTAAATAATTTCTCTGCTGAACATCAAAAATAAAAACCCACACACTCCCCAGCTCTTACCCATTCTTTGAATCAGTAGGAGATGCTCAGAGGGGAACCCAGAAGGCAGGACCGTGTCTCTGCTCCGGGCGGGGATCACAGAACTTTAGGATAGCATGGGCTAGATTATAACGGCCTTAGACTGGGCTTGGTTCAGTTCCAATAAGTTAAGCAAAATTATAGTTCAGGCCCACTTTTGGAAGGAGGCAAGAAAGAAGAGAGGAAATCTTTGAAAACATTCATTCTATACACCTAATTCTGAGCTGTCTTGGAGTCATTCAGGGAGCTGTTGTAGCAAACATTGCTTCTAAGCAAACACTGCCCCTCCTCAATATTCACTGCAAATATGTTCACTCCCCTGCTTCAAACTACTCTCAGGCCTCCCTACGAACACCCATGTGAATGCCCTGAAGGATGTGGCCCCTACCTCTCTCTCCAGCTACCCCCTTACTGTCACCTTGGGGCCCACTGGTCTTTCTGTCCCCTACACCTACTGTAGCCTGCCACCTCCAGACCTTCCCAGCTGTCCTACCCTCTGCCTGAACACTTTACCCAGTCTCCTTCCCTCTTCTCTAGACAAATGCTACTCAGTCTCAGGTCACAAAACAGATTTCTTAATCCTCCTTCTTCCAAATTGGGTGAGGACCCAATTGGAAACTATTCTAGTCCTCCAACAGATCTCCTTGGCAGCATGTTGTACACCATTAAATTTAAATTTAATCTGCGATCTGTCTTCTCTGTTAGACAGAAAACTCTCAGACTAGAAACTATCTCTGTCCACAGCTGTATCCCTCATGCAGCTCTGTTTAGGAATCTGAGGTGCTCAATTAATTACTGGTTGTCTCTATCCTTCTTTCCCTCTGTCTCCCCTGACCCACCTCATGTCTTCCCCCAACCCATAATGCAAACTTCCAGATATGGCATTAGACAGGCACAGCCCTGATACCTCAGGAGCTACATCATTCTGGTTATCCCCCTTCGTCCGGAGTTTTGATTAAGATTCAGCAGCAAAAAAAAAAACCCAAACCAACTCTATTCTAGTTTCAGCACTGCCAAACCAAGCATGTAATCCTGGATGAAGGACCAAGATGGCCCTAGAGAGGTGAGCGGGGGGGAAGTGCGAGAGCTGGGACCCTCACGGTGATGTGACTCTCGAGACTTCACTATAAATGTGATCTGAAGGGTGAAGTAGCCACACCCGTCACTCTGCCTTCCAGTCACTGTCCCAGACTTGAGGCCAAGGAGAAAGGCCAGGGCCTTGGGCCCCAGTCCTGGTCATTCTGTCACTGAGGCCCAGGCTCCTGACAGAAGAGTGGCAACCGAGACAGAGGAAGTGAAAGACAAGGAAGAAGACACACTAGCTCAGCTTTCTGTCAGCTCCCTCAGCTCCGTGCAGGATCTCTTTGCTGGACTATTCCTCCTGAGGACAAAGGGCATTCTCCTCAGGCTTCTTTATAATATAGATGTGGGAGAAAAGGAGCAGACTCCTGACCTGTGTAAGTCGGTGTGAAATGGGGAGGGTGACCTGAGACAGAAGAAAACAAAACAAAAAACAGGAAATATATTTTCGTTGTTGATGAGGTGAAAATGAAATGTTGTTTCAACATTTTTCCTCTTGGGATTTCTTTATTGTTAATAACTGTCCAGAAGGATTTGATTCAACCTGTCAAAATCCTAGTGTTGATAAAATTAGTTACACCTCTGAGAGGAAAAAGATAGATTCTATGTGAAATGTGTAGCAAACTTCCGGTTTCAACCTAAGAGAGAACTAATGATGGAAGAATTGTAAAATTTTCTGACGTCTACAGCACCACAGTCTCTTGTATACTTTTCATCTATCTACATGGTTTTGTGATGGTACCTAAGGTGCTTTATGTATATTTTAACATTTATCTTCCTGGTAGCGCCATGACTCCCAAGGCATGTATTACTGCTCACAAAATTCTTATCAGGCTTCATTATTTTTCAAAACCTTTTCATTCAGGAAACTGCCTTGTATTGTAGGGCTTTATTTTTAAAATTATCTTTATTTAAATTATTTTATTTAACAGTGGTTTATAACACCATCAATGAGTCAGAGGCATAGGATCATCCCTCTGTAGGAGTCTGTTACCACCCCATACACACCAGCAAGGCCCCTGGTACATTCCACTGGCTTTAGAACTGTTGCGAATAGATTTAAAATACCAATCCCTCCTCCCCTTAATTAAGCCAGGAACTTCACCTTTTTAGTTTTGGTTTACTCATCTGTAAAACGGAAATCACATCTGCCTTGGCTTTTTGTTTCTCTATAGTTTATGTTTCCATTTTACATAATACGTGCCAGTGCTGAGGGACATAAAGGTCTCTACATTTAAATAAGTCACACAAGCTCCTGGAAAATGGGAGCCACCACAGCATGAGTTTGATCCCTGCTGCCCCGGGGAGGTGACCCACATGGCGCAGCAGACCTCTCCTGCCTCGCCCACTGCTCCCCTCAGCAGTGTGTTTCAGTCAGTCTGTCTGTTCTGCTCACCACTCTGTCTCTGGTGAATCCTCTCACCCCTTGCGCTTCAGGCCTGTACCCCAGTGCTTGTATGCATAAATAAATAAATCTTTAAAAAAAAAAAATGGGAGCCACCAGCATCAGCATGGACATTATTTTAATTGCCGTTTGAAGCCCCGGTGAGGTAGCTATGGCGGGAGCTACCTTCATTTCATAAATGAGGTTTCACACACAAAGGAAACTGAAGCTGAGATGGTAACATACCATTTAGTGTCACAAAGAGAATGCGTATTAGAAGCCAGACCAGGACGCAGCGCCCCCAGAGCGCTAAGTCCACTAAGTTATTCTGTTTTCATATAAATTGTACATACATATGTATGCAGAGCGATATTCCAGGCAACTAGTACAAAATCTTAGCTACTTCTTAACACCCCCAGCTTACTGGCCTGTAGAGAGAGAATCAGGAAACAGCAGCTTCTCACTGGCAGGGATGGGGGCATGTAACTGCTACCATATCCCAGATTAAAAGTAACTACAGGGTCCCTAGCTCCTACCCACCACAATGCAGCTGTAGGACCCTGGACAAGTTACTTGGCCAGCTGGGCCTCAGTTTCCTGTGAAAAATATAGAAATGATGTTTTAAAATATAAAAGAGAAAGCTAGACAAATTGATCATCCTTTCAGATCTAAAACCCCATGATTGAGTTTAGAAACCGTAGACTCCACTTTACTTTGCATGTTCTCTTTTAGGCCAACACACCACCACCCCCCTTTCCTTTCAATATCTGCACTGTTCCACCTCATTGCTTCCTCGTGGTAACCGCTCCTCACCCATCACATCTGCTATTTCTTTGATGCCAGTGCGACATACATAATACCGTTGCATTTCACATTTCACACCGATGCATACATACTTAGCTGTTAGTATATTTATAACTCAGACACAAGTGCACAAATCTCTACCCAAGTGAGGAAACATATATCATCCACAGAATGGAAATGTAAACAGTCCCTTAAATCCTCCAGTCTCTCATGTAAATCCACAGAATGAACACTTAAGCTATATCCATCTCTGTTTTGCAAGTGTGCCTGGGAATTTGCTCCCTGCCGCCCTCTCCCACACACACATGCCCAAGAATGCTTGCATTTGACTGCCTTAAAATGTTCCAGACCCAGGTTAGAGGTCTGATTTAGAAAGCACCCCACCATCATTGTATCCCTCTATCATTTCGAATGAACATGAAGTGAGGAAAACAGTCCAAGACCAAACCACCCAGGGATCTGGAAGCTTCCTCCATTCCCTCTGGCGCTCCCTCCTTGTGGACACTAAGGCCAATTCAGGCCACGCTGCTGGCTCCAGGCAGAGCCTATGCCTGGAGAAGCGAGGATGGCAAAGCAGCCTTGCAGGAAAGAGACACCATCCCAACACCAATGTCTGACACCCGGAACACGAAGGGGCTCCGTAAATGTCTGTTGAGTGAATCCATGATGCATCTCAATATAGAAAACACAAAGCACATAGATGAGAAAAAAATATCTGTGCTGTCCCAGGAGTAACCCAACTCAACTGCTTTCAACTACTAACTGGAACTCTTGGTGGGAGTCCCCTGAAGGAAATGGGTTTATTATCAGCACGGAGCTAAAAGGAGACCTGGAAGCTTCACATTTTGTCTTTTGTCTCTTGCCTACCTCTCCTGCTGAATCAAAACTCCACATATTAACTCTCTTTCCCATCCTTCATCCATTTTGGGTGATATGCAATAGTAAGAGAAATAATGTCACTCTGCTAGAAGAAATGCTGCAAATAGCAGTGTGTTCCTCCATGGAGGGGCTAGACATGAATGAGGAGCAGGTCAGGAGGTGGCACCCCGGGAAGCAGCCAGCATCTGCTGGAGAAAGAACTTGAGAGGGAGTCTGATGAGGACTCACCAGCGCTGGACATCAGCACCAGACACCAGCATGAAAGCCGAGAACACTTAGCTCCTCCAACTGACATGGCTTCTCTGAGTCGCTCCAAACCCTTCACCTTGTCCCACTCAGCCTCAGTTTCCCCAACTCCCAGATGACAAGCTCTCACGCCTCCCCTTTTACCCATCCTCACCTCCCTCCCTCCCACTCTGCTTCGCCCACATAGAACAGAGTGAGTAAAAGACAGGTCTATAACATCTTACCAGGCTCACTGGCATGGAGAAGCTATATAAATCCCAAGTGTTATCATACTATTAGCACAGGTTTATATTGGGCTGGGGGCTCCGGGACTGCGTTTGCAACACTTCCCCCACATTCTCAGCACTGGAGAGACAGGGCTCCGAGAAGAAAATTGTGCTTTCCTCGATCTTTAGCTGCTTAGGAAACTCATGTATTAGGGAGGCCTCCTTACAGAAACCCTCTAAAAATACCTATCAATGTATATTTAGCTCTAGATAGCATCCTCCCGACAAGCTTCAGGCTAAACCATCCTGCGTGTGCTACCGGGAGAAGCGGGGGCTGCAGCAGCGGCTGTCCCAACCCCCCTGCATATTTTCTTGGACTTTTATCAGGCCAGTGCCCTTCCCCCATCCCTTCCTCCTCTACCGGGTTACACACAGCCTTCCAGGTTGCAGGTGCATTCTGCAACAGACCTATTCTCAGTCCCACGACCTCTCCTCAGAGGTGGTTCCAGGGTGCAAAAGACTGTGACACAAGCAGAGTGGAGTCAGTCCTCATCTTCCACTCCCTGCACAAAGCCTTCTGTGGCTCCCCACTGTCCTCTGCTAGCCTCCCTGGCGTGGCCCTTGCCAACCCCACCGGACCACCTGCCACTATTCTAGTCATCAAGTTCCTAGGAGTTTCCTGCTCCACGCTCTCATTTTTTTTTTCTACAGAGCATTCTTTGCCCCATAGAAGTTCTCCCCCTCCTTGTCTAGCTGCCCATGAAAATGGGTAGTGTAAATGTTATTCCCCAGTTCCCCAGAGCCAGGCTGGATGCTCTTCTGAGTTTGTGTGATACTCGGTCTTAGGTCCCCCGGGTGGAGGACACTCAGCCACACCCAGCAAGGTGCCAGGCTCATTGTGCAAACTCAATAATGTTTCTTGAGGGAATTGGAGAGTGATTATAGGGTGGAGCCTGCGCCCTGGGATAATGATCCTTGTAGAGAAAGGAGGAAAGGCCCCCCAGGCTTGGCTATACCTGCCCTGCCCACTCCCCTGAGTTTGCACTCAGGTACTCAAGATTAAGGGAAGAGTCAAAACAGGCCATCTCCCACAGCAAAGCTGTCAAAGCACCTTCGAAACTAATTTGGGGTTTTGATGAGAAAATAAATAATATCACCAACATTCAAGAGTAGCTCAGTAATCTCTCTACTACTTAAACACAATTGAAAAGAAAGATTTCCTAGATGAAAAAGGGCAGCACATTTCTCACCACTGCCTTAACCTGATTATATACAAAGGAAATATGGAAAGACAATCACATTGTTAAGGCACAGGATCAGCTGGTACCATCTTGTATCTGAGAAGCGGTGTGGCTGAGTGAGGCACCCAGACTCCAAAGATAAACAGACCTGGCATTACAAGTTCAGAGTCTGGCTTTATAATATGCCGACCACTTAACTTTGGGAAATTTCCTCAGCTTCCTCATCTGTAAAATGGGTATGAGTAATAAGACTAATAATTCTTACTGTGCAGTAGTACCATTTTAGTATAGCAATACCATATACATAACACACAAAATTGCATAAATACACAATAACAGGTAAGTAGATAGGTAGGTAGGCAGAGATAGTCTTTGGCATATGGCCAATAGATGGCAGTTTTCATTATATAACAAACACCAGGTGATGTAACACTTTTCCTATCTCCTTAATCGCCCCTCCAGTGCTACCTATAGGAGGTTGGCTTTTCAGTCTTTGGCCCTTAAACCGCCCTCACCCCTAAACTCAATAAACAAACCTGAGGAAGAAACACTGAGAATCTGGTAAACAGGCCCAAAGGGATGGACGCTCATACCTCTTAAGTCTAGAGACTGTGCTCCTACCTACCGTTCACACCCCTAACAGAGTGATAAGAATATAAGCAAGCTGGCTAAGTCACAGCTACATGAGTGGGATGCTGGCTGGCTCAGCCAAACCAAGATCAGCCTCCCTACTCCCAGCCCCAGTCTTCCCTTAGCATCCTCTTTGATATCCTGTGGGTGGCAAGAGAATCTGGGATAGAAAGTGATTCAGCCCAATCAGCATGTATTAAGTGTACCTACTGTAAGCAAGGCACTGGGCTACCAAGATAAACAGGTTCAAAAACACAGTCCTCCCTCTTTCCCCGTTCTTCCCCGTGGTTTGGAATGCCTTGGAATTCTCATTCTTCTCTATTATTTACCCATCTGTTCTAGTTACTATGACTTATTAAGACTAATATATAATAATGACTTCAAATGATTTCGAATTCTCCAGGTGGCCTGACACATGTTTAGAAATAGCATCTCCCGCTTTGTTACCAATACAAGAGAGATTCAGGTTCCATGAGGTGAAAGTTTGTTAAAGAAATAAAAAATTCCACTAATTTGCCTTTGAGAAGAGATAAAAATACATTAACTTTGATGTTTCTCAGTTCCAGAATTTGATTCAATATTCAATAATACAAGGGTAACTGAATAAATGGATGAATGAACGAATGACTGAGTTAATGAATAGAGAAATCAACTGAAACTTCTGATGCACTTTTTTTTTATATTAAACTATGAGAGTAAAATAACGTGCCTTCTTAAGCATGGAGCGAGCTTTTATTCCAAGTCTGCAGAGAGATGTCCCAGGATGTATACAAATGGGGCTCAGTCCTCCAAGTTGTACCTGAAGCCTCAGCGTCGGGTCAGGAACATTTGCCTGATTACACCCCTCCCAGAGCCCACAGTCCCCAGCCTCAGAGGGACGAAGGAACGTGCAAACACAGAAGCTGGCACCACAGGAGCCATGAGGTGGCGAGTCGCCAGCGTGGGAAAATACTTACAGGACTAATAGCACAGACACACTCCGAACCTCAGTTCCTTCTTTCTAAAATGTGTAACAAGATCCCCTTTACGGGACAGTGAGGACTAGATGAGTAAGGTACATAAGTTAACTTTCTAAACCATGAACTCCATCAACCTCATCTCTCTGCCTCAGACCTGAACTCAGACCTAGGAATACGAAGGGTCAGAAGGTCAGAGGTACAAGCAGAAAGGGGTGGCCCAGGTCCCCGTCCCCTTCACTTAGCAAAGGTCAGTGATAGAAGGTCTTTCACCAGCCGGCTGTCTGACACCCCAGCACCCGCCTCCCTCATTCACACTCGAGAGCTGAGAAGTTGTGCAGCTGCAGCCTGAGGTGTTGTGCTGCTCAACACCTGTCACTCCTGTGCACAGGGGTAAATGTGAGGTGATGAGCCCCCAGCAGGGGCTCTGTGGGGTAGTAGAAGGAAGCCTAGAGAGATCTGTTCCAACTCCTGTATCTCTGGGAACAGGGGTTCTCTGGCTGAGTGGTAACCTCGCTGAGGATTCAGGGACTCCTCTCCCAAGCCTGCCTGCATAGGTGTTACAGGCTAGTCACTGCATTACGACCCCAACATTTGTGAGATCTGCTACCTCCCGCGAAGAAAGAAAACAGCTGTCAATTCAACTACACCATGCCATCGTTGGAAGATGAAGGCTGACTTCAGAGATGGCTGTGCCAGAGAAACGCGTACCTAAGAAGCAACACAATGTGGCAGAGGAAAGTGCCCATGAATGTAAGGCTACACCTGACTAACCATTTCTGTGAGACAGAACTGAAACCCTCAGCAGGGAGCTCAAGAGCCCAGCCCTTTCCACGGAACACGTTTCGTTTCAAGTGTATTAGGAAAGAGAGAGAGATGGGTAGGTGCTGACAAGAGCAGAAGCAACATCCCATTGGTGCACATGGGCAGCGGGGTCTTCCTAGACAATGCCAGAGTCAGCCGAGCCACTAAGAACTGGAAAACCAGGGCTGGGCAGTGAAGGAACAGAGAGGGCAGCTACCCCACCTCATGAGCTCCTGTCCATGCAGACTCACACGCTGAGGGCCTCCGTGGCTAACAGCAAGACCCAGCCAGCCCCCACCATCCTGCTCCTTCTCCCAGGGGTGGTTACAGCTCCTGTCCGTCTCCCATCCATGCAAGTTCCTCCACCTCCCCTCGCACGCACCAGAAGGGTGGATTCCTCCTTACACACACTTTAACCTGTCAAAACGCCTCTTAAAAGGTGGCATCCAAAATAGGTACAATGGAGCATCTTCAATAATTATTTGTAATAGTCAAAATCAGAAAGCAAAGTATTAAAACAAAACTGCAAACACAAAGACATAAGCTGTGTACATCTATTTAACAAACTGCTATCACTCATTACAAAAATACGGATTAATATAAAATATGTTCGTTCTATATTGAGAAAAGGCAGCAACATTATAAACATCAAAGAGAATGCTTAGCCTTAAAGGGTTGGAAGGAAATATCACAAAATAATCAGGATATTCAAAATAATCAGAGAACAAATTTTTTTCTTCCTCTGAATTTTCTTTTCCATGTGTTCTTTAATAAAAATTAAATATTAATAATTAATAATTGAAAAATAAAGGATCAAGAATTCATACAATCTTAACATGTGATACATATACATTATGATATTTTTCTTCTAGACAGATCATAACATTTCTAAATGACTTATTCTCATTTAGGTTTTTCATAATATAGGATGTATTATTTATTTCAGGAACATTTAAAATGTCACCCAGCTATTATCAAAAAGCCAGGCCTCCCTGGTGGCGCAGCGGGTTGAGCACCACACTGTGCAGCATCAGTGGCACAGCAGCGTGAGTTCAATCCCCGGCCAGGGAGGGGACCCACATGGCGCAGCAGACCTCTCCTGCCTTGCCCACTGCTCCCCTCAGCAGTGTGTTTCAGTTGATCTGACTGTTCTGTTCCCCACTCTGTCTCTGGGGAATCCTCTCACTCCTGTGCTTCTGTCCTGTACCCCAGCTCTTGTATGCATAAATAAATCAATCTTAAATGTAAAAAAAAAAAAGCCAAAAGATAACTACTGGCAAGAAGGGAAGGGAATGCTTGTGCACTGTTGGTGGGAATGTAAATTGGTGAGTGACTACGGAAAACAGTATGGAGGTTCCTCAAATAATTAAAAATAGAACTCCCGTATGATCTAACAATGCCACTTCTGGGCATTTATCCAAAGGAAATAAAATCACTGTCTCAGAGAGACACCTGCCCCTCATGTTCATTGCAACATTACTCACAGTAATCAAGACACAGAAGCAGCCTCTCAGTGTGCATGGACAGATGAATGGATAAAGAAAAGATGGCACACATGAATATACACAATGGATATTACTCAGCCTTAAAAAGAAGGAAACCCTGTCACTGCAAAAACATGAATGAACATATAGGACATTATACTCAGTGAAATGAAGACATAGAAAGACAAACATTTTGTGATCTCTCTTATACATGGACTCTATTTTTTAAAAAGGTCAAATTCATAGTAACAGGAGAAAGAATGGTGGTGTGTCGGGGGGGGGGGCAGGGACGGTGAGCGAACAGGAGAACATACTGATTATTAATCCAAAGGTAAACTTTCGGTATAGATCACCAAGTTCTGTGGACCCCCTGCAAGCTCAGTGTCTTTAGTTAATGATAATGTAACATACACTTGAGATCTGCTAACAGATGTTCTTATCATACACAAAAAAGAAAAATGGTGATTATGTGAGGTGATGAATTTATTAATTACTTTGATTATGGGCATCCTTTCACAATGTGTATCAAATCATTGCACTGTACACCTTAAATAAATAGATTTTCCCATATACTGTAAGTAGAGCATTCCTATTTGGCATGAATCATTAGGTTATTTTGGGGGTCTGGGAACACTATTACTATTGATAGGGGAAAATTTTTGAGCATTTCCAGAACTCCAAAAAAAATCTACCAAGTCACATCAAAGAGGAATGTTCTATTTTCGGGTAGTGGAGTAAATCTGGATACAACTTTTGTCAATCACAGCTCAATCAAGTCGGGGGAAAAAATAAAAATAAATCACCCAGGTGTGCTGTATTTTCTTTGACAAAGTACTTCTGAAACATTATGTGTTAATTACAGCTTTACACACTAAATCATATTCAAAAAGCAGTAGTAGAATGTTTTTGTAGAAAAATAACCTTCAGAAAGGTTTGAACTCCTTTTGGCAAAGTAACCGATGCTTTTAAACATGAATGATTCCCTCTCTCTCTCTGTCTGTTCCCTAGATCTAGGGGTTAGCTGGTTTGACTTCTACTCCTCCACTCTGGTCCATTACACCTTCAACTTCTTTCACGTAATCCCAGTTGATGTGAAGGTTAAATATCAGAGGACTATGTCATTCCACAGACAATGAATAAATAAATACTCCCAAATGCCTCTGTGAACACACCTCTGGTCATTCCCAGGAGAAAATGTCTTCTCTTAGCCCCTCTCATTTTGATTAATTCTCACAACACTACATATTCCCCCGCCTCCCCTTTCCACATTCTCCTTCTCATCACAGGTTTGAACTCCTAGCCGATAGGTAGCCAGTAAGAGAATTCCCAGGCCACACCCCCTGACCGTCACAGCTGCACACACCTGGATGACTCCTCCCCTGCAGGCACCAGGACCCACCTGAGACAAAGACCAACCAGAAGCCCAAATAGTGCACAGAGGCAGGCCCATCACATCATCCCAAGACCCATCACATTAGCTGCCAGTGGCACCGGGTCAACCCCAATTAAGGCGTGCTATGGCTGTTTCCAAAACAATGATTCATCACCTGCTTAAATACATCCTATATATTTCCTGCGATGCCCGGTCAGCCACACCGTAGTATCACTACAGTCACTTCAAAAGGAATGATTTTTCAAAAGTCTAATGTGATTCAATTTCCTACCTCCTCCATATTAATACAAATTGTACAAAATCCTGTTTTCAGAACATGAGTCTCAGTTATCAGCAGGACATTCTGCTTTCAAAACGGAGATTCTGTTTTCAGAACATGGGTTTCAGTTATCAGTTTAGAAAATATGGTCAGGGTCTTCCCCAAGCTCCGAAGGCAAAGCGCAGCGATGGCATCTCTGACCCATCTTTTGGAGGCACCCAGCCGGCAAGGGCCAGCTGCTTGGTTCGGAGAAGACTCAGCACTAGCGAAGCTCAGGATGGGAGCCCAGAAGAGGCAGGCAGCAGTCTCGCAGCAAGCGCCCCCGGCACCTGCTGCACACGTGCATCTCGCAGAGCACGGCACTCCGAGGGGAGCAGGCCCGTGTGGAATCTTACCCTTGAACTTTTTCCTCTGTCCCTACTCCACAGATGCTACCCCCCAACTACCCCCAGCTCAGTCACCCCATGACACCACAGGCTCTGCCACACATACAGAGAAGCCAGAAGACTCACCCACTGAGGACCACGATGAAATCCATGACGTTCCAGCCATTGCGTAGATACGAGCCCTTGTGGAAGATGAAGCCCAGGGCCACGATCTTGATGCCGGCCTCAAAGCAAAAGATCCCAATGAAATAAGGTTCTGTCTTCTCCTGTGGGATGAGGAGCAGAGGAGCCCATCAGGGGAGGGCTATGCTTCATGAGGTGCCGGCAATGCATGCTGGGGACGCCAACTCTGCTCTGGACTTTGTCCTCTTATGGGCCCCCCAGATGTCTGTGCTGAGCCAGCCCCCTCTGCAGGTGGGATGTGAAGGTGGTGAAGGGTTTGTAGGGCATACAAGAGCTAGGGAAGCCTTGGGGGAGTCAGCTGGAGAAATGGATGGATATGGGGTCACCCAGGACCAGTCTTCCAAGCCAGCCCCTGAAGGTGTGACCAGGTCCTGAAGGAGTTGACCGTTCCCTTGCTGGCCTACACCCACACTGGGAGCTTCAGGGTGCTCACCCACCAGTAATCAAGTTGGGCTGTTCTCTTCATGAGGAACATGCTGGGTGTGGCAATTACTTAGGAAGAACATGGATGAAACACTGTAAGCTCATTGCTGCAGATGCCCCAGGTTTTGAGCATCTTTCCTCCTCTCTCCTTTGTCCTCTCTTTTTCCTCTTACCTCAAAAGTCCCTTGAGGAAGGGAATAAAGCAAAAAGACCCCACGCTGGTCCTTTCAGACCTGGCTGTGGGGCAGAAGATACGCAAGTGTTTGCCCTTTGAACTTCCTAAGGGCAGCACTCCTTTTCAAAAGGTCAGTCCTCTCATTCCTGTGAATCCCAATGTGTGTGTCACCAACTTGTCCCTTGGCAAAGATCACACTCCTCACAGAACTGTAGGGTGGGGAGGTGGCTGGGGGCAAGTGGTGAAGCAAAGGAGAAGGGACCCGAGGAAGGGTAAGAGGCGGAGTGAGGAGAGGGATCACATACCAGTCTGCGGGACATCGGGGTCTTGTCGTCCTCAGGAAGGTGCTGCTCCAGGGCCAAGACGATGCAGTTGGCAATGATGGTGGCCAGGATCATATACTCAAAAGGCGTGGGAAGGAGTTAAGGAATAGCTTTGCCAAACGGGGAGGGACGCAGTCTCCAAGATGGCCATGCATGTAAATACAAAGACCTTAGTAACCCAAGCATGTCTGGGCAGGACACGTGGATGGCCCCTTAGTATGGGAAACTATAACCATCTCTGACTCGGCTCTGAACACAAAGCATCATCTCCAACAAAAGGAAGAATGTAGCCAATAAATAATATTCTTCCTTTTCCTGGAGATGAGGATTTTGTGTTCGAGCCCAATCAGAAGCAGTTATTGTTTCACCTGCTAAGGGCCAGCCTCTCTCCTGCACAGACACATGCAGTCGATACTCAATTCAACAGCATAGCAGAGAATTAACAGGGACTGAAAATGGAGTGGACAGGAAGGGGAAAGAACTACAGCTGATACCGCTGTGGGCCCCCTCCTCTTCCCACACCGCTGGACTGCAGACGATGCTCTCACCAGATCCCGCTGTGGATGTCTGCTAGTGCCCCTGGGAACCACACATGGCGCTCCTTCTCTAGAACCTCTGCACTGTGTATAAGCAGAGCCCCTGGAAAAGGAACAATTCTCTCCACGTGAGCGCCCCTTCATTTTAACATCCAACTCAGAAAACTATTTCACAGGGCCAGCAGATGCATGCTCTCAGCCACCTTATTTTCCTCTTAAGCTTCTACATCTACAGGAAACAGATGCATTGTGTGTCCAAATCCAAGACCTTTAGCAACTAAACTACAGAAGCATGGATAATGAATCCAGGCTGTTTTTTGTTGCAGGTGCCCTAGGGGACTTCTTGTGCCTTTCTGGAAAACAGGACTATCTCTCAAGTGCTAGCAGCAGAAAGGCTGTACCTAAGGTCCTGGGGGAGGCAAGAGGGGGACCCCAGGTTCTGGATTGGACCCATTCTGCAGGTCAGACTTCATATTGCAGCTGTTGTGATGAAACATGTGAGCTGTTACCCTAGTCTTGCCAAGCAAACTAGCCCTGGCATATTCTAGAACCCAGGAAGGAGAAATGAGATATCTGGCAGAGGGGAAGGGATAGCTCTCTCTGTGTGCCCACATAGCTAGGCTGGGGGGGGGGGGGGGGGGGGGGGTAGGTATAGGATATAAGGTCAAGAGTCTCCACCAGGGAATACAGATGCCACCCCCCCATCTCTGCCATGAGATTTGTGTCCATGACATAAACAGTGACTGTGCACCTGGACCACCTCAGAGGAAGGCTAGGGCACATGTCTTATACACACAGAGGTGCATGCGCCAGAGGTATGGCTGCCCCACTGGTACCCCAGAGCTGGCACCAGATGGAGGGGTGCGGGCGTGAAATGGTGCTATATCTGAGCTGAAGGCCTCTCCACTCACATTCGGCCAGGTCTTCTCATCACCACGCAGTCCCGTGTCACATCCACCAGCTGCTGACCACCCTCCCAAACCACACACCCCAACACACAGCATCAGGAACGATGGTGACCTGCGGGACTCTGCTGCCCTGAAGCTTGGACGCTGGATCTGAAAGCTGGAGGGGACCCGGGGGACCAGAACCAGCCCCTGCCTCCGGACCCCACTATACTCGCTAAAATGCCCCTCTCACACAGAAGCCTCACCCGGCCATTCCTCCTTCCCCCCAGATTAGGCCCCTGAGAACTGAATATGCCACAGACATTCTCCAGAGGCCCAACTAGCTCTGTGCCCACATTCGCGAGACATCTCCCCTCACACATGCCACCCAAGGCCACCAGTGCCCAGAGGGGAGAGTTCCCCCTCCCTTCGCAGGCTCTAGCCAGAGCCCGAACAAGCGCAGAGTGACCAGGGAACACAGCTGGAACCCATGCCCCAGACTCTGCACAGGGTAGCGTGCCGGGCCTGGTCCAGACCCAGAATTCTCCAGACCCGAATGGTAAGATGAAAATGGGAACGTGGAAAAAGGGTAGCCCAGAAATCCTACCATTTCCTAAGAACATCCTTCAAGTCCCTAACAAAGAACAGAGGAAATTAAGAACAGTTAGGACAGCGTCCCTAAAATGCAGGTTCTGGTGTACTCACAACCAAGTATGTTCATGTGCCTTCCCAGGGGACTGCAAGAGCACACGGCACGCTCACGAGTGCTCTGCCATGGAACTTCGTTGGAGCTCCTCTCCTGGGAAGGAGCCCTTGGGAGCACACTTGGGAAGCCTGATACACAGGCAGAGCCACTGGCAGTCCACTGAAGTGGGAGAGGAGAGGGTGGTGGCACCGATGGGTGTGAATCTATCTCTTCCACTTCATGCCCTGCCAGTCCTGTTTGCTAAGAAAAACGCTCACAAAGTGTGGGGTTTAGCTGGCCACCCCTGCGGCGGGAAATGCCCCATGCAAGCTCAGAAAGTCAAGCTGCAGACATCACAAGCATTCATTTTCAGCTTGGGGGGAGTGGGGGGGGGGGTCCACCCTTTATCCTCTGAAAACCAGAAAGTTCTAACCACAGACTTCAAATGAACTCCCAGGGGCTGACCTGCAGGCAGGACTGGTGGCCTGCGCACCAAGGAGGCCTTTCTATGCAGCGATACGCGCATGGTCCCCACTCTCCCACCTGCATTTCCCAGCCAGACACACAAAGCACACAGCTCCCTGCTAGAAGCTCTAAGCAACTCTAGCCCAGAGTGTCCAGGGACAACTAATTCAGGTGTGTTGGGGAACGCAGGGCCACCCCTAAGGTGGTGTGGCCTGCACTACAGGGTCCCCAGGGCAGGAAAAAGGCCCTGGGTGCTGAGGAGCCAGACTTCCTGTAACTGTCCAGGTGTCTGCAGGGCTGAGAATTCATGAGGTCTTGTGGTGAAACTCAAGGCCGGAAACTAAAGGTGAGCATTTGTAAATTCATAACCTTTGAAGAGTCCATTCCTACGTCCAACCCATCCAAATCCTTTGTCAATGATGTGCTAGCTAAGAATCTATGCAGAGCAGTGAACCGTTAGCTTTAAAATCTAAAACCTGTTGAAATGCACATATCCTGTAGTGGGCAATGCCCCGAGATCCCACAGATGATCTCAACCGTGGATGAACTTATGTCACAAGCAACTAAGAACGTGAACGAGAAGAAAAGGTGAGACGTGGAAATTCCTCGTACCTGAAAGGAAGATGAAGATGGGAAGTCTTTGGAAAGGCGAGCACAAGGGAATATCCTATTCTGTCCAAGTCCCAGCAGTGTTCCTTATAGCTTGTTTCTTTAACCTCTGGGCTACTTCTCTCTATTTGAGAAATAGCCACTTACATCTTAGTGCTTTGCTTCCTCCTGCAAGTCCTATTCTCTTCCTTATCAAGATCAAGCTCAAATGTCACCTTGACTGTGAAGGGTTCTCCGTGTGCTCTTTGCACAGTGCAATTTGATCATTTTTCCTCCTATTTATCTCCCCCAAGAAACAACACCTTGTAAGCCGGAGAGGTGTTCTGTCCATCTCTCCACGACAGTGCTCACCACCACCCTCGCACACAGTAGGCATCCACTCCGTGTCAGTGCAGGCTGGAGGGAACATGAGACACGCCCAAGGGCAGCAGGTCGCAAAGACAGCTGAAGCCACTCACTCCTGCTCGCCCTGTGCCTGGGAGCTGACTCAGGGGCCTGCTCCTCTCTCTTCTGCAGCAGAACCTGAAACCCACTAGCAGTGGTCCTGCCCCATCTGCAGAGCGAAGAGCATCTCTAACAATGATGCCCCACATCAAGCTATGGTACCTCTCCAGCCAGACAAGACTTGCAAAGGACAAGGGACACCCCAAGTTGTCAGAACAACGCCCTACATGATATAGAACAGGGATCTATCCAGGAGCCTGCCCAAGAATTCAGAGACTCCCTGACACCCGTGTAGACCCCGACACCTTCTGGAGAACAATGCCTCTCCCTGAGGTCAGAGTATTCGTGGTTTGAAAGCTTGAAGAAATGGAGCTAACAGAGGCAGAGGAGCCCAAGTTGGGACCTCTGCTGTCTCATTTACCTCTATAACCCATTGTATAGAGGTAAGTGTGAAGTGGGCACCCAATAACCAATTTCAATTAATAAGTTAATCAGTGGCAAGTGAACAGCATAAGAAAACCAGAGCCAGAAGTACCCCTACCAAGGTACCATCCTCTTCCTCTACACTGTACACCCATGTGAACATTTTTTTGTGTGTACACAAAAGAAAAAAAGAAACCATCATGCATAGAAGATCCCTTTAAGATTAAATGAATAAGCAAACAAATAAATAAATAAAGCAGCTAAGGGAGTGGGGGGGGCGGGGAATCTGTCTTCCTGGAAGGATAATGAGCTTTCTCAGGGTAGTGGGGTTATTTTTGCTTTCTCCTTCGCTGCTGTATGTATTGTCTGAGTGTTATAATGAGCATGTGTTAATTTATAATTACAAAATCAATTAAAGCTATATTTATTCTGAAAAAGCAAGCGAACCAACACAAAATCCCAACCCAACCTGAAGGTCATGGATACCAGCACGAGCCGTCGGAGGAGACCAAGTGCAGGAGAACAGAGGGAGTGGCCCAGATAAGGAAACGGCCGTGAATGGGCTGTGGAACCCACCGGATGCCACCCAACTGACTGCGCACTAGGGCCTCATTTCATGAACCCCCCTGGCAATCTCCCCGAACATCCCTCCATTCCTCTGGCCCTCCGAGCCCGTTAATGAGGACCTGTGTCGCTCCAACTCTCCTCTCCCGTCTAGCAGCTTCAAGACAATCATTAGGGAAATGATAAAAATAGGTTTGCTTATTGATTTATCTCCTTTCCCCAAAGTTCCTTCCAATGGTTGACTTGTTTCCTTAGCAACACAGCTAATTTGAGCAGCACTTTTGGCCTGCACACCTGCCAGTTGTTCACTTCCTTGTTAAAGCACAGAGAGCTGGGGTGAGGGAGAGGGCTGTCTTCTGGGGCGCATGGGGTGCTGGCTCCACTTAGCAAAACAAAGCCCCGAAGGCCAGGTCTGGGAGCTGAACTCCAATTCTGTCAAGACCAGAGGCCTCCCTATCTCCACCTCTCAGGGATTCATCTGAAGGGACAGGACTGAGAGGATACAGGCCATCAGCAACAAACCTGGGGTGTCCTCAGGGACACGTGCATCCCCACTATCATCAGGATGGTGATCCTGGACCCCTCTACACTCACACACCTCCTCAGAGCCTGCAACATGAGAACACTTAAGAGGGCCGAATGTTCAGAGGGGCGGGGGAGCCACGAGGGACCGCGGGCAGACAGGAGCTGGGTTTTCCAACTCCAGGCCTAATGGATGATGCACCTTTGTGGGAAGCAGTCTGTGGCCACTCAGGCACTTCCTATAAACCCTCAAGGGAGTCTAGAACAACCCACAGTCCCAGGGAGGCATGGATCGGCCTCCTTTACCCATTTTTGCCTTTTCCCCCCAGGCCCAGAGCACTCTCCCTACAAGAAAGGCTGTCTCCATTCCCTCATTCCGTCCCAGCCCCCGTGTCTCATTCCAAGAGGCCAGGGCATCTGGATGGTGTTTTACCAGGCCTCTGTCACCCACACATAAACGTCATTCTAACAAGTAGATATTGATTCCAAGGCAATCACAGGGAAGGGCCTTGCCGAGTCTGTGATTCGCTCAAGCACTGTGCCAAAGAGACATCCTAGCTAGGAAGGACAGTGAGGTGCAGCACTCCAAGCTCTCATGCTGCAATTTTAATGTGAGAAGAATCAGTCTTGTCATGCCGTGGAGAAAATGTAGCATGGTGATGGAAAACCAGAGCGAGGGATCTCCCTGCCAAAGATCCCCAATGTGGTATTTGAGAGTTAGGCAAAACCATGACTGCCCAGACCCACCGATCCAAACACACAAAAGGATCAAAGTCTAAAATGACACGTGGATATGAAAGTCCTTTGAAAAGTAAGGTGCTACCCAATGCACAGTCATTTTTATCATCCTACTAACTCAATCCTTTAGCATCTGCTGTGGCTCGAAGTTCCAAGAAAGCATCTGTTAGTGGGTCACAGGTTCCAGGCCCGGACTGGCTGGCTGACGCCATGGGCTGCCACTGAAGAGACCCACCACAATAAAGGAGCTAAAAGAAAATTACGGTAATGGGCCTCCGGGAAAAGAGCAAAGACATTTGGCCCAGAACCTCTGAGGAATATGGAAAGCACAGCCGAACACCAGCCCCCAGAGGAGGATTTATGAAGCTGATGGCTCTGGTGCAATCTTTCCCAGTGACTAGAAGAGACATTAATCACCCCCAACACCAGCACTAAGGACAGGCGGGGTTGAGCCCGCACAGAAGTCCGGCTCCGGCTCCTGATGGAAACTCGGCGAGATCATATGCGGGTGACATCACACCCCCACCCTGAGCTGCTGAGAACCATGCATCTGTCTTGCAGGGACCAGTAATACTGGAAAGCCAGGACCCTGCGCCTTAAATCAGACATGGCTCAGACCACCTCCTTTGTTTCAGCGTGTCTGCACACCCCGATCTTCCTCCCACTCCCTGGGGCCTAGATTCTCCGGGGTACCGGCCTTCCAGCCTGCCTGCAAGAGCCGCCAGTTCTTTAACGTGTCAGGGTGAAAAGAAAATCAACGCCAGCCCTGTCTGGGCAGGCTTGAGGCCAGTTCTCATCCCTAGAAGGAGGTTCTTTTCACCTCTGCTGCAGATGGTGGCATGAGTGAGAGTAAATACCAGATGTAAAGATGGAGATTCAAAAGGGCTCTTTAGTGCCTTTCTGCAAACCTCCACCCACCAACCGGGTGAGAGGCAGGTTAGGAGGTGAGGCTGGTCCAAGGGGTCTCTGCCAGATGCCAAAGCGCCCCTGGAACAGCTCCTTTTGACTCGGTACCTGTTCCCGTGGCTGATCCAGCATGCCAGAGACTCCAAAGAGACTAATAGAACAGGGAATAAACAAAGAGACTGTGTTCCCTAGGGCTTAAAGGGGCTACAGATGACTTTTTCAACTTCCTGAAAAACAGTGATAACCATCTCAACTTATCCCTGTATGGACCGCCCTCATCACTGAGGCATTCCAGGGCCATCTGTGTTCTCGGTCCCTAATTTTAGGCTACCATTCTCTGTACTGAGCCCATCCAGAGAAGGCAGACCAGACACCACCACCAAAGGGGAGGAGGGCCAAGCCCCTTGCCTCTCTGTGTGACTGGTATCAAGTATCTACAGCTAACCTGGAAATCGACACTGTGCTCCCCCCTGTATTCCTAACCCCACGGGAGGAGAAATGCACAAACAGCGGAAAAACGAAGCCGAAGGCTCTGCATACTTCATGAGGTCCAGTGCCATCATCTCTTTGCTTTCCTTTTTGCAATTTTTCTCATCACCCAGCCTCACACTTTAAAAAAAATCAGATTGAAAAACCAAACCCCTTTTCTTTTTTTAAACAAAACAAAACAAAATGTATCATGTGACTTCCAGCCTTAACATCAGTTTTTTAACTTTGGTTTCCATGGTGGTGGGATGCAACCTGCTATCACCATGACAACAGCTGCCTCTGTTCAAATTCACCATCTGACAGGCAGTCCCGAACACATACAGACACCCTTCCTCTCTTTCTCCCTCTGGCTGTCAAGGAGATAGAAATGCCAATACACCTACTCCTAAAGACTAAAACCTAATGAATGAAAGACAAAAAAGCAATATTGAGAACATAGCAAGGAGGCAAGTCCCTAAAAGCCTTTCTGCTTGCTGGTACAGTCCCACTGCTTCTCTTCAAGGGGTCCATAGACTCAGTTACTCAAAAGAAAGGAAGCTTAGCGTGACCCTTTGAAGGTTGGCGATGGAGCACATTCAACCTTTCACGCCTTTAAACCAAAGAACTCCGCTCTGACTCCCATGTCCCTGTCCTCCATATAAAATGACAGAAAGGAAGGTCATATTATTGCTACTCTAGTTAGCCCGTACTGAGGTCAGGTCCAGACTCAACCACGCATTGAATCCAAAAGGATGAGGAGCCACAGTTCTGAGAAATTAACACAGGGCTGCTTCCCCCGCCCCCCTTTTTGCTGCTTGAGACCCTGCCCGTTACAGTCCGCTGGATAAATCTTTACAAATTCACTTTTTATGTGTCTCACTGAATCCTGGACTCAGAATGCTGTCAGCAACACGTCACTTTGGTGATCATCAGGCGACAAATGATTGAACGCTAGAGAAAAGAGAAGAAAGAAAAGGGGAATATTAAAAGCCTCTGAAAGAAAACAAAACAGCAGTGGGAAAATTACCTGTTTCAGAAACCAGAATCTGTGTTTTGATGACACTCTGATGAATTCGAACCCATCAAAAGTTCTGGCAGCAATGTGCATTTTAGGGAAAGAAGAACTTGAGGGCGGCAATCAGCAACCGCACCCAAGATTGAACCCCACCTTGTGTCAACACTCCCTTCACGGGGTATCAGACAGGACTCAGAACACAGAGAGAAAATGAAAAGCTTTTTGTAAAAAAGTCCACAGATCATCTCTAAGAGAATTTTTGTTTCCCTTTGAAAGCCCTGCAAGTGTTCCCCTGGGTTCAAAGACACCTACAGAGCCTTCCATCACATGAGAAAATAGTGAAAGCACTAAGAATACTCAATTTGGAAAGGGGAGACTTGAGAGTGCACTAAGAATACTCAATTTGGAAAGGGGAGACTTGAGAGTGCACTAAGAATACTCAATTTGGAAAGGGGAGACTTGAGAGTGACATCAGAACTGTTGAAATAGCTGAAGGGCTAACTTGTAATCAGGTGCTTAGATGTTTTCTAATTCATTCCTGAGGTTAGTAAGAGTTGGACCAGAGGGAAATGCTCAAAGGGAGAACTGGGGCAGCATAGGGAAGTTCCAGTGTTCCAGAGGGGAGTGGACGATCTGGTTAAACAGCAATCTAAGAGTTAAATTCACAAATACAACACCCAGGTTCCCTAAAGGGAGAAAAGCCCTGCTATGTGGCCTCTGCCAATTTCTGTGGTGTAAACACTCTCAACATGGCCAATTCAAGCTACCATCTTGACATCAAAGAAACTGAAGTTGTGAAGAGACACACAGAGTGAACACAAAGAGCTGGTGCTAGTCAGTTCCCGACACCACTTAGGTGTGTTCAGTATCTCTGGGAGACCAGGAGGAGACCAAGGAAGAGATTTCTACATTTGATAACAATGGACCTGGAGCGACCCTCCTGTGAAGGCCGAGGTTAACAAGTGAGAAGCAGCAAGGCCAATGGGTCTTCCTGTGTCAGCACAACCCACTGTCTCCAGCCTCCAGCTCCCCACGTAGTTAGACCTGTGTGATACTATGATTTAGAAGCAAAATAAATGACCAAAATGTATTTCTTACATAGCACTTCTTACATATATTTGCTCTCCAAAAGTCTTGGCGTTTCCTAAGTGCTGTTAGTGATAAAGGTGTCTCCTCTATGTTAATGGAGTGGCTTTTGAGGAAGCACCTAAGGGTGGGGAAGGGTTGTCAAACAACCAAGTGATTAAAGGGTTAGACCTGCCAGTCCCACCCCCTGGCCTCCAGGAAAGGTGGTAAAATTCAGTTCAATTGCTAATGGCCAATGATGTCATCTACCAAGTCTATGCTGTGATGCCCCCATAAAAAGAAAGCTTCTGAACTGGCTTTTGGATTAGAGAACATGTAGAGATTTGGGGAGATGGAATGCCTAGAGAGGGCATAGAATCTCCAGACATTTGCCCATGCTTCTCTTCAGACTGGCTGTTGCTAAGTAATACCCTTTGTCATATGTCTGTGATCTAGTGAGTAAATGGGTTTCCTGAGTTCTGTGAGACACTCTAGCAAACTAGCCAAACTAACAGTGCAACTAACTGCAAAGAACGGGGAGGCTGAGGTTCCCTGCCCCACCCAAGGAAGGGTGGGGCTGAGCAGCAAGGAGAAGCTAAAAAGGGCTTGGGAGAAAAGATTTGGAAGACCTGGAGGAAGCACGTGGAGCAGACATATGCAGCTTCTTGACCTTGGACTAGCACCAGGGACTTGGAGACACAGGAAGGAGACTCTTGGAGAAGACAAGAGACGTGGGTGAGAGACCGGTGGGGAGGTTGACAATGTCAGCCTTTAGCTTGATTTGCATTTTGACTTTGTTCTTTTCCTTACTTACCAGACCCCTCTGCCCCTTTCCTATGGTCCCCACCAGAAGATGCCTTAAATTTGTGGCAAGCTTCCAGGTCTCAGTGGCCCTGCTTTGGGCCAAGCCTGTTTGACTGGGTATTTACCCACTAGGGTATGGGTAACTTCGGGTGTTTAATTGGAAATTATTCTCTTCTCTCTATTGCACACTAATTCTATTAAAATTTCATTTCTATAGAAGGTCTTATACAAAAAGAGTATGTTTTGTCTTTGTACAGTGGGTAACAGAACCCATTTAGAGCAGGCAAGTTTGGAGGTACTGGGGCGCCCCTCAATCTGCCCACTAACAAAACCTGAGGAGGATGGGAGTAATGGAGACCTCTGATTTATTACCAGAGGGTCAGAAGCACAGTCTAGGTGCTAATGTTAAGAGAGACCTTCAGAGACTGAGCACTTAATCTATGGAATCTGACACTCTCTCTAGGGAGACAGTATCAGAACCGAACTGAATTATCTGATATCCTGCTGTCTGAGAATTGGCTTGCTGGTGTAGAGAAACCTACACATACACACATGCACGTACACACTCGCATACACACTCTCACACACACACACACAGCATGCATGCATTTTTGGAATTGGGTCCAGGAACCTTAAATGACCTGAATTCACAAAAACCAGAGCATCCCGGTTACAGAATCCAAGATGTGTGCTAAACCCAGTCACAGGAGAAAGGTTTGCCAGTGTCATGACACAAAAATTAATCATCCCATTCTCTCAGGCTGAATTCCAGGATACCAACAGGGCTCCTGCTCTTACACCATGACCTGCAAGAGAACTGAGAGAAATCAGACAAGACACGTGACTAGCGCACACCCCAAAGAGACAGAAACAAAGCGGGTAACGGCTCACCTCTCCTTCAGAGAAGCTCAGTGGCTCTCAGCCTTGGCTGCAAGTAGATTTACTTGGGAAGCTTCTAAAAATTAAGAACATAGGTAACCAATCTCCAGAAATTCTATCTCACTATAGTGTGTGGGTATCAGCATTTCTAGAAGTTTCCAGGCAAATTCTAATATACAGTCAGGGAAAAGAGCACTGCTTTAGATGCCAGATGCCACGTAAGCTGCTACTATCCTCAACTGGATGAGATAAACTGAGGAAACTAGACTCTTTAAGAGGCAGAAACCTAAAAATCATAGAGTTCTGTCATCTACCCCCATATACCTTACACCCATTTCACAAATATAGACGTTGAGACCAGCAGAGAAAGGAAACTTCTAATGACACCTCTCTGGATTCTCCCTGAAAAGCTTAGGAACACATCAGAACAAGTAAATAAAACTCTCTGGCTTTTTGGCTTGCACTAAGGGTTCTTACAGAAAGGCATCTTTTTATTTGAGGTTACCTCCTCCATCTCAGGACTCCTCAGTTTTTCTCCAGAGCACCTCTCTTAAGATAGGGACTGGTTGACTTACCTATTCTAGGGCTATGGAAGAGCCCAGAAAACATTCCAAGATGAGTGTGGTTGCAGCATCCAGGAAGGAGAACCTATTCTCCCACCTGTTCTCACCCTCAGCTCATGGAGTTCTCCTGCAACTCAGCAGGGGGTTCCCTCCACCACACTGAGAACACAGAACACAGGGCTCTGTTGTGAATCACTGCTTCCCATCCTCACTGGATCTGTGCCGTCTGGCTTCTCGTGAATGGCCTCTCTTGCCCATTCCTACTTTTTTTCCTAATTAAGTCTTTCTTCCTGGGTATGATACCATATGCAGCCTTCTCTGCCTCCCCAAGAGAAACACTAAAGAACCACAATTATTAACTAATAAAAGAATAAAACACATACTTGCGAATTAATAAAATGAGAAATCTCCAGAAGAGGAAGAAGGAGCTAGGAGGAAGCTGTATAGCCCAGGAAAGGGCACTGAGGAAAGAGAGAATGTGACCAAAGGAATCCTGGGCTTAGAGTAAGGAGTTCTGCATTTTCTTCCCTGAACTCTCATTCTCAGAGACCAATGGCAAACTACCTCACCTCTCAAGCTCTCAGCTTTCTTAAGGACAAACAAGGATCTGACTAGAGTTTCTCTTAGGTCACTGTACCTCTAACCTCTGTCATTCTGTAATAATAACAGGTTAACATGATGGGAAGGTAAGCAAGAGAGAGGGGAGGGGCATCCATCACTACACCTGACAGACACCATTTCTGGGAGGCAACCAGTGAGAACATTGGTGAAAAACATTCAAACTGAAATCCCATCACACCTAGAAATACATCAAACCTATCTGAAGTCAACAGAAATATTTCTAAATTTTCCAAAGAAGAAGCTCCAAGACAAGCTGAATTAGCCAGAAACTCCCCTAAGAGATAGTTGACAGAAAGTAAGAATCTTCATAATGGTGACCTGGGGGTTACCAGAAGCTACTTTTCCATAAACCTACTGGAAACCTTTTCTACAATCTGTTGGGATAGTAAATGTCTTTTCTTCAGTCTCGTTACCCCTTTAGCATTGCAAAGACGGAAGCACTCAGTCAGGTGAAAGTTGAAGAAAAAAATTATGGCAGTCGCCTCCTCCACACTATAACTCATACTCTGGGTGTCCCGAAAAAAAAAACAAACACTGAAAGCAGACTTCTTTGAGGGCTGGAGAAAAGAAAATGGACTTTACATGCTAATATTGAAAGGAGGAGAACTGGCATTCCTAAACCAAAGGTCCTTTGTAGAGGGATGAAGTGTGGTAGTGAAGCTTCCGATGGAGGGTAGCAACGAGCCCCAATTCCCCCCCGTCCCAAGCTCACAGTCCAACCACATATGGTGACCAGTTTTAGGTCCACTCATAATGACCATAATGATGGGAAAGACATCTCTATTCTTCCCTCTCCGTGGATCCTGTACTCCTGCATGGCCTCACCTGGGTGCTCAGGTACAGGCAGGGAGGTCACAGGGGCATTGTAAAAATATGCTGTGAGAGGCAAGAGCTGCTGGCCTCCTGTGAGAGCTGAGGAGGTGGAAGGACTACAACGGGAGGGGAACAGCCAACACTCAGCCAGAGCACACCTCCCTCTGACAGGGGCTAATCATCTGTAAAATGAGAATAATACCCACTTCACTCAGAGCTGGGTTAAATGATAGATGTCGAAAGCACACCGTAGAGTGTCTGTCACACAGCTGACATTTATTAAAGGATAATTTCCTCTGTCCACTCCCAGGCATGCATTCTGAGGAACGGATGACTTTGCAGGCCTGGATCGTGGCCCCTACAGAATGTTGGTAAAACTATGTAATAAAAATAAATGAAGGCCAGAGAGAAAGAGAGGGGATGACTCTTAGGCTCTCCCAGTGCGGGTCCAACACAACCTCTTTCCCCGTGGAAGTGCCGAGGGCCGCTGGACAGTTCTCAAGGCCCGGAATCTCTCCCTCTGCTCGCATCTTTTGAGTCTACCTACTGATTTTAATGACAGCAATGAGCGCCATCTTCCTGGGCCTGTACATTTAGGAGTGGCATTTGCTTCTCTCTGATCATCATCAGAAAAAGAGAATACCAAGCGAAGACAGTGCATTCTTATCCATGGAACACTGGGGAAGCGGGGCAGATGGTGATCTAAAAAATACGTAAATACAAGCATACAGAACAATGTATGAGGAGGGAGCATTATCTCACCAAAGTGCCCAGATCCTCTGAATTTACATAGGCCCATATTCCCCAGAACTGCCCCTGCTCACGTTACCATGTCCACCCACCCACCCCACCTCCGGATAAACCCACACCCTTCAACTGCTCCTCAAATCCACAGACCTGGGTAACACATGCACCCTTGCGCATCCATATGGCTCAATTATTTCATAAATACAAATTTCCATGCAAACACAATCCAAAGTTAGCAGAAAGAAGAGGCAGTTCCTTTAATTTTTTAGGCCCACTCCCTAATTTTTTGCTGAGTCCTCTACCAAGTTTCCAAAAGCCAAAGGCACCTCTGGTTCTCCGTTCATGTCCACATCGGTACTCAGTTCCCTCAGAAAAAAAGGCCCTTCAGTATCCCAGTCAGAGGACCTTCACGCACTGAGCTTATCAGGCCATTACAGCACCCCAAGTCATGGATGCTCCCCATCCTGTCCATACCTCTGGCCCTTTCAGAGTTCCTGCACAATTCACAGTCAGCCCTGACTTCCTTCTCAAACAAAGATGGGAACTTTAAACAGCCAGAAACCCAAACAGAAAAGAACAGGTCCGCCTTCTAGGTTAGCCTGAGCTGAGACAAGAACACAAGGAGACACACTTCCACACACACCCATCAGGCTATCTGAATAGCGGCTACCACGTCTGTAGAAACACGACCAGGATCCAGTGAACTTGTTTAAGGCTGGTGGATCTGAGCTATGGCTGGAACACAGCTCCCAGGCACTGAGTAATCTTGGGCAAATGAGCCAACCTCTCCAAGGTCTTCATTCCATAATGGTGAGATGCAAGGAAAAAAATGTCCATTCTGTAGGAGTGCCGTGAGGAAAACAGTGTAATAATCCATGGGACACACTTTGTACCGTAATCTGGGATATGTGCATGCTCAATAAATACTAGATGTTTATGGATTCTACCATAGTACTAACATCCAACATGTTTCCAAAGAGCATCCATACCCACTAGCTATTTCTCCAGGAAGCTGTTGGGTGCCCTCGTTAAAAGCAGGACCTGTGGGTTGAGATCTTGATTCCATCTCTGCCACTTCCTAGCTGTGTGCCTCACACAGCGAGGGAGTCTGGTAAGGTGGGCAAAGCAAGGAGTCATCTCCACCTCCCACTGGAACTTCAGAGAGGTTCAAAGGAACAAAGTGAGGTCTCATAAATATTATCTAGTTAGCTCGGGTTAGACACCTGACAAGAGTCAAGAGAAACTGGAAGGTACTGTTAGAAGGAGAAAACTTAACTGCAATAGTTTAATGTTGATTCATCCAGAATTAACCAGATACTAACAGCTAAGATTTATTCATGGCTTACTATGTGCCAGACACTGTTCTTACATTTGACATGATTAGTTCATCTCATCTTCACCCAAATCCTCTTAGATGCACCCTATACGTAAAATGTATAGGGTTATGTAATTGACATAAACAGAGTCTTGAATTTAGATTCAAAAATTCAACTGTATGAGAACAGAGTAAGGGAAAACGGTCATCAGTGCTTCTTAAAGACCAGAGGTGGTTGGGGGGTGGGGGGGGGGCGGGTGAGAGGATTCACCAGAGACAGAGCAGGGAGAAGAACAGGGGGATAGACTTAAGTACACTGTTGAGGGAATCAGAGGGTGAGACAGGAGAGGTCTGCTGCGCCACGTGGGTTAGCTCCCTGGCTGGGAATAGAACTCATGCCATAGTGGCTGATGACAGCTTGATAACACTGAGACTATAACCTATAACCTCTGTGCCACCAAGGAAGCGCACAGGCTACGTTTTTAACCAGGATACTCTAACGTTTCCAAGCAAGAAGTGGTAAATCCTGTGCTTTAAGGCACAGCTTTCATCACCTGGGCACTGGACTACAGGACATCTAACATCGCTTCAACTGCTGCAATTCTAGGACTGGGCACTATTATCATCTAGTAGAGAAATGAAATACGGTCTTATAATCCATAATATTCAGAGTGATGCCTAGAAAAGAAGTGATACCTCTGAAAAGGATACCTAGAGTGGACTTTGGAGAAAGCTAGTTGCTACCCCCTGGCCTAAAATAGACATGAACAGTCTTCAAAGTGTGTATTGATTTCAGTAAGGCACATGACAAAGATATCTCCCACACCAGTCTCACAGACAAAATTGAGAAATGTCAGCTGGTTAAAGCACAGCTCAGAAGATTTAAGATAAGCTGAACAATCGATGAGATGGACTAATGCACTTACAAGGAGAGAGAGCTACCTGATACTGACGGACTTTTGTGAATGATTTGAATTAAAGCATTAGGCACATACATACATAAGCAGTCTGCAGGTGACAGAGACCCCAGAAGGGGAGGGAGCTCACTCATTAAACATCACAGACAAGAGACAATGCATAATGGAGACCACTTAAACTTTGGACTTGGACCAGCAGGGTTCAAGTTCACAGGTGGTAACCTCAGGCAAGTGACTTACTCTTCCTTAGCCTCAAGTTCCCGATATTTAAATTGTGTCTGTTTAGAAGTAGAGAATCTGAAATACTCAATACATGTTCACTCACTGTCCCCCCTCACAAAGGATCTCTACAGGGTAGATGGTGAGACCAAAAGTAAGATGATGTTATGTAATTGACATAAACAGAGTCTTGAATTTCAATTCAAAAATTCAATTTTATGAGAACAGAGTGAGGGAAAACTGTCATCAATGCATCTTAAAAGATTCAAAGGTTTACAATGGCTGTAACCTCAAGTCAGAATAGAATAGAATGCCATTACCTTTAACAAAAACAAACAAAAAAAAAACCTACGACCAATTTATCTTAATTTAAACAAAAAACATTATCTTAATTTAAATAAATGGGTTAAACACCAATGTTAATAAGCACTGGTCTATGTTCTGGCAATTAAAAAACAAATTGATAATGCCCCCTCCTTGCTAGTATTTTAAACCAATGCTAAGCTATCCAATGTTACAGTAAAGGGATAAATTGGGTGCCATATGGGAGCTGAGAGAAATCAAAGAAGGCTTCACAGAGGAAGTGACCTTTGAGCACAGTCTAAAAGAGAAGACATTCCAGGCAGAGGGAGCCACTGTGCACAGGCACAGAAGCGTAGACAGGATGATGCCTGCAGGTATTAGTGCTCCATTGGAAAGTTATAGGAAAACCCAGGGCAGGTTGGAGTGATGTGTGGAATGGATGACAAGAATTCCAATGGAGCAAGCTAAGGAAACCTTGCCCAGTCATAAAACTCACAAAGGACTGATGAGACAGGAACTTAGTTCTTCCTGTCTCATTTTCTAAATCTGCTGTTCTGTACTGTAGTCACTGGGCACATGTGGTTACACTTAATTAAAATGCAAATAAAGATTACATTGCTGTTCTTAGTCACAATTGCCACACATCAAATGCCCAACAGTACTTGTAGCTAGTGGCTACTGAATTGGACAACAGAAATAAAAATGTATCCTCCACCACAGAAAGTTCTAACCAAACAGAAGGATTCAGTGTCATAAGACTGTCAAGTGCACAAGAAGTAGATGACTGCTTTACAGAACAGAAACAGGAAAAAAGCAAACAGGGGAAAGTTGTACTGAAGACTCTCAGCTCCCTATACCTGTGACTTCTAGCAATAGAAAGAGTCCCGGTATTGACTTAAGACTCTAGTTAGTGTGCTTGTGTGATTTCAAGGCAGCTGCCGCACAGAGAGCTCCTGTCTTTCTTGTCTCTAAAGGGGACAAGGTTGTACTGGGAGTCACTATTTTGGCATCCCAACATCCCAGAGTGTGGGAATTTCTGGACATCTCTATCCAAAGATTCCCACCATCCTTCCTTTATCACAGATTTGACTTCACATGAAACATTCTATTGTGCTTTTGATACGGGGCACAAAGGAGCATTCAAACTGACCAAGAACAGTGCCCAAATAGTTTAATAGTCACTATCTAAGTTCTTCACCTGTACACACAATTGCAAGACTACTCAGTGTTTTTAAAGTGCACCCCTAAAACTGAATGCAAAAACAGCAGGTTTAATTTTCAGGAAAGAAGGGTTCATCACATCGATCAAATTTCAATACAATTTGTAATCCCAATTAGGGACCTAGCAGTCCTAACACAAAAAATTAATTTTAAAAATCCTACTAAATGGTCACTCAGGTCATGCCAACTCTAAAGTTCCACAGCCTGCAACATCTAAAGACCACCACCTGCAAGTGAACTGTGACCTTGATCGAGGAGTATAAAAGAACACGAGAATAAGCCCGAGGCACAAAATTGAGCAATTCGGTCAAGTTGGAGAAAGTACCATCTATCAACACTTCATCAAGATGCCTGTTGGAAGCTCTCTCAGACATCTTGGTGGTTCATTTGCCATGTTAACCTACAGAAACAAGCACACCCAGTTAGATAATACCAGCTCTCCAGCTGGAGAAGTTACCCAGTAAATCAAAAGCCTGCTGAGCTATCAATCCATTTAAAAAACAAAGACTTTGTTCTTACCACATTCTGACAATGTGACAATCCTACCAGGATTCATCTGCAGGTCCTACAGTATTCTAGAGCTGAAAGGATTGATTTCTAGAACAATACAGCAATTTCTCCATTAGCTGAAGAACATTTTTTTGGTGGTTTTAACAAAGAGAAGTGATAAAGAGCTACTTCATAGAATCAATATAGATTAAAACTTGCAAAAGTTTCAAATACAATACAGTGCACCCACCATCCACACCGTGTTGAACATTATGTAACAAATGCTTTGTTAGCGAGGATGGGGAAGCACTACATCTCCTGAGGCCCAACGGCCATCGTTACAAATCTCAACTGTCCTTTTTCTGCAGACCGCTGGATGCCAATCAATGCAAAGTTCTGTACAACAAAATGCCAGTAACAACAAATACCCTCTACTTTGTTCTCAGCCTGTGTTGGGTGGTTCAGAAGCTGGCGCCACCCTGAGCAAGACTGAGAAGCAGATTTAAACTTGTCTTTACAACCTGCAATCCCCATGCAATGACCCTTCCCTCTCCTCCCTGCCATCCAGTGCCCTCGCCGCCTCCTCTCTCCATGCACAAGGGCCACATCTGGTCCTACAGGTCGCGATCAGCACAGCCCCAGCACGTGACAGGCGCTGCATGAATGCTGCTTGTAATCAATAGTACCCAACGAATGCAATCATTCAGCAAAAGCTTACTGAATGCTCATCATGTGTGCCAGCGTGCCATTAGGCGCTGGACTTAAATGGAGCGTGTCCCATGCCAAATCTCACAGGAGCCTGCTCTCAGTTACAAGGCCAGAAAGGAGAAGATGAGTGAGGCTTGGAGTAGAGGACTATCATAGGAGAGTGCGCGTCTTCCCGCTCTCGAAATCATGTGCATTTTGACAGGGATGTCCTCAAGCCTCACGCTCTGAACCCAACAAATAAGCCTTTGTGAGCAGCAGGACATAAGGCTCCTAGAAGAAAGGGAGGTTTTGGATGAGGCATTCCTCGGCAACCTGTAAGCCCTCCTTTAAAGGCACGGCAAAGTGGGTAACAAAGCTATGTCCAACGGTGGTTTGCAAAGTCAGGTTCCAAGACTGGGAGCATCAGCATCTCCTGGGAACTAGTGACAAAAGCAAATTCTCAGGCCCCGTTTCAGACCACTGAGTCAGGAACTCTGGGTGGAGGGCCTATCACCTGTACAGTCACAGCCTTCAGGAGAGGCCAAGACACACCAAATTTGAGAAGAGATGAAACAGGTGGCGTGCAGATGTGTGACTTCAACACAGAGAGAATGAGAAACGAGCCTTCATGCAGATGGAGATCAGATCACCCCTCTCCCACCCCCTCACCCCACCCCCCCAGGAACACCGTCTAAATGAACAGTAGCAAGAGTCCCAACAGCAGACAGCTGGAAATTGCCAGAGCATTCCTGAAGGACTGCGTAAAATCCATTTCACGCTTTTTCACTCGGAGCAGACCCAGGAGACGATGGTGTGGGAATTGGGCAAGAGGCACATCAAGTTGGAAGAATTTCTAACCTACAGCTACACGAGAGGCAGTGAAGAATTGTGATGCTTCATCTCTCCTGGTGCCGGTTTTCAGACTCACTTCTCTGGGTCCAGGAAGTCACTCGAAGCTCCCTGCAACTTGGCCACAGAAAAGATGTCACAGGCAGATCACCAGGAGCCTCAGTTCTGGACAACAAACAGAGTATTTCTTCCCTGCTCCCCACCACTCGCTCTCATCCTTTGCACCTCTCCCCTGAAAGAAATGCAGAAAAAAAGGACACCTCCCCACCACCACCACCGCTGCCACCACCAACTTAAACAGCACAAGCCTCTGGAAAGCTAAGGCTTCCATTTAAAACAGGCTTTCCAGATTCTCAAGAGAGATGGGGAGACAGACGCAGCCCAAATGCAGCAGAACCAGTGCAGCAACAAATACAGCCTCAAAATCATGCAGAGTTGCAGCCGTGATTCAAGTCAACCACCCACGGGCATGAAGGCCACACTTGGCGTGGGTGCTAGGCTGGGCCTGTCCCTGTGGACCCTCACGTGTCCTGACCATCAGAGCCCAGCCTGCACCAACGCCCAAGCCCTGCCCTGGCCCGCTGCCCTGCCCTGGCCCAATGCCCTGCAGCTCTGAAAATGGACCCGTTTCAAAAACCACAAAGGTTTTGGGGTTTTTTTTGCCCCTGTTCCAGTGGGCTAAGAGTGAAATGTTTCATCCTACAAGCTTGGAACTCAAAATGCAATCAGAAGAGAAGCAGCCACTGTTCTCCCAGGGGTGGGATGGGGATGCTTGGATAGCTAACAGATTTTGAAGTCATTCAACATTGTGCGCTTTAGTCTGGTCCTTTCCCCCCTCTAAAGGACACACCTCTGGCTGGTCCTTGCTTTCTAGAGATGGGGACATGAGGCTGACAGGTAGGGTTAAGGGTTTTCAGCCAAACACTGGCCAAAGGTGCAAGAGATACTCAGTAAGCAAAAATAGACTAGAGATGTATACATGAGAGACCACACTCTTGAAGCTTAAAAACCTTCATGCTGTACATTTTGTCTTTAGTTTAGAGCGACACTGGAAACAGGATTGGTGACCCACACACGTTTTCTTGTGCAGATTTAGGATGCTTGGGAAGGAAAGCATTGAAATAGGTCCCAGACGTGTTTATTCCTCTTTGAAAGAGATTGCTTTAGAAGTCATATGTCATGATGGCTGGGAGGTGTTATATACTAGTTTAGGGACCGCCTCCCAGCCCCCTCAATTCCTATGTGGATTCTACACTGAAGAAATAGTCACAGATTCCTTTTTAAGTAAGGTAGGAGGACCCAGAGGGACAACTACTTAGGGGCATAAACTCCTACTTAAACACAGGCTCTGGACAGAGGAGGGGGATAGCTACATTGGGGTACCTGAGTGTAACAGGACTGCAGAAGAGGCAGGCCACATAAAACAGTAAGAAAAGGTACATTACAAGAGATTTCCCCCAAGGCTACCTTTCTGTCCCAGAGCCACTTGCACAAAACAGCAGGCTTAGTGAGAAGAAGTTAATATGGGAAACTACCCTCTGCAAGAGACCTCGCTCACATCCAAGAGGAAGACAAATAACCTTCCTTTTCTGAAAATCCTAGGAAAAACCCACACAGATAATGAATTATTCACAAAGGCTGAACCTAAAAATGAGAGAGCGAGAAATATAGAAAGATGAATAGGGGCGGAGGGCCCTGCAAAAAGAGAAAGTGAAGAAAAGGACCTGTCCCTCTCTCCTGGAATAAAAGGGTATTAATTACAGTCCTGTTTAGATTCCCTCTTTCATGTCTTTGTGGTCAGTGATGAATAAGATCAGCAGAGTGGCCTCGGCAGGGCTGGGCTTTGGGAGCTGCTACTTTTCCACCACCCCACCACTCCCACCCTCACCCCCCAGGCCTGAAGGTCCCTGCCCCCACCCCAAGCTTGAAGGCCTGAGCAAAAGGGAGAGGGATCTGCTGAGGGAGCTGGAGCCCAAGGGTCTGCAAGAGTTCTGAAAGCTTAGCAAGTCTTGACTCAGTTTTATTTAACTAAGGAATATGACAATGGAATGAAACCAGATGTTCCTATAAAAAGGGGGGAAAGCGCAGAGTTGGGGGGGCACACCTACATTTTATACAGAAACAGCTAAAAAGAGATAAGCAATTTTGGATGGAGCTAATAATTCCAGTCTGGCTCTTTCAGAAGAAAACATGAAGGGCTGTTCCGTTTCTTCCTCCTCCTCCTCGACCTCCTCCCCTCCTCTACCTCCTCCTGGTCCTCCTTTAATTCACAGTGTGCACTGTACCTATTACGCAGAACGCAGGTGGAGGGAAATGGAGCTAGCATAACATGCAAACCAAGAGTGGTAACTAACACATCCCAGGTATTTTTGTCTCCATCCTCAAGTCATTTCAGTTTTGTCAACCGCCTTCACTCCAACCTGCTTTCCAGGCTGCTTCCCAATTACGACTGGTCTCCCAACAAGCCTGGTTTCCCCACGAAACATGACCCACCCGTTATTTCAAGGACAAAGTCAAACAGCGATATGAAGATGGTCTTGGGAGCCTCAGAAACTAAAGACCTTCACCCTGAAGCCTGAGTGCCAGATCCAGGCAGTTTCACTCTCTGCATCTGTGCCCAGGTGTGCAGGAGATGGGAGCCTTTCCGCAGTACCTGATCCTAGAATATAATTACATACTTCATCCTTGAGAGCTGTCACCCTCTGCCCTAATCAAGGCATTCTGACTCATGATCCATTAGAGTGACATCAAACCTGAAATTCTCGCCAGGATTACAGTCTACTATCTTGCAAGGTGTTATACATACATTTATAGGCAACCACAGCAGGAAAATATGAACCAAAATAGGAGATTTAGGAACTAAAGCTTTCAGTTATCCTTGCCAAAATTCTCCAAAATAAATAGACAATTTCCACTGGGCAAGTCACCATAATAAAATATATAACCTCTGACCCCTAGTCAGAGTGCCATGGGGGTTACTGTGAAATTTTCTGAAATGGATGAATAGCCACAGGTTTGTTATAATGAGACTCAACTTAGTGGCTGCAAACAAATTTGCTCTTCCTACTTTAAATCAAGTTCATTTCCACATGAAACATGGGGCGCCCTGCTGAAAAGGCCTGCACAGTATGAGTGGGGGACTCTCCCTGCCAGCACCTCCAAGTGAGACAGACCATCGTGCCCTTCACTGGCTGACCTGGAGAATACAAACAAGTGTGGGGTATCTCACAAAACATGAGCGAAGACCCCGTGCGTCCGCTGGATCTGGCACAGAGGGTATGACTGAGAAGCATACGACACAGTGGACAGGGGGATGACATTCCAAGCAGCCAGTTCCCTGAGAGGAAGAGAACCCATTTGTTAGATCTATTAGATCAGCAAGAAGGAAAAGGCAGAATCATATAAAATACAACATCACATTTTAAATCAGATTAGCATTTTCAAAAAGGTTATGGTATCCACTGCAGAAGAGCGTGCCATAAGAAAATAAAATTATCTCCCTATGCAGATGTAGCTTCCAAGCGAAAACACATTAAGAGTGGCTGGTGACTTGCCACCATCTTTCACACCAAATCAGGGCAATCTTAGGCATTTCTTCCCTAAGACTTCCCCTATTAATAACTGGATATGGTTACCCCACCCCCACAAATGCAAATAAATTCATTCCTTCTACTTAACTGATCTTTTCAAGCCCATCTCATTAAAGACCAGTAAGAGACAGTGTGAAGAGTCCACTGATGCTGTACACAGAAGTGCTTACTGTGACTTTCTGCAGCCAATAAAAATTGCCTAAGTCTCAAAAAGTATAATGCACAAATAATCCAAAATGAAAACTACATGAGCATGTGTCAGCTCCAAGCAGGTCCCTCGTGTTTTCTAAGCAATCTTCCTCCCCCCCCCCATCTAAATCTAGCCCTTACCACGAGCAGAGACATACCCCCCAAACTTTAATGCGTATACTAATTACTGGAGGACCTAGTTCGAATGCAGATTCTGATTCAGTTAGTCTAAAGTGAAGCTCAGGATTCTGAACTTTTAACAAGTTCCCAGGGTGACGTACATGTTGCTCCTGGCTCTTCTGGAAGGACAATAGTCTACATTCTAAGTACTTCTGGCCTGAACCAAGTCTCCTCCCTTGGGGCATGCTGACATTTCTATGAATAACAATAGCTAAGAGTTTACTGGGTAATTAGACAAAGTTCTAGGAACTCCACAGGTTTCAACTCAGTTAATTCTCCCAGGAACTCATTATGATCATCCTAGTTTTACAGATAAGGAAACTAAGTCAGGGAGTAATGAAGTAATATTTCAAGGTTACATTGTTGGTGAAGGAAGTGGGATTTGATGCTGAGGCCATCAGTCCCAAGCTGTCCAGGTACCTCCTACTTATACTGAGCTCCAGTAAGAAAAAGCAAAGTATTTTAGGAAGCTGGTCTTTTAGAAAGGGAGTGAGAGTAGGAACTTAGATGCAATATTAGAGGTAACTCAGACCCCACAGAAGCCAGTGTTCTCCTACAGTTACCACAAGAGAGGATATATAGTAGTCAATTGCACTGTACAGCAATCAAACATGGTATATTTTAAATTTTCCAGCCGGGTTTCTCTAAACAGCTTAGCAGATGTTCTCTGAACACTGCCGCCACAGCCTGCATGCTGTAAACCACTGCAAAACTTCCAAAGACAGGGTCACAAAGAGACTATTGGGATTGGACTCACTGCCAAGACACTGCCAAGACACTGAGTATGAGGCTGATATCATCTCTCCGGGCATTCCTTTGATGCACTTTGGTCCACTTTGGCTACGGCCAGGGAAAGGGAGGAATAAAACCTAATCACACCTGGCACTCGCACTGCCTTGTAGAAAGGCGGTGTCTTTGCAGCGCAAGAGAAAAAACGTGAGCAGCAGCGACCACGTGGTGTAGAAAACGTGCTTCGTCTCCAGCCCCAGGAGCCAGGGTCCAGCCGAAGTGCCCTAGGTGCTGAACCCCAGGGATGCAGAGCCGAGCCTCTGACAGTTTCGGTGATGCTGCCCAGGTGCCCGCAATGGCTGCCCGAGGTGGGGCTGGAGGGGAGGCTTTGTCTACTGCCTAGAAACCTGAGGGCGCCAGCCAGAGTAAACACGCCCAAAGAGAGGGGTGCTGTGAAGCAGCACCTGGTGGGTGGGGCAATTTTGAGAATTGTAGAAGGTGGGTGAGGGAGGGGCTGGGCTCGGGGAAATCAGGAGGGGCCTGACAGAGGAGTGTTTGCAGCCGCATCAGACAACACAATGAAATGTCTGCTTTGTGCTGCGGGGGACTGCAGGAATCAGACCCTTCCGCCTCCCCAGTACCCCACCCAGGAGACATTTAACTCAGTACTGTAAGGCCCCCATCACTCCGTGGGGGTGGAGGGGGGAGGGGAGTACCAGGAGGAGGAGAGAGCAAACCCAGCCTAGGGTGGCTGTGGGAGGCTGCCAGCAGCAGCAGGAAGAATATCTGCTTAGAGATGCTCCTTCGTTTCTAATGATGGGTGCTGCCTAGAAGCTCTATGGGCCAGCCAATCACTGGGCTGCTGAGGCAGGGGACTAGAATGGGAGGAGGGGGGGCAAAACCTGGGGTGGGGGCAGCAGGGACAAGCCCAGGAGCTGGAGGAAGAGGGCTGCCAAGTACCTCCCTGATACTTAGAGACCCAAAGTGGCTCCAGCTGTCTCCCTGCTGCTGCACACCTGGGAGATGGGGGTGGGGAAGGGGGAAAGATGCACCTCCTTTGCAGGTGCATCCCACTCAAGAAGTCTGTCCATATAAGCATCAGAGTCCCCTGTCTCCATTCCTGACCTCCCCCCCATTTACCACCACCCTGCTGGCCCGCTTCCTACTAATCCCCCCTCACCACCCCACAACCTGCAATTCCTAAAGACTTTGCCAGACACCCAAATCCTTAGTGAAGAACAAGGCAGTGAGATGCCTAGTCAGCAGTTTGCATTGGGTGCACTTGATTAAGCCTGCAAAGAAGCTCCTTCCATGCCCGTTCACCCTGACACCGCACCATCAGTGCCGCCCCCATCTGCTCTTTGTAGAGAGCAGTTCCTTTGGAGCAGGGGCTAGACAGACTGCTCCCATACCTCTGGGCTCAGCTGATGCAGCTCTCAGCTGACAATTCAGACCCAGCAGATCCACCAGGCTCCTGGGCACTGGTCTCGCTGGATCAGGGAGGCGAGAGGACCAAACCCAGGACTGAAGAAAGCATGGCCAGGAAGAAAACTGCAACTCTGAGCTGTTTGGGCTGTGTCATTAGATTCTGTCTCCTCTGACATGCCCATTCACTCCACTTTCAGTGAAACTTAAACTCAGTCCCTGGAGTTAGCTGGATGCCCAGGCAAAAAACCTATCTCCTGGATCCATTTCTCTATGTCTACATGGCTTTGGCCCAGTGCTCGAGTGTTCTGACTGAGCCATCCCCTCATAGAGCTTCAACTTCCCTACAGGCAGACATTGCAGGTGTACCCCAGCTGGCGGGATGGGGGCGGAGGTGATGGCTTAAAGGGAGGAAAAAGGGAATTGACTAAGAAAACCAGCCCTGAGGTTAAGGGCATCCCATTCTGTGTAGAGTGCAGCTTGTGGAAGGACTGGGGGGCCTGGAAACCAGACAAAGCCTCGCCCAGAAAGGGGCAGACACTGCACCACCACACACCAGGGGACTCTAGCAATTTCCAGACAGGAAAGAAAAAAAAAAAAAAACAAATGTCTTACCTTGAAATACACTTTCATGCCCACACCAGTCTTTATAGCACCAACTTGCCCCTTAGATGCACCAAAGTAAAGCGTGCACTTCAGCAAAGGGGCAAACTGGTACCAGGAAGGGGATGGGTGATAAATTCCATGCCCCCCTCACCCCTAAGTAATGCAAAGGAGAAGGGAGTAACGGTGGGCAAGAAAGGATATGGCCAATCGATGAGCTTCTTGGCGTATTTCCTGACAATGTTATCTTCTCCGAAGATGAACAGGGATCTGTTGACGGTGAAACAGTTCTGCCGGACAGGAATGGGATTGTACAAAGCCATAGTCCGAGCTCTCTGCGCTTTCGACTGCTTGTAGGTGGCGGCGGGCCCTGAGGCCGGCACCGGGGTTCCTTGCCGGTTCCGGCTCTGGTCTGAGTCTCCATCTCCCGACCCTGGCCTGGCGACCACCGCCTCCCCGAAGCGAGCCATCCTGAAGTTTAAACAGACAGAAGACACACAGAGGTGATCGCGGCCGAACACCCGCACACAGCGACAAGCAGAAAGACACACGGAGGCTCAGAGCCGCATCCACACGGCCCCAAGACCACCGGGGAGCCCCGCGAGCTCTTCTGAGAGGAGGCTACGGCAACCCCCGCTGCTCTGAACTGTTGACTCTACGTACACCCTCTGCGAAGCTCCATTCCTCAAGGAAGAAAGGGAGGGGAGGGAGGGCTTGGGGTGCTCAGTTTCTGGAGGCAATTTTTTTTTTTTTTTTCAAAATGTCAGTGTGTGGTGGCGTTCAGGGACTGAAGAGGGGTGGAGTAGGCTGCTCCTCAAACATAGCTCCTCTTCTGGCAGACGCACCACCTAGTTCTGGGAGAGAGGCAAGCACCGGCCCGCTAGGTAACAGTTGGGTGATTTATTGGTTGGGGGAGGGGAAAAACGAAAACAATAGAACTTAAAAAAAAAAAAAGCCCGCAAGGACAGGGTTACGATGACAAGCTTTATAACGCCAGGCCCTGCAAGTCCATCTAAGAAAATTCCACCGTCAAGATGTGAGTCTAAATTTGCCAGCACAGATGCATCCAAAGAGAGGGGGTGGGGGCGGTATTGAGGTTCCTGCGTAAACCGCAACGCCCAAAATCTCAAAATAAGAATTCGATCCAACCGGAGAGGGACAAATGACTTCAAAGCTCCAGCGCTTGGGATAGAAGTTAAGCAGCATCCAGACAGCAGCGAAGCCGGAGTGGCAGCATCCTCGCGGAGCGCTCGCCGCCGCCCCGGTTCAGCATGCAACAGCGGGCCGCGGCTGCGCCGGCGAGAGGGCGGGAGCCGGCGGGCGACCGGCGAGCTCTGGGGCGCGGGAGGAACAGGTTGCAGCGGAGCCTCGCGGTGGCCTAGCACCGGAGTTGGCCAAAGACCGAACTTCCCCACTAACGACTCGGTCTTCCTCGTGCGCGACAGCCGAGCTCCAGGGAGCAGGAGCAGCGGGAAAGGAGAGGCGGAAAGCCGGCAGGCGCAGAGCGAGCGGAGCGCAGAAGCGCAGCCCCGCGCTCACTGGAGCGCCGGAGGAGCGGGGGCGGGGCCGGCGGAGACGCGAGGGGCGGGGATGGAGCCGGAAGGACCCTGGCCAACCTTGGCTGGAGGTGCTGGGGAAGCAGGCGGTGCTAGTTTGGCCGCTTGGCGTCCGGAACCGGAGCAGGTAACCGGCCACCCCTGCAAAGGTCCGCTAGGAAAGCCGAGAGGCAAGAAGCTGCACGGCTGGTGCAGCCGCGGAGTCCCTGCCAGAGAGCGGGCTCGGCGGGGGCGCGCGCACGCACTCGCACCTCCCGTCCCCCGCCGAAGGGCGCCCACCCGAGCTGTCTCCACGGGGTGCGAGGCACAGTGCCCACCTGCCACCCTGGAACCAAGTAGAGGCCTTTGTGCCCAGCGCGCATCGAGCACGGGGTCTGGGTAGCCACTCCCCCACACCTCCCAGGCTCCCGGAATGCTGACCGCGGGTTCCCTGCAGACAGCAGCACCTTCTCCCCCACCTCCCCGCAGCAGTCTGGAGGCCTGAGGAAGACGCATGGACTTCTGCGGGTTCCATACTCTGCTTTTGGTGCCGGCTCCAGGCGAGCATCTACCTCCCTATCCAAATGGGGAGACCTGGGGCAGCCTCTAGGGTTTGCTTTGGGAAGAACCCTGTACATCCACCCTTAGAAGGGTGATCTACTCCCGGAAGGGTGGCCCAGATATTGGGGCTCTAGATGAAGTTCTGGCCTAAACTAGCCTTTCACAAAATCTCCACAGAGCGGTCCTCCCACCTTTATCTTTTATCCCCAAATCAGCTCCACTGACTTCCTCAAACCCAACCCCTTAATGAAGAAAAACAAATACAGAGATGGGAAAGGTGGACTTTAAACCCAAAGAGCCCCTAGGTTTCAGCAACGAAGCCCTTCCCACAGGTTTGAACTGAGGACAGGCACTGCGGTCTCCTCCAAAGTCCACACCTTCCTCTGCTCTCTCCTACCTTGGCCACAACACAATGTCCTCCTAAGTCCCTTCACCTGAGCAATGGAGGAGATGGGCAGTGAGAGGGGCTAGGAAAGGAAACACTGATTGACCAGATTGGAAATCTGGTTGGAAATCATGGGTGAGTGTGACTTTAAGGGCATAAAAGTCAGTGTCTCTGTGAGAGTAACTGGTGAGAAAGGTGGTGATGTCCAAGAAGCAGGTATGCTCCTCCTGGTGTATTTCCTGCACAGCTTTTTGTGTGAGCACATGTGCATGTATGACAGAATCAGCGGTCTGGGAACTGGAAATCCGAGTCTCAGCCTCGCCACCCCTACCAGGCTCTGTTGCCCTTGAGGGTGGCATATTGACCTTTTGATTCAGGGGAACCAGTTCTGGTCTAATTGCTATTCAAGGGAGTCAGCTCTAACTCGCATTTCGATTTAACCTTACGGTCCTTCCACCTGCCTTCCTAGAGGGTCCTTTGTTGTCTGCATACCTAGTCAGAAATGGAAGGAAAGGTGGTACTATAAACCGTGAAGTCCATCAGCCTGTTAACATTTAGAACTAATCACAAGTTGCTATTTCAGTAACCCTGTGAACTACAGAGAAGATTAGAAAGAACTTTTGGAAACAATCAGTCCACGTCATTGCTTTTAGGTAGAATCACATTCATAGCACAAAATTCATTCAAATCACTGATTTGTCACACCAGGCACTGTATTAAGCACTCAGGATGTAATAAACAAAATAGATAATGAAAAAAATAAGGTGCTCCCTTCTTATATTAAACCACATTCTATAACCGTGCTGGCTACAATGCTGAATGGACCACATTCTCTGTCCCCGACTTCACCCCTTCGCCTTGTGTCCTGACCTCGGCAGCCTAGAGGGTGGAGTTGATGTGCTAATGCCCAGGAAAGCAAGGCACACCAGTCTTTTACCTCCCAGAAGAGGTTCTTGGAAGGTCAGGAACCCTGACTCGAACATTCAATGTCACCCCCTCAGGAGAACTAGTCCTAATTCCCTGTGCTCTCTCTGCAGCGTCTGTGGCTGCTGTCCCTCCTTAAAGACCTAGAATCTCTAAGCCAGGAGACTGCATGTGGAAGTATGAGGACTCACTGGAGCCTTCCTGCCTTCTGAAGAGACAGGAATCACAGCTGCCTGGGTTGGGAGAATGCTGGAGACAGCACCTCCAGAGGGGAGTTAAACTGGGCATTCTTGGAGGGTGCCGCCCGAAGGGACAAGGCCAACATGATGATCCAAGTGGCTTCTGGAGGGCCTTGGCCCAAGGGCCCTGGGGGAAAGGCCCAACACCCTGCCTGGCTGACACAGCTCTGAGACCTTTAAGATCTAAGAACTTCCTTCCTGCTCTCCAGTACTCCCATTCCCCCAGCTTCTAAGAGGGCTACAATTTTAATGGTTGAATAGTGTCTTTTGTGTGCTTTAGTAGTCTTCGGGTTACAGTCCCGAAGTCCATGTGGCAACACATTATCAATGACCCTGATTTGGTAGAAAAAGCAGCAATTTCATAAATGTAGTTTGTCTACATCTGATTAAAGGCAGAGTGTAGACCGCTCACAGAGCTGATTTTCAGTTTATGACTCTTTCTAATATCCAGGTTAATGTCTCCAGGGCAGGAATAATATAATTCTAAAAGGTTCCCATCAACAGAAGAAACTACGATCACACTAAGCCCACAGAGAGGCTATGCTGACACCCTCAGATAGAATTTGATGTGTGGCCAGATGTTCCTCTGGAACCATGCTGGGAAGACCCTCAGCCTGGACACTTCACTGCCCTCAAGATTCAGGAGGACCCTTTAGTAGTTTTCAGGTTACGAAAACCTCACTTGAAACCCCTAAAGAAAAAAACCAAGATCAGCTCACTGTCATATGCTCTTCTTAAGGAACACCAGTGGGCATTGTTCTTCCAGGGTCCATAATTCCACTGTTTTCTTAAAGACCCACAAATGGAAATGTGGAAAAGTAGCAGTTGGTCATAACTCTGGAAAAAGGTTTGGGGGGAAATCCTCACCAGTCCAGAAGGAATATTAGTTTCCTGTTGTTAGGGCGCCATCTACTGGTCACTTGTGAACACACTGCTGTGAATGCAGGTAGTTGGTACCCAGCATTACAGACCAGATGTCAGAGCTTGGACTTTGCTAAGAGGTGGCCTCTCATCACCAGCCCTCTACTCCCTTGTAAGACTGATAACGTTAAAACCCAAAATTTCACCACAATGCCACCAGCCATCTCAGGGATTTGAAAAGCATAGCCCTACACACAGAGCACAAAGTTACCACACCACATGCCATGCCACACTCATGCCACACCACACACACATGCACACACACAAGTCAATGCAGCTAAATGCTTCACATAAACCCAAACTGGAAACTCAAACGGATATAAGGCAGTAGGAGGAGAATTTCTTAGACTATTCGTCCCATGCAGAGTCCATTTCAAAGCTCTCACCCTCTGCTACAGTGCAAACAGGAGCGTTGAGACAGTTGGGGGACCCTCCTGCCTCCTCTAGAAAAGGAAAGAAACAGAATAGCCTCATTCCCCTAGCCCAGGGAGGTGAGGGGTATTTGTAGCAAGATGAATAGACATGAGAGGCAAGGGCAGAGAAGCCCTTCACCTATACCCCTCATTCATAAAACTCTTTCCAGATGCCTAGCCTTGGGCCATCTTCATGCAATATTTTAGCCCATGGCTGAGAAGTCTGCACTCTATGCCTCTCCCAAAAGACATGTGCCCCTCCCACAAGCCCTGCTCCACATTTCCCCATACCCTGCCAGTTCCACTCAGATAGCCTATGCTTAAGTTATCAGAGCCCCTTTTGTTCTATTTTTCCCCTGTTGAGCTTTTCCAAGAAATAGACTCTTATGCAAAACAGTGCTGTAAGGAACATAATGAAGAGAGGATTTGGGAGGGGGTTCTCAAGACAAAAGTTGGCAGGAGACCATGTGCAAATTGATAGCACTGCAGAGGAGCATAATGGTAACACAGGCATCTTGGGAGTCTGCTTCTACCATCACCATACTTTGCAGTCTCTAATTGGGTGAACTTATAATTTCACACCCTTACAGAACATCCATCCCTAGGACCAGCATTTCTCAGACCTGTGTCTGAGAAACCCCACAGTGCCAACACCCTTTCAGCTAACTGAAGATCTGAAAATTCTGTCAGGATTTTTTTTTTTTGCCCTTCATTTATGACAACTCAATATTTCACTGAATTATCACTATAGGCCCATGAGGCACATTCTATAATCTGAGCCCCAGAGAGTCAGGGACTTGTCCCAGTGCACAGAGCTAGGACATCACAGGGCTAGATCCCCTGGTAATAAGGTCAGGATTCATTATACTGTGTGGCCATGATTAACCTACTGCATGTCAAATCATGGTTTCTGTGCTTAAGTGTCTGGTCAGCAGCATGACCTTAAACCTTGGAGAGGTAAGTCTTGACCTTAAACCAGAGGTCTTCCAGAGGATTAAATTTCTAAGAATGCACAGCAGCTGTGGCATGAGGCTGTTAGGAAGACTGAACAAATATGTGTTGAATGCATAGCTGGCATAAAATAGGCACTTCATAAGTGTCTGTCCAATACATTTCTGCCATGGCAGCATACAGCAAGCACTGCACAGTTGGCCACTTTGTGCTCCTGAAGCCTTCCTCTAGAAGTGCAGCAGGGAGGGCTGCAGTGTGTCTGCATGGGGTGGACAGAGGAGCAGAGAAGTCTTTAGGGCAAGGGGCTGAGAAGAGACAAATGGAGCAAAAGAGAAAAGAAAGAAAAATCCTAGAGACATGTCTTAGGAGCCAAAGGCCTTGGTATCTGAGAGGAAAGGAGCTGTTTGCTTAAGCATAAATTCACAGACCCATTTAATGAATGCTCATTAAACCCCTTTCATGCGGCAGGCATTGTTCTTCGGCATTCTGAGGCCCAAAGATAAATTCGACACAGTCACAGCTTCTAAGAGCTGACAGTTGAAGCGAGGGAGACACGTACCCACGAAGGCTGTCACACAAGTCAGAAGGCAGGTGCTCCGCAGAGCACTGAGGGAGGAGGCTGAGATGGAAGACTCCCCTGGGGCTGCAGGAGCCAGGAGAAGTGACGAATCGGCGAGAGCCCTTTGAGAGAGCCACCGCTGGTGGTGTGGAAAAGCCACTTGGAACTCCAGCACCTGGGCTGGGGGGTACCCGGGATGTGTGAGACGGTGACCCACGCAGCAACTTCGTTTTCTTTCATGATGCCCAGGACCCCGCAATTCTAGCACTGCTGAATGAGGAAGTCAGGAAACGGGTACAGGTAGTTAGCTAGAATCAGGGGGGGCCCCAGCCCAGGTGTCCTAAGGTCATTGATTAAACTGAATGAGGAACAATTGGTTTGGGGTCAGAGGATCCAAACCCAGTAAAAAAAAGAATGGTCAGAACACCAATACAATTAACACGACGCCTAAGAGGTGAACCAAAGTTTGTTTCGAGAAAGAAGGCCCCTGCAGTACACCTTGGTAACCTAGGAGACCGCACAGGCCCCAGCCAATCAGCACGAGAAACAACACCAAGAACGGCCTTGCCCACTGTACCCCCATAAACTCCTGCTTCTTGCCCCCTCAGGACAACCTATTTGGGACCCCACTCAGAGCATTCCTGTCCTTAGCTGTCAGTATATCTTCTTTTCTGCATAACTCTTGTCTCAACTCTGAATTCTTTCCTCAAGGAGACAAGAACCAAGAGCCTCTTGGGGTCTTCAGACCCCCTAGGCCAGATTCATTACTTCACTCCTCTCTTTTCCTTCAAATAAGGTCATTTTCCAGCCTGGACCAAAGTCAAAACTGTTCAACATCATAAACATTAGTCTTTCTTAGAAAAATCAGTTGGAAGTTTCACTGTTTAGCCCCAGACGTGAAGGATCCCTGCCCCCATCACTATGCCCCTCCAACCCACACTTTGGGCCCAGCCTGACTGCCCAGCAACGCCAAGAGAAGCAGAATGACCACAGAAGCCAGTAGAGAGGAGCGCTGGAATCGAAGGCAAGAACAACTGACAGAAGCACGCCCATCCATCCACCCCCTTGGCCTCTTGACTCAGAAAACAAAATGCGGCCCACACACTGTGAAGCTTGCTCAGCCTGGGTGGGCTCCGACTGACTCACTCATTCAGCAAACACAGCGCAAGCACCTCCAGTGCCAGGCCGGGTGTCAGGTGCTCCAGCAAAGGAGGCCTGAGCTTGCTGGTCTCGTTCCAGCCCCACGTTTCGCTCTTCCATGTCCCAGCAGCAAGGAAAGCAGCTCACGGCTGAAACAGAGCCTGGAGGAACCCCAGGGGAACGCAACTGCACCGCACCCACAGTCTCGCCTCTTCCAGGACTCTTTGGGTTGGACTTGTCAGCAGATGAAGCCACCACCTGTCCATCACCACACCCTTCTCTCCCACTCTCTCCTCCACTGAGCAGCTGCTTCCACCCACCTGGTATAAAATAATCAGCGTGAATAAGGCATTCCCATATGATATGGACTTAAGGCCAGTTTTGAAATGTGCACCTGGAGGCCATTGGCGGGCTCCGCTCCTCCCACTCCCCAGAAACTGCAACTCAGACACCCCCTCCACTGCCCCCCCGACCTCCTATGTTTCTGTTGCTCCCCCATTTTCCATGATCGCTCGGCAGCACTTGGCACCACCAACCTCCCCTCCCTCATAGGATTCGCCCCCTGAGTGTCCCAGTCGCCACAGCTCCAGGCTGTGTTTCCCCCCTACTCCTCTTTTTCCTCGCATCCCTGTGGCCGTACCCCCGGCTCTTTCTCCCACCTCTGCCCTCTCTCTGGCTTCCCCCTCCAAGGTCATCTCTCTCTTCATATCCCCTGTCTTATCAACTCTCTCTCATCTTCTGACCCTCAACCACACTGTTCACCTCATCCCCAGATCCAGCACCCACTTGGGTAGCCACGCGGAGTGCCCATCATCTCAAACTCTACATGATGAAAGTGAACTCACTGTAATTCCTTCAAAGCAAGCTCCTAGCCATGCCATGCCCACCCCTACCTCAGTGCTTTTACTCACAGCACCTGCTTCTCACTGACCCGGAACATGCTTCCTCTATGCTGTTTCGCTAACTCCTATGTCTCCCTCAAGGCGTGATTCTTTTCTTTCTGCTTCTTCCATGCAGCCTCCCATAACCTCTCCTTCTCTGTGATCGCCATCTCCTGTAAACGTATGGAACTTGTGTTTCATTCCTGTAGTGCCATGGATGTAACGTCGCCAGTGCATTCCTAGTTATATGCTTCGAGCACATGTTTCTCGTTTTCTCAATTACAGTGTAAGCTTCTCTGGAGCAGAGGACCTTGCTCTCCATTTTATTCCCTGGAGCGCTGGCATCATGTTATCCTCACAGCAGACCTTTACCAGTGAATGAATGACCCTCCTGCAAGTCTTACTGGTGAAAAAGAGTTTGGGCATCCACCAGAGAGCTGGATTCTGTCCGAGGGGCTGCCCCTTCCCCTACATGTTCAGCTCTGCTCTCACTCTATCTCCACCCTGCTGTTGGTGTGTGTATGTGTCCTTTCTGGGTTGTGCTCATCCCCCGCTTCCCACATCCTGCACACCCCACACCCTTCTATTAAGAAAGGATGCTGGGCCTCCCTGGGGGTGCAAAGGGTTTAGCAAAGGAAGCTATTTGCAGTCACTGCAGCACGAGTTCAATCCCCAGCCAGGGAGCTGACACACATGGCTCCCCTCAGCACTGTATTTCAGTCCGTCTGCCTGTTCTGCTCCCCACTCTGTCTCTGGTGAGTCGTCTCACCTCTCTGCACCTCTGGCCTATATTCCAGCTCTTGTAGCATAAATGAATTTTTTTTAAAAAAGGAAAGGACGCTTACCTTTAGTGATCAGGTAACCAACTCAGCACAATAACAGCCTCACTCTGATTTTATCAATCATTAAATTATAGGGTTCTTTCTCTTATGAAGAGTATCGCCCGCTCTTTAAAAATGTGGTTGAAGTAAGACTTGGGGAATCAGTTATTAAAGAAAGACATTGAGACCCCACATAAAGAGTATTTTCATATCCCTTTCTACAGAAAATGAAGCGCAGAAGAATAAAATTCTGCTTCCAAAAACAATTGGTTCTATCTCTTCTCTCTACAAAAAGGCAAATGTCATCATCAGACTTCCTTCCCTTAAAAAGAATTATATGTTAAAGAGACACACGCACTTTTGCTTATATGCAAAGACACACACCAGATTCTGAGCTAATCTCAAGTTCTGCCAAGTGTACAAACATGTGCAATTTATCTTCCCTGCTTTTGGGAGCATTCAGACAGGCTTAATACAATGCATTCAGATGCAAAGAATCACAAGTTCTTTTGAAGATCGCTAACTATTCTTAATGTACCATTTAAAATTCAGCTAGGAAGTATAATTCTCAAATGAGAGAATTTCTGAAATACCCTTCGAACACCTTTAAGAACCCTTTATGTGCGCGCCTGCACACGCACACACACACACTCTCACTCATAGTACAGCCCTTTCCCTTAAAGATCTGTTTTGGTTTTCACATCATTATACCATCAAGAGCCAGATTCTTCAAAACAATTCAGTCAGATGTCAAGTGGCCAAATATTAATATAATAATTCAAAACTTCCTATTATGTCACTTTTCCCTGTTAAGATAATCTCTATAATTTGATATTGCAAATTCCAGGACTATACAAAGAGAAAAATGGACATGCATCAAATAAGTACAATAATTACCAAGAAAAGTATAAGCAATTAGGTTAATAACATTAATTATAATAGGCATTAAATATTACGTGCAAAGCACTGTGCTAAGTCCTCCAGCTTTCCTTACCTCTCAGAGTAGGCCTTACATAAGGACTATTATAATCTCCATTATCATCTAGTATAGGTACTACTATAATCTCCATTTTACAGGTCAGAAAAGCAAGCCTGAGAGAGATTAAATCATTTCCCTAAAGGTCAGACAAATGATGAAAGGCATGGCAGAAAGGCAACCCTCCAGCTAGAGACTCCAAAACCTATTATGTTCACCAGCATATTGTGCGACCTTTTACTGAGTGTCATGAATAGAGAATTGGACTAGACGTTTTATTTCACCATGATCCTACAATTCCAAGAGGCAAGAATATTCCAGGCATTACAGCAATTGCTGAAGGGCCTCAGAATTAGGGGAGCCATTAGAATGTGGAACAGACAAACAGACCTGCACCTCAGTCTGAGTTTGTAACACTCTACCCCCCACCCCACACCCCATGCAAAAGCACCTGCCTTCTGAGACTATAAGACCAGCTGTAATGATAGAGTTTTAAGTGCATCCAAATTTCAACACCTGCTGCTCTTATTCATCTGAGCTACGGTTTTGCATTGTAACATCCCTGGCAACAAGAGCCATGCCACGGAAAATTGAGTGCTGCTTCAAAACCTGTTCAAACTCATTGAGACGTCTCCACATCTAGAAGATGGGTTATTGTGTGCACTTAACTCATGATGAACATTTTACAATGAATGACCCAAACTCCCCCAAATACCTCAATACCTGAACTTTCTGTGGTGTTGAGGGGGGATCAGTCACAGGTAGCTATCTGGAAAAGGCAATCCTCCAAATTCTGGAGAGAATGGAAGAAGGGAGAGAAGACAATGTTCAGTAGCAGTAAAGGAAGGTCCACTGCTTTGCAGACACAACTATCCAGGGTTCCATGTTCAGCCAACACAAGGGCAGCAATCCCTACCATTCAGGAAGATCGAGTCTGATCATTAGATATGATTTGAATTTTTTTTCATGAATAGTTCTGCCAACGCACGCCACTAAAGGATTCGGCAAATTTTAATCCTTGTGCCTCTCAACTCACTGTTTCTCTGCCTGCACGCTCCAGCAGGTAAGACACCCACAGACTCACAGTCCTCCGGGCTGTAGAATTCACAGGAGTCTATAATGTTCAGGTTATTTTTAAACTTTCAGGCCACTTTCCCTCCCTACGAACAGCAGGCCTGCCATTTAGAACAGTGTTTAACCCACACCCCACCTGCTTTAAAACTTTTGCTTTTTGTGTTAAAAGAAAAGAAGCAATCCTTCAAACTCGCGTGTATGTACACTCTCACACACACGCGCGCACACACATCTAGAAACTGGAGCCCAAAAGCAGCTCCCTGGGGTGAAAGACCCAGTCCCCAAACAGTGTGGAGCTTGTTGAGATGATGTGTGTGAAAACGCTTTGTCAACTTGGACCGCCCCACCCCTGGGGGTGGTGTCTGTTAGATTTGCAGGGACAGACATCAGCCATTATAGGTGATGTCAAAAGACAGCTCTCTCTTTCCAAAAAGGAATTATACCAGAACAAAGGAAGCATTCAAGACCCTTCCCTGGCCTAGAGAGCCAGACAAGAGCTGGCTAAGGAGTGCTAGGTTATAATTTTCTTCAAATTAATTAGTTTTTGAAAAGTGGAAAACATGGGGGACAAAGGGAAAGAAAATCTGAAAACAACTCAATAAAAGAGAAGCGGAAGAGTGAAATAAAAGTTTCAAAGCAGTTCAGAAACTAACATTTGTGAAAGGGCTGACCAGGGCTGTGTGTGTTGCCTCATTTGATTCACATGAGGATCCCACGAGATCTGATGTTTACTTTCTACCATTACTCAGGAGAGACAGCTGACATCAGAGAAACTAAAGTCCTAAAGGAAGATTACACAGGTGGGAAGTGGCAGCGCTGGACCTGGCACCCGCTGCCATGCCAAGGCTTGCACCTGAGGGTGACCCCTTACCACAAGAGCCTGAAGACTAGAGGGGTAGGTGTGGCCTGAGCCCTGAGGCTGGGCAAGAATGGGCTCAACCCACAGTTGAAGAGCTTGGGGTCCCTCGGGAGTTCGTGAGGATCAAGCAGTGGGCACAGAGCCTCCATCATAGCCAGAGGCAAAAAGAGGGTCTCCACCTGGAGGCTCTGCCTGAGTTGCAAGCCCCCACGCAGCCGCCAACCACGTGGGCTTTGGAGAACAGGGTGGCACAGATGAACCCAGTCGTGGAGAGTCCCCCAAGCCTTCCCTTGGTATACCTCTCAGGCTGTTGCTCCCCGAGTCCCAGTGTTGCCACAGTGTTCCAGAAACCTATTCCCAAATAAACCAAGCAGCTTTCTCTCGCAGCAAACTGTTTCACCAAACTCCTAAGACACAGCAGGGATGACTCACCAAGAGCCTCCTTCTCTGTCTCCCCCCTCACCCTCTGAGGCACCAAGACGTGATAAAACGATCAGGTGCCTCAACACTTTCACAGCTAAATACGTTCGTTCTTCGTTCAGAGGAATTTTAAAGTCAGAATCTGTTTCCCTGGAGGCTATCAGGGTGTGGTCCTGTTCTGCTGCCTTGGGAATAGGCTTCCCCCTCAGGAGACTGTCCAATCTTCTGCTCTCCTCCCACCTCTCCTACTGCCCCTTCGTTTCTTCTCCACCCTTTCTTCTTCCCCCTCCCAAGTGTATGTGTTTCTCAGAGCCTTTTTTCCACCTTCTTGTCCATGTGTACACTTTTTCTTGATGATCTCATTCATCCGGATGGCTTCAACCGAAACTACTCTCTGGAGGACTCATCTTTTTCTCTGGCTGTGGGCTATTTAAAGTCAGGTGCCACTTTCACAACTGCTCAAGCAGGCTCTTCTCCGTGGCTGACCTGACACTACTGTGAATCAACTGGCTTAAGAACAACTCATGATCTTTCGCTTCAGACCCACAACTTTCCATCTGTCTACAGTGTCTCAACCTCCCCCTAACTCAAACACAAGTCTTTGATTATATCTTGGGGGCCTTCCCGGTGGCACAGCGGGTTGAGCGCCGCACTGTGAAGCAGCCGCCGCACAACAGCATGAGTTCAATGCCCGGCCAGGGAGGGGACCACATGGCACAGCAGACCTCTCCTGACTCACCTGCTGCTCCCCTCAGCAGTGTATGTCAGTTGATCTGCCTGTTCTGCTCCCCACTCTGTCTCTGGTGAATCCTCTCACCTCCCACAACTCTGGCCTGTACCCCAGCTCTTATATGCATAAAGAAATCTTAAAAACAAGAAAAAAGAATATATCTTTGGATTCTCCCTCCTGCCCACACCTGACACCAATCATTTCCCAAACCCTGTCACCTTTGGACTCGATGCCACTTTCAGAACCTTCCTGCCATCTCCATTTCTAGCACCACCCCTCAAATTCAGAATGTTGTATCTCCTTCTCAGAAGAGAAGGGCACCCACATGACCTTCCTCTTCCAGGCCCCCTCACAGAAATGTGTTGTCCTTCCTAACTCATCCTCTCCCCATCCTTCAGGGCTATAGAATCCAAAAGCTTCTTCAATGCTGCATCCCCTGCACCTAGTGCAATTTTCTGGTTAAAAAAGTTATTAAACAAATTTGTTGATTGAATGAATAAACAAATGTTCTAGTCTCTATAGACTAGGACTGTGGGACCATGTGATCATATCATCTTAGGGTTGAAAACAAAATTAAAAGTCATCTAATCTGTCCTTATTTTAAGGGCCAGGATTGAACAAGCACCCCCACTTCCACCACAACTATGCTCTCAGCACTGTCCCTAACTTCTCTGTAGCACTCACTGCCTGTTCTAATAGAGTAGGCCAGTTCACCATAACCCAAATACGCTTTGAAGTATTCTTCCCATGTGCCATTTCTCACTTTCATTCTTCCTTCCCACTTCTTCCATATCCACCTGTCAAATAACTAGACTTAAAAGCCCAGTTCATACTGACTCATCTATGAAGCATTTTGTGATTGTACAACAAGAGTCATCTTTCTCTCCCCTTTTGAGTACTTCTGGCACTTACTGTCACGCTGCCTCTGCTGTTGTGGTATGTGGTCTCTTCGCCCCAACTACATTGCAAAGAGCTTTTCTTACTCATCCTCGCATTCTCCACACCTTATACATTAAGGGTACTAAAGACATGTTTATGGAATAGGTGAGCGAATGGTGGACACAAACAGAACATGGACTTCTTAGGACCTGTGCATGTTGGGGAGGGTCAATGGGAAAAGCTCTAAATGGTAAAGTTCTTAATGGTAAAGTGAAGATAATCACTTCAGCTCAAGGAAGACCATCCTCAACCTTCCCTTTGTAGGTATAGGTGTAGTTTACAGGCAGAATGTGACGAGATGAATGGCCAGCTTGGAGGCCAACACAATGGCCACTGTGAACCCACAAATCTAACAACATTTTCAAGAAAAGATTTTTTCTTATATAGAAAAGGAGGAGGGGCTTAGCTCATTTCATTGGATTCATGTTTCTATGAATGTGAAATGGGTAGAAATGGCCTACATAAGATAAACAGATACTTGAATACAGGACTTACCTAATCCAGCCACACACATATCAACCTCCCTTTCTAGACCTTCCACTTTATAGATGAGAAGACAGAGAGAGCAGAGATCTCAACCTCCGCACTACTGATATTCCTGGGTGAGGCAATTGTCATGGTGGGATGTTGCGCATATTATAGGATGTCTTGCAGTAATCCTATCCTCTATGCACTACAGTTAACCGCACCCCCAGTTGTGATGATCAAAAATGTTTACAGATACTGTCATGTGTTCCTCGGGAACCAAAACTGGCCCAGTTGAGACCACTACTGTGGACTAACTCAGTGAGCTACTCAAGATCCTCTATCTCAAAGACAGCCAGGAAAGCTGAACCTCCCCATGGAAGGCCCTTATTATGCCACACACTCACTCCCTATCACTTTTCTCCCTTATATGTGGTAAGTCAGTGTTTGGAAGCTGGAGGGAACTCAGAACTGAACCTTTGCTTTTTTAACAGCGTCAGAGCCAGACATGAGATTCCACACCTCACCATAAAGGAAGCAGATTCTTGGAAGTGACCGAAGGGCTGGACACACGAGCATGACCATAACGCAACATCACCTGCTTCAGCCTCCACACGGGGACCTCAGACAAGCAGCAGTTCTCCTGAGTCTTTGTATACAAAGAAATGTGGTCGCAAAGCTCCATGGAGAAGAGGTTTTCCTAAATCAGCTTTGTCTTCAGAGAAAACTCCTACACTCATATTTCCAAGTCAATCCTCTACACCCTCACCCCCCGCGTCGTCTTCTCTGTGCTTCCCCTTCTAATTTTCAAAGCTAGCGAGAGAGAGCTTGAGTCCTTCTGTTTCTCTTTTCACCAACACCTTTGTGGTTCCCACCTTGCCTCTTGAATTCTTCACCAAAACTTAAAGACCATCCCCCTGCCTTCAGATTCTCATCTTTCATATCCTGGAAGACTCAATCACTTCAGGCAAGATATTTTTAGGAGCTGCTGCTAAGGACTTATCAATGATCACTTTTCTAAGTGAAATGCCATTAGCCAAGCACTCACGTACGATCTGAGGGAGCAGAAGGTAATTGCCCACTAGTGCCCTGCTGTTTCTTCCCCACTTCCTTCCTCAGGTTTTCCCCTATGCTCAGTCTGCCTCTCTGACTAAACTCTCTATTAAGAGCATCATCCATATTAAGTCTTGGAGGACTCTGTGTAGCTCCCAGGAAGTATCTTATGCTTTCCTATTTTAATCTCTTTGTAAAAGTCATTCAAGGATACAGTGCTAGCAAGAGGGCAGAATAAGAAAACCTGCTTACTCCAAATTTCTAGAAAACTAAATAAAGTACAGGAATGTATTTTCAAACATTTTAAAAACTATATTGCTGAACTAGCAAAATATAAAAGGAAAGTTTTTTAGTTTCCAGAAGGAAATGAACATCACAGGACTGAGCATGAGAAAGAAACTGTGCCATTCTGAGAAGAGTGGCTAGTCCTGGGCACCTAGAGGGCTGGACAGGTGGGTTTGCACGCCATTTGAAAGGCAGAGGTAGGTCTTAAGAGCACACGTGAACCAAAGTTGAAACTGAGATTCTGCATGAAGCTGGGATACTTGAAGGAATATAGCCTCAGTTAAACAACACACTGCATAAAAACCAACTCTACAGCAAAAAAAGGGAAAATGAGGAAGTTTTTATCCCTGAGTGAGAAAAGCAAAAGGAGGGTCCAGTAAACCTGAAGTCAAAATAAATAAACAAACAAAACAACAAGAACAAAAAACCCCAAGTAAAGTAAAAACGTAGTCCTTTTAACATTTCTAGGTTAAGAAGACGGAACAAAACCACTCTGTGAGGCCCTCTCAGAACCCCAGCTACACTGTTTTCATAGAAAAAAATAAGTGTCACTATACATGAGCTTGCAATCAACTTTTCAGTTACACAACAAAAGCCCATCAAAAGGCTAGTTAGTACACACACAATAAATTAGAACATTTGTTTATTGTGCTTAAAAGAACAAAAACTAAAGATGAAAGTAAAGAAAACAATAGGATAGAATTAAAATATGTTATATGGTAAAATTTATGGTCATGAAAAAGGTCATTTTATGTGACAAACAAAATTTCTTGAATTGAAAAATGGCAACATTGAAATGAAAGCCAGTAGATAAGTTAACTATTAGATAAGATACAACTCAGGGGAGTATGAATAAGCAGGCAGACTCAACTGAGGAAACTCCCCACTATTCAGCACAGATAGAGATGGAAAAGAGGATTGAAGGTAAGAGATCTGGAAGACAGACTGAAAAGACACAAAATATATCTAATGGGATTTCTAGTAATAGGTAATGGAGAAATTGAAGAGAGACTGTATTTGAAGAGCAAAAGGATATAGTTTCCAGTACTAATGAAAGACATAAACCCTAACTCAAGAGTTTTGATGAGTTCTGAGAAAGAGAAACAAAAATAAATCCATCTATACATATTCTAGTGAAATACCAAAAGATCTGAAATGATGAAATTAAAATCTTAACTATATCCTGAAAGAAAAGACAGAGTACCTAAAAGACATAATAATCAGTTACAATAATAAAGCTCAGAAAATAATGAAATATCTTCAAACGTTAAACACACACATGTAAAGATGGTATCATTTAATTTGTGTGCACACATATGCACGCTTGATAGAACTGTTTTTTTTTTTTAAGATTTTTTTTTAAAGATTTATTTATTTATGCATACAAGCACTGGGGTACAGGCCAGAGGTGTCGGGGGTGAGAGGATTCACCACAGAGAGTGGGGAGCAGAACAGGCAGATCAACGGAAGTACACTGCTGAGGGGAGCAGCGGGCACAGCAGGAGAGGTCTGCTGGGCCATGTGGGTCCCCCCCCCGGCTGGCGGCAGGGATCGAGCTCGTGCTGCAGTGGCTGCGGTTTGCTTCATGGTGCGTTGCTTAACCCACTGCGCCACCAGGGAGGCCCCGATAGAACTGTTTCATTAGAAATCAATACCACGTAAGGCAAGAGAGCCTAGGGATTATTCAAAAGGACGTCATAACTTGAAGTCAAACCATAGCTTTAAAGTAAAGTTTGTGACTAGGACCCACCCACAAAACTGTTTCTATTCAATATTGTACTTGAAGCACTAGTTGATGCAATAAGAGAAAGAAAAGGCATGTGAGCTATAAAGGGAACACCAAGCTGTAATTCATAGTTGATGATGTCTCCATACAAAATATGACAGCAAAATATACCACACAAAGTACTGAGAGTTCTAGAAAGACACTGGATATGAAATCAGTGTTCAAAAACACAAGTTCTGATACAGCCACAGGGAGGAACTAGAAGAAACAATGATAAAAAGACACTATGTAATAACATCAAAGAGAGAAGATGTCCAAAACTAAACCAAATCAAAGATGTGCCATAAGAGATGTAGAGAAAATTTTAAGCTCTCTTGAGGGGTTTTATAGAAAATGTAAGCGCAGGAGAAAATATGTCATGTTCAAAGGTGGGAAAACTAAATAGCTTAAAGATTGCAGTCCTCATCCAACAAATCCTATAAATTCCATTCAAATCAAAATTCCATTTTTGAAATGAAATGTAACAGTATTATCCTAAAAATCATGGACGAATAAAGGAACAATATCCAAAATAGCTTAGCAGGGATGTGGGGAGAATTTGCCCACATATATATCAATATATCAAAACTGCAGAACTATAAAAACTAAATCAGTGAGATAAGGGTAGAAGGTTCAATTAGACCACTGCCCGCAAGCAGTGGAAATGAACTGACTACTCTCTAAATAGTGTTGGGACAAAGAACAAATCATAGGGGGGATAAAAGATAAAATTAGAGCCTACCTCCCACAATATACAAAATTTAATTCCAGTGGGTTGAAAGAGCCAAATGTGATCAACAAAACTGTATAAATTTTAGTTTAAACCAATACAAATGACTTTTTTATTTCAGCATATGGAAGGAATTTTTGAACAAGACAAAATGAACAGAAATCATAAAGAAAAAGCAGATACAATTTACCACATTAAAATTAATAACTTTATGGGAAAAAGCACCATAAACAAAGTGAAAAAGACAAGTCATGTGAAGAGAGAGCTATTTACTACCCACAAATCATATCTAGACTAGATATAAAAGTGTCTCATAAATCATAAGAAAAACACAAATCATCTGATAGGAATATGGAAAAGGGATATGAACCTACAATTCACATAATAATAAATCCAAATGAACAATGAACGTGTTAAATGCACAACCGTATCAGTCATTAGGAAAAATGCAATTAAATCAATAATTGGGATCTGTTACATATGAGATTATCAAATTTTAATAATTCTGGTCATCTCATGGATTGTTGAAGATTTATAGAAATAGGAACTTGACATATGGTGGGAGTGTGGGTGGCACACTCTAGAAAGCAGTGTGGTGACACCTAATAAAGTTGGAATTGTACATTCCCAAACGTGCCAATTCTACCTTATATATCTACCCGAGAGAAATCGCACACGTGGTCATGGAGATATGGACAACAATGATCATTTAATATGGTTTGTAAGACCAAAGAAATTAGAGCGATCCATTGTTCCCTTCAGAGGGAGTTAAGAATCGACAGTTTATTCATACAATGGAGCTCTATGCAGAAAGTGAAATAATGAACTAAGTGTGCATGTAATAACACTGGTAAATCTGCAAAACAAATGTTCACTTAGCTGCCAAAGGATACATTCCATATATCACATATAAAACTTTAAAACTCACCAAAAAATTCCTATGCATGCTTGATTAATATACATAATTTGAATAATAAAATTACAAATATGCATATGGTAATGCAACATCAATTTCAGAAGAGTGGTGCCTTCCAGATCAAGGGATGAGGATGCATAAGTACATCTTTACACTTTAGTTCTTGAAAATATGGAGAGAGACGAAGCAAAAATGGCAAATTTTATGACCTAGTTAATCTTAGTGATTGTCTTTTAATTATTTCCTATACTAAAAATATGTGATGTAATTCAAATAAATGTTTAAAAGAATTTCAGGAGATACTGTTACAATTAAAACACACGAAGCTGGCATAGCGTTAGGCATTCTCAGCCACTAAAGCATGGAAGTTATTTGCACAAACCCTCCTGAGGGAGTTTGGGCAATACTTCCCAAGAGTCATAAATATCCACATAGCTTATGCCCCAATAATTCTAATATTAAGCATTTTTCCTCATGAAATCACTGAACTTGCACACAGTGGTGCATGTACAAAACTGTCCATTGTACTGTTAATTACATAAAGAACTACTATCCAAATAAACAAAATAAGGAACTAGTTAACATATAATATAGTCACATAATGGGATATTTTATAATTATTAAAATACGTTAAAATAATTTAATGATATAGGAAATTATATATATTATTAATCAGCAATTCAGGTTACAACTGCAATATATGCACACCATAGTACTGTTTTTATATAATAAGTGTAAGTGGTATGTCTTTGCATGTACATACATGTGTATGTGAGGAAGGAAGAGACCCTAGGAGAAAAATTTCACCAATATTAATTATTCTTTGTATGTGATACAGTTGAATATAACTTAAAATTTTCTTTGTGTGCTTTTCCATATTTTCTAAAATAATATAAGATGCTTTTATAATTTCAAAAATAATCCACATTACTATGACTAAAATGGGTTATAATTTCAAAAATAATCCACATTACTATGACTAAAATGGGTTCAACATTTGTTTGAGTCAGTCACCATTAATGACTGATGATTTATTCTGTAAGAGCCAGTATTCATTTTAGTTGAGCAAGTAAAGATGCATCAGGGAAATGCCTTCGAGTCTGACTGCAAAGTGGAAGGCATGGCTGCCTGGAGTATTAGAATCATCCATCTATAACTTGAACTGATCAACACTAGCTCGAACTAGCCTAGTGGGGTGCTACTGTGGTAATTCATAGACGGATGCTGCTTTGAGTCTCTCAAATGGAACAGTTAGACTCCAACCTCCTGAATATCTACAAAGGGATGTTTGGGAAGGATCTATTACCTCCCTTAATGGTACAAACTGTAGAATCTCCAGGCTAACCCTGGAAGGTGTGCCAGATGGGAGTTAAGTCTGAACCCAGTTTAATTCAATGCCCACTGAACTTCACCTTCCACAGGATTTATTTATTCTGGGTGCAAACAGGGGATAGAAAAGGCATGTAATGGGCACTTCAGACACCAAATTAGCTTATTCCCATGACAACTCTGGGCAGCTGATGTTCTAAATGTCCAAATTGTAGGTGAGTAATTTAAAGGCCACATTATAACTAGGAACTGGTAAAGTTGCAATTGAAACCCAGGGCAGTCAGAATCCAAGACTCAGTCTGATCTTATGAAATTAATTTACTTTTCATTAACGCAAGCAGTATTTCCTTAAATCATGTACCCCTTTCTGCAAAAGAAATACTACTGCAAAACAAGTTAAACAGACAAAGGCAGATGGTTACTCTGATTCGACTAAGAGTGGAAGCCCGAGTTCCTCGCCCGAGCAGGAAGCAGTTTGCATCATGCATCCTGAGGTTGCTGGAAAGGTTTGCCTTCCTCCCCAGCAGTGTTCCCCAAGGGGAAAGCCTCTCAGTGTTCAATAGGCAATGAAGGATATAATTTGGCAACTTGGGGAACCACATATCCGAATTCAAGCAAAAAAGCTGCTGTGTAGAGGTGAGTAATGAGATGAACCTCATTTACGTCTCAGCCCCATCTCCATTCACCCTTGTCTTGTGATAAGCCCACTCATGTCTTCCAGAATTATCCATCTCTCACCTGAACCGTGCTCATCCAGCCTCCCTTCTATCTCTTTGCCAGACAGCAATCATAGTCATCTTTTTAAATTTTTCTGTAAGAGCCAGTATTCTTTTTAGTTGAGCAAGTAAAGATGCATTAGGCCCCTGTTCAATACTTTAAGTGCATTCCATAATTCTCAGAAAATGAAATGAAATGAAAACTCCTCACCATGTCCTACAAAGTCCTCCATCAGCTAATGTCTGCCTCTGTCTTAACTCAGCTTCTTCGGAAAGCAGAGCCTCAGGCAAGTATTTGGATACATTTCTTAAGGAATGGAAGCCAGAGGGAGAGGAAAGGGAAATAATGCAGGAGAAAAGAGAGGACAAAGGGCTGAGTGTGTCCCATAAAAGCCCAGGTAACTACAGCTTGGTCAACTACATAGTAGTCAGAGAAAAGAAAAGTCGTCTGCTGGATCTCCCATCCGTCAAAAGTGATAGGATGGGTGGGAGTTAATTTCCTTCTCTATCTTGCAATTGTTCAGGAGTCCTGAGTATCTCATGGATCAGTTTCAATGAGAAAACTTCCGGGTAAGAGGTGGGAGGTATTTAGCACAAAGCAAGAAGCACAAACCAGTGACAACTGGTGAAAGAAGCAAACAAAGGCCCAAAGAGGTCAAGAGGCTCTGACTGTTGCTCATCTATCTGACACAAAGGACCCCTCATCTGATCATCTTTCTCTACTTCTCCCTCACTCGTTCCACTTACACCGAGCTTCCAATTTCTCACACACACAGGCTGGCTTCTACCTTAGGGCACCTAAACTAGGTATTTCCTATGCCGGGCAGAATGTTCTTCTCTCATCTTCCCATAAGGGCTTCGTCCTTGGGTTCTGCACTCAGCTTGCCTGTTACCTTCTCAAAACGTTTTTAGTCCATTTGCATAGTCATTTCTATATATCACACTGTGTTAATCTACTTTTTATTATTTGGTATTTTCTTATTTATGTGTTGTTAATCTATCTAGGAAGAATGGGGACTGCTTTAGAGCAGAGACTATCAATCTACTATCAATCTTGGTTACTGCTCTCCATAATTAGAATAGTGCATAGTTGTAGTAGGGACTCAGTAATTATCTCTTGAACATTTGTTGGGTGGATGGATGGATGGATGGATGGACCGATGGATGGGTGGGTGGGTGGGTGGATGTATAGGTAGATGAATAAATACATGGGTGAGTGGGTGGGTGGGTGGATGGATGAGTAAGTAAATGCATTTAAATCATGAAAACCATGAAGTGTGATAGAAACAGCAGTTTGAAGAACAGAAACAGACTTTCTGATAAATGGATAGAGGTAGGAAAAGGTGGCTGGCAGGTGAATGGAAAAGGGACATGTGGGCCCGCTGTGGGGAGTCAGCTTACAGATGCGTATGGACTCACTCCCCTTCCAGAATCTACATGGAGTGCCATGCCCATCCACACCCAACCTTGAGGTTTTTTTTCTCACTGCCACAAATCTCCCCTGCCTGTCCCTTCTTCCTACAGGATCCCTGAGAAACCAACTTTCTTGTGGCAGAAATGCATCAAAGTCTTTAACCAGTTACTCATCTTCCCACCACTTACAAATCCTGTTGAACTGAGATATTTTTCCTTGTGGGGCCTCAGACATTTGGTCAACTCATGACAGGTGCGCAGGTGAACACACAGGCCAAGAGAGCACCAGGCAGTGACTTGGAGGGCATTTGCTCTTTACGCATCTTCTCAGGGGGTAAGCAACAGTCATGTACACAGAAGTGTGAAATCTGCAAGGCCTTCCCTGCCATGCCGACCAGCACCAAGGGAGACCAGCCAATAATGCCTGAGACCGTGTCATGCATCGGGGCTCACCAGCCCCCAACCCTGAGTCACTCCTTCTGTAAGGAAGGCCCCCTGGAAGGCAGCTCTTCCCCTAGATGGTCTAGTGGTTAGGCCCATCTCCAGGGCATCTCCCACAAAACCCATCTTCCACCTTTGACTTTTACTAGAAAATCAAGACCCCTTGACACTCTCCAGCAATGTCTGAAATCTCTACTAGGCAGCCTTAAAGGTTACAATTATTATTTTTTTCCTCTTTCCAAACCTTGAGGGAAAGACAGGTGGAGGAGGGAGGAAGAAAAAATTCTTCTCCACCCCCAGCTGTCACATCCCACGGCCCCTCAGCTAATGCTGCAGGTAAATATTAGCTCCCCTTGGAGTTGAAGAATACCAGAGAAAGTACATGAAAGTGAGAGAGGAGAGGGTGAATATGCATTTCTGCTGCTTAGCACCTTCCTGGCAGCGTGGGAAGCTGGTTGAATAAGCAAAACACGGGCTCTCCACTCCAGCACATGCACACACTCAGACAGACCCACCACTTTTAGCAGCCACAAGGGAGGCTGAGAAGGATGCACCCTCTTCCTGCCCTGGAGCCACTGGGTTCCTGCGGCAAGGACTTCCTCCCCCAGAGGAGGAGGCAAAGAAAGGCGCAAAGACACCAGGCAGAGGAGCGGGGGTTTATGCCAAGGGAATACCTCTGATCACACAGTGACTGGCAGAACAATCCCCCCCTCCCTCCAGGTGCTCATTTATAGTGAAACGTGACTGCTGGTCCACAAAGCATAGGTCCTTCCCAAGACCAAATTTATGATGTCTAGATTGACCGTTTCTCTTCCCTCGTCCCCTCTTGTCCCAACCTCTGCTCACCTGCCAGTCTCTTCTGTACTAATTTCCAGCCTTTGGTGAGGCTGTGCTCACTTTAGTTTCCTCCCCTACCCCTCATGCTCACTTGCTGCAATGATGAGGTCCCTTTCCCCTTCTTGACCATGTATCCAAGTTCCACATGGACTTGGTCCTTCTCATCTAGCCCCATTACCCTCCTTCCCATACTTGGGCTCAACAGCTTTGAAACCAGATTCTTCTCCTATCTTAGTCAATGGTGACCATGCTAGTCTCTGCCCAATCACATGTACTGATGGGCCTTCTTGCATCATCTCCGTTGGCCATAATGCATCCTGCTTAACACTGCTCTCTGGGCCACCTGGGGGCTGGGACTAGTTCAGGGTGGGTGCAGCCTTCAAGGGTATGGCATAGGATAGCTCAGGGACAAGTCTAGAATGAGCGAGGCTAATCTACCCCCAGAATGAGTCCCAACTATATTCAAAGATGGAGGTAAGAGCTGGAAATCAGTTACTGCTCACCAGTTGGGAAAGGAAAGGAAAGGTCAAACATCAGCATGTGAGAGGGTAGGCCAAATCTGGGATACAATATGGACAGTGTCACTGACATAGAGAATGGGGGAAGGTGTCTCAAAATTGTGACTTGGTTAGTACAAGGGAATTAAAGATCTGTTCTGACTAGGCTAGCAGCGGGATGAATGGGCACAGAAAGTAAATAGACAGGCTTCTAAACTTTTATCCTTACTAATCTAATCAAACCCTCCAGTTTTCTCCGTAAAACTCTTCTCCCCTTATTCTCTCACGGACAAGTTTCCTCATACCTGTCCACTTTATCTAAACCTCCCATCATTGGGGGCCTCCCTGGTGATGCAGGGGGTTCAGCGCTGCACTGTGAAGCATCCATGGCACAGCAGCGTGAGTTCGATCCCTGGCCAGGGAGGGGACCCACATAGCGCAGCAGACCTCTCCTGCCTTGCCCACTGCTCCCTCGGCAGTGTGTTTCAGTCCATCTGCTGTTCTGCTCCCCACTCTGCCTCTGGTGAATCCTCTTACCTCCCGCGACTCTGGCCTGTACCCCAGCTCTTGTATGCAGATATAAATAAATCTTCAAAAAACAAAAAGAAACCTCCCATCATGCCAAACCCTAGTGGATGTTTGTCCCCATCTTGTACCTCACCCCAGACATGACGCTGCTGGGTCACACTACACTGGCCTGCAGACATCTGTGAGCCAGCATTTCCCTTGCTCTTGGATTTTAAGGATGAGAACAATTTCAAAGGGAACCAATATACTTTTCATTCTTTTAAATGGGAGTCTTCAAAATCAACCACCACTATTTATACCCCATCATTTCATTAAAGATAAAGCATTTTAGCACTAAAATTTTAGAAAGAGATAATCTCAGAAAACTCTATAAATCAAATAAATTTAGCCTTATGCAATAATCACTACATGCCCTATTTTTTTCATTTCACAGCAAACTGATGAAAATGTTGTCATCAACAGGCACCAACCCATAAATTAGCATTTGAAACCATAAATATAGATTTCTCATTTGACATTTAATCACAGAGTGCCTTGCTTTTTTGTTTAGTTTTGTTTTCTCTCATACTGTTTATCCAACTTTCGACTGTGCATATCATTTCTGTAAACCAGATAGTAATATCCTTCAGTCAAGTTCCGTCTTCGATTTCTTCGAGTCTCTCCCCTCCAGTACACAAAGCCTGGTACACATAGAATAACGCCAAGTCAGTCAGTGTCATGTCAGAACAAGGAAATATTAAAGGAACCAAAGTAAAGGAGGGAGCTAAGCAATAAAAAAAGAGGGAAAGATACACATTTCCACCACCAATTTTGCTGCCTTTACGCTGTGAATCTTAGAATGATGCTGAAAAACAGATTTGTCTATTACATGGGTGGTCCAGCCAGTGGGACCTCAGATCTGTGTGTTCACAAGTCCTCCCAAACCCCAAAGCTGTCACCAATTTGGGGAGCAACTGTGTAGAGAAGGAGCATTATAGTAAGAGTCTGGACAAGGCTGTTTCCAGCTCTGCCTGCGGGGTGTCATTTTAACTTTACCTCTCTAGACTTCAACTCTCTCTCTTGCTAAATACCCATGCGTTAGACTGTAGTGGGAGTTCCCTTCTAGTTCAGAGTGTTGTGGTTTATTGTTTTTCACTGCTATTTTCATCAGTGTATGAGCAGGAGATAAGAAACTTATCCAAATTCCCTTAGAGCTCTCGGAGGAGCCTGATTCTAGATTCTCGACCTACCCTCAAATAAGGCTTACCCGATCACCTGTGAGAGTGCACTACCCCATCATGCTAGCCCCCCACTGTCAGTGGGCCTTGATCCCACTATGAAGCCCTTGGACTCATGGAAGTAACAAGGCACCATTTATTGAGCACCTACTATCTGCACTGTCCTTGCCTCCTACGCTCTCCTCAACCTAGCAGAGTAGGTACTATTTTCCCTCTGAACACTGAGGAGACTTATCAAGAGAAGCTAAGTAACCAACATGGCAGAGCGAGATGAGGGAGCAGAGACTTGAACCTGGGGCTCTGATTCCAGAGCCTGTGCTCTCCCAAGGGTGGGTGTGTGGGCAGGCTATTCCAGAGGATGGTCTCCCGCAGCTCCAATCTGCCGGGTTTTTTTTTTTTTAATTTTTTCTTTCCTTCTTTCTTTATATATATTTGACATCAATTGTGGTCCCCATGGGTTTTCCACCACCATTTCACCAGTGCACCATCATCTCAGTCCCTTGTGCTCTTATCTGCCCTCAATCCTCTCTCTCCCCTCTCCCCACCAAGTGTCCCCAGTTTGTCCAAGGAAAAGAATAACAATAATAGTAATAAAAAAAACCAAAAAAGATAAGGATCAAGTAGGTTTTAAAACACACAAAAGTGAACTCTCTTGAGTTTGTCCCATCATGAGAATTCCACTTGAGTCCAGAACTCCATCATCAACCCCACCAGTGGTTGGGAGTTGATTTAATGGTGTCAGCTTTCCTCTAGCGGGATTTTCCTACTTTCTATTTCCAGTGGAACCCTGGCATCAACGCCCATACTTCTGGAATTGGATATATAAGGGGTGACCTGTCATAACAGCAATGTTCTCATCTGGAACCTTGAAATAGACTAATTACTTTAATTTTCAGACCACCCTCAGCACTTACTCCAACCCCACCCCACCCCCACCACCCTCCTTATATTATTTAAGTCTATGCTGGGACTAAAACTCCCCTAAAGGCAGAAACTATTTGCTTTAAAATCATTGTACCTTCTTCAAAGTCAAGAACTAAGCTTTGGATCTACACTGCAAGTATTTGAGAAGAGGGAGGCTTAAGACTGTCTCATGAAAATGAGTCAGGAAGTTGCCAGTACATTCTAGGCAATTCTCAGAAATGGAAACCACAGAAATATGAATTCTCAATCTTTCTGCATAATTAGGAAGTAAACTATTTATTTAGTTTGCCTCTGGGACCTTTCTCTTTACCCAATAGCTCATACTTACTGGTACATCAAGGCAAACTAGCCTTTCTAGAAATATTGTAAGAGAAAAGGGTTTGTTTGAGAAAAGGAACAATCTCCAAGAACAAGGAAATTGGTAAATTGAAATGCTTGAGATACAGTGATCTCAGGAAAACATTAAGTGTCCAAGTCCAAGTGCATCAGGATTTGAATATACTAAAACTGCCCCAGTGACAGCCAAGGTCAGTAACAGTGTGTATCCAGGAAAGAATCCCAGCTGGTAAATGTTCATATTCATAACCCTGGGTCTGGAGTGCCAGCAATCTACAGGAGGGGCTGGGGGCTAGAACAAAGAAGGGTCCTTCTGACCTTTGTCTGTGGTAAAGCAACACCCACTCTAGAGGCCGGTTCGCGGCCAGGACTGCCTACAGGGAGTCTAGACGACAGGAGAGTGTAGGCCGCCCACACTGGGAAATGCTTCTTCGAGGGAAACTTGAAATAAGGCTGATATGGAAAACAGCCTAATGCCTGGCAGCCCTGGCTGAGGTAGCCTGGGAGCTGAGCCTGCCTGCTGGTTGCTTCCCACCACCTCCCCATCACCTGCAGCCCAACAGTCTCTGAATCAGGGCTCCAAGGACACAGTTTGCAAACCAGTGGAGCAGGTGGAAGAACCAGCTCTTGGATGCAAAGACCTAGATTTGAAGTCTGACTGCAGCTTATTAGTCAATTCCAACTGGTCTGAGCCTCAATTCCGCCTCTCTGCAACATCCCAATTTACCTGTTTTGTAAACAGCAAAATGCCATACAAAAGCATCTTATTAAGAAGCCTTCTTACTCTTTTAAGAAGCTAGGCTTTGGAAGGAAACTCAGAAATCACTTAGTCACCCAAGCTTCACGCCCAAGGAGCTCTCTTTTCTATTGAGGATTTCAACAAAGACAAATTGATGGGTGAAGCCTTCTGCTGACGTGTGTCCACAGATTGAAGAAGACCCTTCCCAGCGGGGGCTGGTGCCTGTTTGGGACAAAACCGCTTACTGCGGCACAATGCTTCTCGGTTGCTCTTACCCTCTCTGGTAGCCGGTTCCTTTCGAAGGGACAGGATTTATCTTCTCTACCCCAACTAGATCACAAGTTCCTGGGGAACAGCAACCCTGTCAGACATCTTCTTAGTCCCATGTCAGGCATTCTTCTTAGTCCCATGGGTCCCACTCGTGGCTTCCTGCCCCTGCTCAAAATACTTTCTTGGCTCCTCTCTTTCCTTAGAGGCAAGTTCGAGTTCCTTAACCCTGGCCCTTGTCTCTTCTTATTCTCTACTATCTTCTTGGAGGTCTTCATCCACTCCAAGACCTCAACCTTTCCGTGATGAACTCAGAGTGTTCCTAAACATGACCTCTCTCCCTCCCAAACTCCTGACCAGCAGCCTGAAGGACACGTGACTGTCTCCAAGGGGAAACGTTTTAAAATATTGAGCTGGTATTAACGAGTCAGTGTAGGAGACCTCCTGCTGTGTCTCACATTATCCACACTATCTCTTTAGCCTCTAGGCTTTGGGAAGGTCTGAGTGACTAGATGAGTTCTGGTACACAAGACTGTGGAAGGGGAACATGGATGAGGAGCTGCGGTTCTTTATCAACGGTAGAGAAGTATTTCGATAACTTAATAACCACCCAGCCACATGAGTCCATACTAACTAAAATTCAATCTTGGCTATCCTCCTTTCCCTTACTGTCAATCTATCTAGACTATGCTCCTTTTTTCAGCCCAGCCTCCTATACTTTCTCAACCTTTTCTGTCCTGTGAGCTAGCTCAATGGCTGGCTCTATTATCCATCCAGTTACCCAAGGCAAAAACCTGGGCATTCCTTTTGTTTTGTTTTCAGATTTAAAAAAATATATATATTTATGCATATAAGAGCTGGGGTACAGGCCAGAGGTGAAGGGTGAGAGGATTCACCAGAGACAAAGTAGGGAACAGAACAGTCAGATCAACTGAAATACAGTGCTGAGGGGAGCAGCAGGCGAGGCAGGAGAGGTCTGCTGAGTTATGTGGGTCCCCTCCTTGGCCGGGGATTGAACTCGCACTGCAGTGGCTACGGAAGCTCCACAGTCTAGCACTCACTCACCTGTTGCACCACCAGGGAGGCAAAAACCTGGGCATTCTTGCTGACACTTCTTCAACCTATTGACTCAATTACCAAGTCCTATCCTTTGCAATGCTTCAATATTCCTCAAATTCACTGACCAAGCTTTCTCAGAATTTAAGTCAGGCTGCTGATTTTTTTCACTTAAAACCATTGCAATGAGTCTCTCTGAATAGAGCTGCCCCCTTCAAGCCAATCTCCATATAACAGCCACAAATCACCATCTTTAAATCTATTGTCTTCTATAATCATTCAGTAGTTTTCTATTTCCCAAGACTGAAGCACAAATTTCATCACTTGGTCTCTACATCATAATCTAGCATTTTTCACTTCCCACTAATCTAACCTCTCTCCACCTCCCAATCATAACCTCACTGCAATTCAAAATCCCACCCCTATTCTCTGCTTCTCTCCTGTGCCAAATTCTCTTTGGTCTCTGACATTGATCTATGACATCTATTCTTCCAGCAACTCTCATTTCTTGAAAAGCTTACCCACTCACGTATCTACCTCACCTAAAGATGGTTAAGCTATTTTGAGGTTTAACTCGTATGTCAGTTCCCTCAGGAAGTCTTCCCCGACCTCCCATTGCCAAGACTGGTTTGAACACCTTCCCACGAGTCCTTATAAAACCCTGTGTTTCTCTACCTCCAAGAGCACTTATAAAACTACAAAGTATTTGCCTTTTTAACCAGGGAGAAGTTTGTCATTTTTTGTCTTTGGATATCCCGAATAGATGTTTCATCAGTGTCTGCTGGCGCCTTCATATACAGGTAGTTTGTGGGCAGGAACTGGTCATTAACAGAAGAAGTGATGGGTGCTGGTCACCCAGGTTCCTCCTTGGGGATCCCCACTCTCCTGGATGCAAACAGAAAGAGGCTCCAACTTGCCATCACCTCCTGCCACACTCCTGACTCCTAATCTAGAAGCGAAGAGGGAGGTGAACTTAGGATACACATTATGAATTCCTCAGCAGCCAGAGCCTGAAAGCAAGTTAGCAACTTGCAATCCTGATCTGTCGGAGTCGCTTTAATCAACTTGCAAAGACAGAATCATGGTGCCCTGCCAGCCTGTCAGAGCAGCACCAAAATTGGAAGAAAAAACAAAACAAAACAAGAATACTGAAGCGGGACATAAGCTGATCACATTATTTAAAGTGTGTGAGTGTACATATGTGCGTGATGGAGACTGAAATAGCAGCAGCCCTCCTGAGTTAATACTGCAGTGGCAGTTCAGGGCTAGCATTCCACGTTTCTGAGTTGCTTTCTAATTGAGGCACAAACTGAGTATCTCTGGTTGGAGCTCTGAGCTTCCAGAATCACAGCATTGAGTCTACCAGACTCAAACCAGCTGCCTTTGCAGGAAGTTCACGAAACCTCACAAGGTGTTTGCAGGACTGGAAGTTTCCAGATGTGGCCCTGCCAACACGCACACCAGACCTGGCTTGCCCATCCACCCCACCCTGTCTCCTGTGTCCTCAAAATTCCTAGAAGGATTTTTCCCTGCAAAGCTCCTCCACAGGCCACTGCCACCAGACTCCGAGTTCCACTCATTATAAGAGCAGGCTGTTCCGGGGCAGCTCCGGGACAGAGGGGACTGTAACCAGCTTCCCAGCACCCAGGAAGGGCATTAGAGGAACAAGGAGCCTGGTGTCACTTCAAGCCACTCTTAAGCGACTTAGCGCTCCTCCACCCAGCCGAAGGGTCTGAGACCGAGTTTCTTCCCCTCCTCCACTGTCTTTCGTGCCCAGGTCTGAGTTGGGAAAAACTGATCCTGCTGCTTATCAGAGACAGAAATGGGAAAAGTGGGCAATCTACACTTCCGTTCAAGCTCAGACCTCACAGCAGACTATGGTGGGCCCAGAGAAAACATTTCTATTTAAGTTAAATATCAAAAGTCTAATTCTGAAGCTCTTGGTTGAAACCCCAAGGGAAATAGTGTGTTTGGTAAAAGCAACAGCAGTCAGGCTTTGAAGTCTTAACCCTCTTAGACTCAGATTTTGGCTCTGTCGTTTACTAGCTTTGGACTCTTAGACAAGTTAATTTCTCCAAATTTCAGTTAAGGCATCGGCAAAATAAAAATCATACTCACTAGGGCCTCCCTGGTGGCGCAGCGGGTTGGGCAACTCGCTATGAAGCAAGCTGCAACCACTGCAGCACGAGTTCGATCCCTGCCACCGGCCAGGGAGGGGACCCACATGGCACAGCAGACCTCTCCTGCCTCGCCCGCTGCTGCCCTCGGCAGTGTGTTTCAGTCAATCTGTCTGTTCTGCTCCCTGCTCTGTCTGGTGAATTCTCTCACCTCCCACGACTCCAGCCTGTACCCCAGCTCTTGTATGCATAAATAAATAAATCTTTTTTAAAAAAATCATACTCACTAAATGCACATAATGCATATGCAAATCTAGCTTATGGTAGTTGCTCAATAAATGTTCATTTCTCTCCTCTTCACTTGTAACCTCTAAAATTAAAATACATGCACCATGGGCTTTGTGAGGAAACTACATGTGCTTGGAAAAACAGTCCCCTCCCCTAGTAAAAAGATCATATCCCGGGCCTCCCTGGTGGCGCATGGGATAAGCAACACACTATGAAGCAAACTGCTGCCACTGCAGCACAAGTTCGATCCCTGCCGCCAGCTGGGAAGGTGATCCACATGGCTCAGCAGACCTCTCCTGCCTCACCTGCTGCTCCCCTCAGCAAGTGTACTTCCGTTAATCTGACTGTTTGCTCCCCGCTCTGTCTCTGGTGAATCCTCTCACCCCCCGCATGTCTGGCCTGTACTCAGTGCTTGTATGCATAAATAAATCTTAAAAAAAAAAAATCCTATCCCACTCCCCAGAAGCTGTAAAATAAGAGAATGAAAGTTGCTTATCAGCTGACTTCAAAATGGAAAGATTCTCCTGGATTAATAGAACCTATTCTTTCCTAATCACACTAGCTCTTTAAAAGTAGGAGATTGGGGTCAGAGAAATGTGACATGAGGGCCTCCCAGGAGGTGCAAAATGGTTAAGTTGCAGCACTATGAAGCATCTGCAGCCCACTGCAGCACGAGTTCTATTCCCAGCCAGGGACGGGCCCCACATGGCACAGCAGACCTCTCCTGTCTCACCTGTTGCTCCCCTGGGCAGTGTTTTTCAGTAGATCCACCTGTTCTGCTCCCCACTCTGTGTCTGGTGAATCTTTCACCCCCCGTGCCTCTGGTCTATACCCCAGTTCTTGTATGCATAAATGAATAAAATCTTAAAAAAGAAATGTAACATGAGAGACTCAACCCACCATTTCTGGCTTGTGCATGGAGGAAGGAGTCAAAGAACAGAACAGCCTCAGTAGCAGGAGACAGCCTGCAGCTATAACCAGAAGAGTAAGGAGACCGCATTCCCCAGCGGCAGAGAAAGAGGTCTGCCAGTGATCAGAATGACCAGGAAGCAGGGCCTCCCTGGGGCCTGAAGGAAACACTCTTCAGGTGTTAGCTCTGTGAGACCCACACTAGGTTTCTGCTGCACGAAACCAAAAGGAAATGCACTTGAGGGTTTTAAGCCACTGAATTTGTGATGATGTGTTACAGCATCGATAGAAAAACCGACGCACTATATTAGATCTCTATTGATTTCACTTTTCATAGAATTCTGTTTTGATAGGGAAAAACTCCCCAAATGGAATAACAATCAGGTTTTCTTTTACTTGGCTACCCACTCCGAAGAGAACCCTGAATCGTCTGCCTATTTAAACCTGGAGACGCATTTGTAAAATGAGGCACAGCAGTTGGGAAGAACTCAAGGGCCTCCTGAGAATACCTTTTCAAATCTCCCTGTAACACAAGATAACATCACAAACTTAAATCTTCTGGAGTTCAGAAAGTCTCCAACAGATGCAGTTCTGAAGAATGCTTCTTAAGATTAGTGCACCTTGGAGAGAAGACACAAATGAGATACCTCTTACACCTAACATGCCGTCTGGAAACAACCTAGAAGCAGCAGGGACCAAGCCCCACCAGTCACCAGAAGAGCTTTCCGATGATACATATGGCACACTGGTGACCTCTCCCATCACGCTCGAACCTGCTAGAATCTGCACCCCAGTGCCAGGTTGCAAGAGCTTGCGAAGGCACATGCTGCAGGAGCAAATGGGGCTGAGCAGAAAGCGTGCAGGCCAAGGCAAGTTCTCAGCTTCAGTCCCAAGTACTCTAGATTTAGAATGCCCAAGCCAAGAAGCTGTAAACATTAATTCAACATGGTATTTGATCATCTTATTAAATGCCTCTGAATCTTCATACAGTGCATTAGCCGCCCGAGCACCAGGAACCAGAAGAAGCTGATGGCAGTAACTCTGAGCAGCGTGTGCTGAAGGGAGCCCCAGTCCCTGGAATGAAACAGCAGTCTGCTCTATTAATTAGATCATCCATAATAGCTTTATCCATTAGGCCCGGTATATTAATGTGCTCAGAATGCAGTACTTGCCATAAGCAAGCCTGGGCTCTTCGCCTAAGATTCACTTCAACTTCCACTACAGGCAGAGGTGAGATCAGGGCCAGGTAGCAGGGCCAGATGGCACCTTGTGGTGAGCACAGATTCTGGGACACCCCACCAGGCCCAGGGTCCAGTGACCCCTGCCACATCACTCTCCCAAGCCCAAAGAACACCACAATTTAGCAAGGTCACTATGACCGGTCCAGACTCCAAGGCCTGCCCTTTTGGCGAGCATCTGAAGAGGCAGGCTAGAGGAAAGAGGCCATTTGGCCTGGAGGGCAAGCAGCCAGGTGGGCTCCCAGCTGACTCGTGCCAATCACGGGCAGAAAGAAGAAAGTGCATGTGTTCTTACAGTTCTCATTCCCCTAGTGAATACATGGGTGCCCAAGTGGTAGGCTGTGAAAGCACCATCTCCCAAAAATGGGGTTCTTGGGATTCTTCTTGAGCCAAAAGAAATTCAGAATCCACATGCAAAGATGCACTGGGAAAATGAATGGTCCCTGCTACGTGAACCACTAGCATAGCAAGGGAGCTGAGGCTAGGGCCTGATCTGTTAAACACCACCTACCGCCTTTCACTCTCAGGCCCGGCTGTTCCCCAGCTGCTGCTGTGTGCTGGGCTTACCCATCCAGCTCCCTGAGAGCAGGGCCCTGCGTGGCATGTGATCCCCAGCCCTGGTGTATGCCAAGCACAGGGCAGGTGTGAACAGACATGTGGGTGGCCTGCTCTCACTCCACCCACCACTCAGATGCCACATGGGAAGCTTTCTACAGCCAGAGACACCCTCTGCCATGCCTCATCCTTACCTCCCTTCCTGCATCCCCTCCAGTCCTGAAATCTCGAGTCAAGAGCTGAGGAAATAATTCTAAGACTTTAAGGCTTCTGGTGTGTTTCTATTTTCCTCATGTTTGATTAAATTTAGGTTAAACACATAAGAGGCACTCGGGAATAGTGTAGAAATGAAAATATAGGAAAAGCAAATTTTGAGTTGGAAGGTGATGTACTGTATTTTTTTCTTAAATTTACAAAAGAGGTAAACATACAATCCCTTAAATAGTAAGTTCCTTGGTTGCATAAAAGAAGAATAGGTTAGTGCTAAGGAACAAAGGGATGATTATGTCACTTTTCCCGCCCTCAAGGAATTCAGCGCCATAAAGGGAAAGAGACAGGAAAGCAAATAATTATAGGAAAGTTGACTAAGAGAAAATACAATGTTCCATTCCTTTCCCTCCATTCTGTTTATTTCAGAATTCATCTATAGCTAGCACCGGAAAGCAGGAACACTATGAGAGAACCCAGAGTATGAGAAATTTCTAAAGGACAATAGGTACAAATTACAGAGAGAAACTGGAGGAGTCACACACCAGAAGAAATGGAAGACCCAAGAGGAGGGCAAAAACCCAGAGGAGTAGAGTGGCGAAGGTCCAAGAACCATGGTAGGAACTGAGGACCTGCATGTCTGCTCGTGGGTGGCTGCCCCCCTCCCACACTGGTGCTGAGAGCCGTCAGATGACCCAAGATGAGGCAAGGCTCAAATTGTAGGTGACAGTGTTGCAAAAAGTGGCATGGAAGCCCTAAGTTCAGAAAATATTTTTTTTTCTTTCCTAAACGCTTCTCCTCCCATCCCAACTCAAATCTATTCCCTTCCAGAACCCTCTACCTCATTCTTCCTGTTGCTGTACCCAAAAACCTAAGAGGTGTCCTTTCCTTTCCTTCCCTGTCTCTCCAGAAAATCACCACAATCTATAACTGGGCCTTTCTGTCTCCTGCCAACCTCCTGCTCCCTTCCCACCTCCCCATGTTCCGGTCTTACCCACCCTCTTCCCTGAGAGCTACCAAAGGGAGTGGACTCAAGCTCTGCAGAGACTTTGGTGTGCTGTCCTGTGTGTGCAGCGAGGCCCGCTGATGAACTGCACACTGGACCACAAGGTGGTACCAAGAGACCAAAGAAAATAGGGAGTGGAAACAGATGAGTCAACCCTGAAAGAGAAGCTGAGAGCATAAGCACTAGGGAGCTGAACAGAATTGTTAAAAAAAATAACTCCAGAAAGTTTTATAAGATGATGTACGATGCAGAATGGCTGCCTCACCTAGCCCCAGAAAATCTTCTACAGTTCTCACTGATGAACTGTGAAGCTAAATTTACTTTGCAGATTCATCAAAGCGCTAAGTCCGCACAGAGATGGGTAAAGGTTAACGCCGCCATGTCTAGATCCTCTGCACGATACACTGTCTTCTGCTGTAGCAGGAAGAGAATGGATTCTGGGATTTGACAGTCCTGAGCTCAAATCCTGGCCTCACCACTTACATCAGAATGAGCCCAGTCTGCTCACGAAGTCTGTTTCCTTCTCCATGAAAGAGAGATGAAAATCCCTGCCTGCACCTTTGTTCAGGAGACTCCTCTCAGAACAGCTGTCCTGAGGCCATGGGCAGTGGGGCCATGAGACTGGGGTCCTGCCTACAATGGACTCTGGGACTCCTTCCCTCCCTCCCCTCCTCTCCTTGCTCATTCCTTCAATATTTCTGTCTCTGTGTCTGTCTGTCTCTCTCTCTCTCTCTCCCCTCTCTCTCTTACCATTTTTTATTGAAGTGCCATTCCATCATCACTAGTATTTGGAGATGTAGGCTCTCCCTCTTCAGGTGTGGTCGCCGTAGCACACCCTCCACAAAAGCACCCACAGTCCTCCGCCATAGCCCACAGTATTCTCGCCACACCCTGCTCTTGCCTGTGGGACTGAACAAACTTGCGACACCTCTTGCACTTCTCCTCAGCAACTATCTTAAAGGAACAGGATTCAAAATATGTTTTGGGCACTTTATAGTCATTTCCATTTCTTAGAGACAAGGGCACGTTTTCTGGTGTCCCGTCGATGAGGACAATCCAGGGAAGCGACCAGTCGTAAAGCACAAGGCTGAGAGCAGGACAGTGGGAGCCAATGCCCGTGTCTAGCTGGGGCAGGCTGAGGACCCAGAGGCTGGACAGTCCTGTCGTCTCATACTTTTAGCAGAGTTTTTACGAGTTTTAGATATTAGTTCTGTACGGCAGAGAAAGTAGAGGTGTTTTGCAGAGAGAAAACTGAGTCTAAAAAAAGTGAAGTGACTCATGTAAACCCACATAGGCTGTAAAGCCAGGGCCAAGCCTTGAACCAAGCCTTGCATCTCACATGACGTTAGGCTGCTCCTTTGTTCGTGGCCAGAGAAAATGGTTCATGTTTCTTCTCCCTGGTTTGTGAGCATTCTGCTCTGCCCCCCTGTGCTGAGGGAAAGAGAAACGTTACTCCGAGCAAGAGGACCTAGGGGGCACCCAAGGGTGGGGCAGGTCTGCAGAACATCTCCTGATGAGGAAAAGACCCACCAGTGGGAAAGTGGGGTATGCACTTGCTCTCATGTGGGGTGAACCATCTTGGAGGGTGGGAAAAAGAGAGGGAAGAATTGAGTGTATCCGAAGACAGAACCTGGGCATGACCATGTTCTCATACTCAGCCTGGGATATTACAGAACCAGGACATCCTGAAGCTGAAAGACACTTCTGGGGTCCCTACCACCTGGGAGACAGACAGTTGGCTCATTCCCGACAGAGACAGCAGGGCTGTGGGTCACTGCAAAGCTCTTCAGAGGCTGCAGGTAAAAGATGACTCAAGAGCAAAATGGGAAGAAAAGGTGAAACCCTGTGCCTTTCATTGCCAAGCCCAGCCCCTGTCCCATATCCCCCATGAAATGGGATTCAGGGCTGCTGCATCCTAAGGCCAACCACAGCACCTGCCAGAGTTCAAGGTTCTACGTGGGCTCTAACTGCTGTGATTGCTTTGGTGACTAAAATCCTGCACCAGAGCAGAAGAACAGACATGGCAGCTTCTGCTTCCAAGCTGTCGGATGAAATGAGTTAAAGCTTCCCTAACTCTTGGCCCCCTCTTTTCTTCCATCACCCACTCCCAGGCTGCTCCTTATTCGCAACACAGAGGCCCTCCTACAGCTACTCACTGCGGGGCCCCTTTCCTGCTGTGCTGTGTAGACACAGGCGGCGAACACACAGAGTCTGCCCCCAGTCAAAACACACTTGCAACTGCCCACAAATCCCATTTCCCATGCAAATCCACGCAGGCAGGTGTTCCACAGAAGCAGAGCTAGACGCCACTGGGTAAATTCTATGGAGGCCCAGTTGACAATGAGTTCTCCCACCTCCCATGTGACGCCTTTGAGTCCCGAGCACCGGAACACAGGGTGATCCACATGTCTGAATTAACCAGATGCTACTTAAGAGCAAACCTGGGATTTCTAGTTGGGTGGGGAGGAAAAGAATAACCACTGAGCGGTCACCCAATCACATGCTGGTTGGTACCAACCAGCACACACTGAAACCATCAAGTCATTAACCTACCTTTCAAAAATAATCGTGAAATGATGCCTCACTACCTACTGTAGAATAGAGGGGACATACCCCCTGGGGGCCAGGAGGCCTACTTTTCCAGACCCTGGGAAGAGCACGTCATCATCTATTGAGAGTATGGAGACATCCCATCATCCCACAAGTTATTTCAATTTTCTCAGTAGCCAACAGCACCCCCTGTTGCCACTGCCTCCCCTACAGGTGTGAACACAGACCAATCACTCCCCCAAATTAGGGGGAGTTTCAGCTCCCTATTGTTCTTTTACTGGCTGACAGTTTCTTTGATAGACATACAACTTCCAGTCCACCTCCTCTGGTCCACCCCTGCCCTGAAGCATTGTGCTACTCAGCATCTATGTGTATTTTAAAAATTGAAGTGAATTACAATTAATTTCCTTTGAAGAATTTCAAGACACCCTGGGGAATCAATATGCAGAAAGGGGAGTCACTGATGTAAGGTTTTACTCCCAGGAACGGGGAACTTTGCAGCCTTGGCCCTCTTCCTCCTTCCCTGGACGTGCACCACAATTGCTTCTTTCCCCCGCACACTCACGCAAGCCCAGAAAAGTAGGTAGCCCAATGCTGGAGACCATTTTCCAAAGAAAACATCTACCTGATCACAGGTACAGCCTGAGATTGTGGTCACCACACCACACTGAGATAATTGACATGAAAGTACTTTTGAAAGGTATAAAGCATTCTATAAATATAAGTTCTTTTATTTCCTATAATTTCTATTACTGTATGAAAGGTTGTACTTGATGTACCACATTCTCTTTACCGCTAAATCTAGAGGGTTCTCGTCATCATACTGAAACTGACTCTGTAGCCTCTGACCCCCAGCACTTAGTAGGCATTCATGTCTATGTGTGTGGTTAGTGAACTTGAAATTGATCAACTTGAAGTCTTCAAAGGTGTTTCCAAAAAAGATGCTGTCACCTTGTGAGACAGGAAAGCCCAAGTGTGTACTTTTCCCTTATAGCCAGATGACACACTATTCTCTTGGGAGTTAGCACCATACCATCTCCTTGCGTGGGGGAAATGCCTGCCGAGCCTCCCGCCAGGGCAAGTATACACACTGGGAAAGTTGCCAACTAAGGGACGCAAGTAAAGGTGGGGAGTAAATATCAAGAGCCCGCTCATTGGCAATCGTGGAGTGAGGTGTTGGGGACAGCAGGTACCTGGGTGCGATCCCCATCCTTAAATGTTCATCCCCCAGACAATGGTGACCGATGTGCGGAGTGGTTTCACACTAAACTTGGAGCAGTTTGGGGCAGAAAGGAGAAGTCCAGTTCTAACTGAGATGGACAAGGTGTAACCTACTCACACACATTGTGGGTCTGGGCTTTAAAGGTGCTTCTTCCCAAAAAGAAGGCTGGAAAATATAAATCCAGCCTTCAGCAATTCGTGGAGGGAGTGTTTCAAATCTACACTCCTTGTCTTTGATTTTATACATCTCTTTCCCTGAAATGACTCAGGAGACAGAAGAGCTTTTCCTTCTTCATCCCGAAGACCCACTTTAAACAAACCCCTTCCCTCCAGTATGGCCATTTGTTCCTGGAACATTTAACATAGAACTTTGCATGTTCATGAAACTTTATAAATAAGAAATGCTGGGAGGAGATGTTTTAAACTTACCTGTGTTCAAAAAGACAAGGACAAATCAGAAACACTTCATGCATGGTAGGGGAGGGAATGGGTTGAGGACAGAATGAGCACAGGGAACTGAGGTGATGGCGCACTGGTGAAATGGTGGTGGGAAATAGAGACCACAATTGATGTCAAATATATATTTAAATAAAGGGAAAAATGTAAAAAAAAGATTGCAGCTTCAAAAATAAATAAATAAACTTACCAGAATCTCATAATAAACTTGTCCAGAATCTCATGGTTCTACATTTCACACCTTCTCTAATTTTTTTTCCTAACTCTTTAAAATCGCTCTGAAGTGCTGTGTGCCCATGTGGGTTTGGCCTCTCACAGCTGCCTCCCTGCACATTGCTCATTAAGTCCTGGGCAAAGCGCATCCAGGTAGCTACTCATTCTCTGCTATGACAAGAATATTTTGCACACGACCTTTCAGACACATGCAAAGAACTTCCCCAGAACACATATACACAAGCGAGCCTTCTGAATCACAGGTAAACCCACATTTCATTTCACTGGATTCTGCCAAGTATCTTTTCAGAATTGTCATGCCAGTATGCATTTCCACCAGCAAGCAGTCCATATCCATGCCCAGCTCCCCACATCTGTGTCAACACAGATATTATCTACCATCCTGAATTTTGCCATCCCAATGGCCATAAAGATGTTTCTCATTGTTGTTCATATTTGCATTTCTCTGGGGATTTTTAACATCAAATACCATCTGATTGACAGCCTTTGATTTAGATTCTTCCACTCCCCACTAAAATACCCATGATGGTTAAAAAATAAAAAGAATCTTTTTAAAAGCTGAAAATGGAATTAGAACAGAACAAACCTACTGGACTGGAAGAATTTCCAAATTCACCATCCCTCATTCACAATTCTTGCTTCACATCAAGAAACCCAGAAACCAGCTGCCTAGTGATCTGGTGGAGAGAGAAACCGAAGTGCAGGAAGCCAACTGCTTCTACAAGAATATAACAGAACACCACTGCCTATTCTCATCTCGGTGTCTCTGCTTCTGCAGCCATTACAAGTCAAAACTCCTAAGAGGAAGGGGCAGGAAGTGGAAATGGGTGGAAGAACTGGCTTGCACACAGTGTTCTGAGACACCTGCTACAAAGTGAGGAGCATCGGACTGGAGAGAGGACTGTCCCCATAACAGCCCCTTTGGATAGTGTAGTTATTACCCCTGACACCCCCTTCCTTAACTCTTTAGCATAAGCTGGGGTGGGGGCCACACACGATGGTGCATTCACCTGTGGGGCAGGGATGACACGGGGAAGGAACAGATTGAAGGATAAGTGGAAAGTCCTGCTTTGGATACGCTGCGTTGAAGGTGCTCACTAGACATCTGTGCTAGCATGTCAAGGAGGCCACTGGATTTAAGCCTCGGGAGCTCAGAGCAGAGAGGAAGGCTAGATCTATAGTGTGGAAGACATCTGCATGTGGGTCACGTAACCCTGTAAGAATGCTGCACTCCTACTCCTACAGGAGGACTGAAGGACAGGACGGGACAGGAGAGAGGAGATGCTAGGGGTGCAGCTGAGGTTACATGCATTGGGAAAGACCCAGCCACAGAGAAGGGCCAGGAAGGGAACCAGGAGAGCGTGCTCTCAAAAAAGCTAAGCAAAATCTCTGTTCCAAGAAGGAGAAAGTGATACCAAGAAGGTATCAGCTGTACCAGATACTCTGAGGGTCCCAGAAAAGTAACTACCCAAACAAGAGCAGTTTCGGGAAGCCAAAGACTTAGGATGGGTTGAGGAAGCAACAGGAGATAAGAGTGGAGACGAGTATTGACAACATTTCCTGGAAGTTTTGCTGTAAAGAGTAGAGAAATAGGACAGAGAATAAACAGGAATGAGAGGTAAAGGAGCGTTGTTTTCTATTTTAATGCAGGGTCGTACAGCATGTATTTACAATGGTAGGGGTGATCTGGTGGAGAGAGAAACTGGAGTGCAGGAAAATGAAGGGATGAGATCAGTGTAGGGAATTTAGGAAGAGAATCGAAAACAAAAACTTTGAGAAGTCAGACCATAGACACCAGCCCTGCAGTGAGAGGGGAAGCCTGTGTCCATGAGGCTACACGCGGCACGTGGTAGGGGTTTCTGGATGTTAGCACCCCTGTCAGACAAGTGTTGGTGAGCCTCTTGGACCCTGGCAGTCTCATGCAAATCACACAACTAGGAAAAAGTTCTTAGTGAATATGAGACGTTTAGTTGCATTTTCTTGCTTAATATTTTATCAATCACTGAAATAGTTTTGGACTCGAGAAACCAGAAATATAAGCTGTAGGAAGGCAACGCTGGACATTCCAAGTAAAAGAACTTAACAGTATTACAATTAACTTGAGAATTCATGAAGGTAATCCAATGCAGTCATTCACTCCAAGAACATATACTGTGAGCCTTTTAGGCAACAGCTATTATTCTAGACCATGAGAATAATTTGAGAGATAAGTAATTGAAGATTAATGGGGTAGGAGAAGATACATGAGTCCAGGAACCTGAAGGAAACAGGAATCGGTCGCAGAGAGAAGGGAATATGAAGTTCCAGATCAAAGGAATAGACCGTGCAAAGTAGTAAAACAGGGTGTTGGAAGAAGTGCGAGAAAGCCAATGGGTCTGCAGGGGAGAAAAGAGAAGATGCAAGGCACTGGAGCTGGAAGGCAGGTGGTGCAGGGTCAGGCAGAGTTTACAGACTCTGCAAATTTAGATCTCAATGGGGCACCATTATAAATGCTTATCATGCATGAACCAAAAATGACAGCTTGCCCTGATGCCAGCAATAACATGTCCAGAAAGTATCTTGTTCACAAAGGCAGTAAAATACTGTATATCTAGGGGGGGAATTTATTATTTCTAGTTTTTTGCATTTAAAATGACAAGTTGATTAGGAAAAAGAGAAAAAAGAAAGAGATGCCTGCATGGACACAGGTGGAGTCTTGGGACAAGAACTGCGTGGGAGAAATTTCTTTCTTTTTTTTAATTTATATATATTTGAGGGAGAAATTTCTAACAAGACATGTCGAAACAGGATTTTTGTAAAGAAAGGAAATTCTAATATTTTACTGTGAACAATAAGTGAAACTTTGAATAAAACCCATGTGCCAAGATGAAAATGTTTCAAAAAGTAAATATTATAAATGTTCTTTCTAATTAAACTAGTTAAATGTTGCAATTCCCAATAATATTTAAACTTTTTTTATTTTTTAATTTTTATTATTTATATATAGTTTACACCATTGTTCATTTTTTTTTTTACAATGTTTACTTTCTTTTCTCAGGTGTAGTCCCCACAGAATTTTCACCATTAGTTCACCTGTGTACCATCACCATAGAAACTTTTTTTTAAAAAGTTTCAAGTGTCGGGGCCTCCCTGGTGGCGCAGTGGGTTAAGCAACACACTATGAAGCGGACCACAGCCACTGCAGCACGAGTTCGATCCCTGCTGCCGGCCAGGGGGGGTACCCACATGGCATGGTAGACCTCTCCTGCTGTGCCCGCTGCTCCCCTCAGCAGTGTACTTCCGTTGATCTGCCTCTTCTGCTCCCCGCTCTCTGTGGTGAATCCTCTCACCCCACCCCCACGCCTCTGGCCTGTACCCCAGTGCTTGTATGCATAAATAAATAAAATCTTTAAAAAAAAAAAGTTTCAAGTGTCTCTTACCACATATTTAGTATGTTATAAAGCTAAAAATTAAAACAATATGATAATGAGGCAATGATATATCACTGGAACTAAATACAGACAGAAATGACTCCACCACACATAAAGTTGTAGCTGATAATACTGATAACATTAGAATTCAGGAGAGAGAAATGCTATTTGATAAATGGCGCTAGCAAAGTTGACTAACCAATTCAAATAAAATGAAATGGAATTGTTACATAAGCTCTTAAACCAAAATAAATTCCAGATGGATTAAAGATACACGTATTTTTTTAAAACCTAAGTAAAGCATAATAAATGAATATTCCTCTGACCTCAAGATGGAGAAAAGTTTTTGTTTTGTTTTGTTTAAATACCCTGCTCGTGTTAGTCTCAGTGTTGGTTTGGATGCCAGTTGGATAGAAATGTTTTTCCACATAAGCAGCAACCTAGCAGAATTATTCCAGAATGTTCTCTGGCTCCCACTTTGCACAGCATAGAGAACATTCTTTTAAACATGGTAACACTAGAAGAAACAATATAAATCATATTCCATATAAATGCAAAATTTCTTTCTATACATTAAAAATTTTTTAAAGAACTCAACCACGAAAAAGATTTGCAAAGTAAATGACAAAAAATTGATACTTCTAATGTACAAAGAGTTCAGTAAGGAAAATATAAGCACCAATTTAAACAACAGGGCATAGGACAGTAATAAATAAGGTAACAAAGGAATTTTACGAATGATTGACAAACATTTAATCACCAATAATCAGATGAGTGTCTGTTTTATATCTAACAAATTTAGCTTTTTCTCTTTTTTTTCTTTAATATCAATGATCAGTATTAAGAAGGGGACAGGAAAATAGTTCCTCGTGGCAAGAATGTAAATTAGTGAAAATTTTCAGTAGGGTACAATAAGATCATTTCATGAAGCAATTTCACTTCTAAGAATTTCTCCTAAGGAAATACTCAGAACAGCCGAAACAGTGTTCAAGAATGCTCACTGCAGTTGGCACTTCCCTGTAATTCAGGCGCCACAAGACAGTTAAAGAAGTGTTCTTAAAACCCAGGTCAGCTTGTTCAGTGAACAGTGTAACACTCACTGGCTCTCTGGGGAACAAAAGCCCAGAGCATCGGCTACGAATTTCCATGGTGTAAATATTCTCGCAGTGGCCAATTCCGATCACTGTTGCGATGTCACTACACAGTTAGGAAGAAATGGCCCAATCCAATCTGACAAGGCCAAATGAGCCAAGTTCAACACACACTAAATGTGGATCTCTTCCAGGCACCAGACCCCTCAGGCTCACCCTTTGCACTTGGTAATGAGGTCCACACTTCCAAAGCTCTCCATGAAGGGGTAGTCCTGGCCATCTCTCAGCTTCCCATCTCACTTTCTCTTCACTCACTCACTGCTACTGCATTTGATTGAACGTCCCAAGTTCACCCCCACTACAAACACTCAACCTGCCCTTCCCTAGATCTTGTCCTTGTCATCGGGTTTCTGCTCCAGTGTCACCCATCCAAAAAGGTCTTCCCTGACCACCTTTCCTGACGTCTGCCACCTGTTAGTTTGGTACATCAAGTTGTATGTATCTCTAGATCTGCCACTACCTAAACTTGCTTATTCCTCATGTATCTCCACTAAAACTTGAACTCCATGAGAGCATGCACCTGTCGGAAACCTGTAACACCCAGATTTAGAAAAACATTTCACACATATAATGTACTCAGTTGAAGTTAGCTAAACATCAATAACTTGATTAACTTATAAAGAAAAAAATTATCTACGTAAATTTCCAATGATAGAAAATGATAAAACATTTATAGATCATTAACTATCTACTGGGCACTGAGATAAGCATGTTATATGTTCAGCTCATTTGATCTGTACCTGTGGCGTGAGCACTCTTACTGTTCCCCATTTTACAGATGAGGAGATACCCAGAGAAGTAATTAGACCAATGTCACACAGTGTCAAGTCAGTTGAGTCCAAATCAGCTTCTCAGGCCCATATAGATCATCTAAGACTCCAGCATAGAGATGAGGAAGCTTCCCTTAGACCAGTGAGCACAGAAACGTGGGGTGCTGGTTTTTGGTGCTCACCCGATCTCACAGCTGGTTGTTGATCTTTATAACATTGGGGTTGTGGAGGAAGGATAAGCAGCATGACAGGAACTGAGTCCCTAGTTTAACATCAGCACAACAGCACCAAAACCTCTCCCTGAACTTCCACCATTAGCCATTACAAATCAGGCTCCCAAAATAGTAGCTAATGATCCTATTATTATGTTCACAAAACAATGAAAAGTGAAAGAAGCAGAATAGCAAACTATATGTTCTGCAAGGGCTCAATTTGGAGGGAAAAAGGAAATTAAAAAAATGTGTATGTGCATGTAGGGCTTAGCTAAAGACTAAGGAAGAAACATGGCAAAATGTTAGCAGTATTTGGACTGGCGTAATTGGAGTATGAGTGATTTTGATATTCTTCTTTATACTCTCCTATATGTTCTAATCATTTCTCAAAATATATTTCTTTTCTATGCAGAAAAAAGATCTGTGTCATTACATTTTGTAAATGACTGAAGATGTTACATGGGACGCAGATTTGAGAGCCTATTAAGCAGTCCCGATAAAGGAGGGTTGGGAGACTGCAAATGGTTTCTCCCAGGCTGGGCTAAGACAGGACATGGAAGGAGACTGGCCTTTTCTTTTCTTTCTGCCTATATTTCCTACATTGCTGGGTTGAGATGTACCTCTTGGGACATGAGGCAATGAGCCCACACTAAGGATGGCTAGGAAGAGCCCTGATGCCATCTTAGGACTTTCTCCCCAGCCCCAGGCTACCCACCCCAGATATCTTGTACTGAGAAAAAACAAACCCCAATTCTCTCTTCAGGTCACTGCACTCCAAGTCAAAGAACATCTAAACCAGATGGCCACAGATGCATCTTGTATCTGTCCACTACACGGTGTGAAATGGTTCTATAAGGCTGTTTTAAAGGGGGCCTCCCTGGTGGCGCAGTGGGTTAAGCAACGCACTATGAAGCAAACCGCAGCCACTGCAGCACGAGTTCGATCCCTGCTGCCGGCCAGGG